>OY735207.1:7500542-7880542 GCA_963457665.1 Thysanoteuthis rhombus
AACGGAAGCATGTCTTTCGAGGAAATTAGCAATAGCTGAAGTTTCAAAACATTCAAGTGTTTTCTTAATAACTTCCTGGGGAAGACTCTGGGATCGGCATCTTGAAAAAATTAACTATTATCTACACCGGTGATTCTGAACGTGAAGTGTACGCCCCGCAAAGGGGTAATTTGAATATATTGGGGGGCAATTAAGTTTGAAACGCAGAATACTATCGGTGGCTCGAGATTGGGACACATTCAGCTACGCTGGTGAATTCTTAATCATACAATTCTACCAATTACTAATTAATTCACCATTACACAATACAATTACTGATTTTACTATTCATCCCATATTGCCTCGTTAAATTCCTGAGATATGGAGGTGACGAGGCAATTGCATTGTTACTAAATTTCAGCCGATAAAGAAATTACCGAAAGTTTTGTAAGTGTTCTAAAGTTAATGAATCGGTATTTTTTTTTCAAAGAAATTGTTTCTTTACGGATATGTATCCATTTAAAAAGAGTTGTGTTGACAAAAGATAAGTTTGTCAGCATTCTGAGATAAAGGAGAAATCGTTTCCTAATGACTATTTTTTTCTTAGTGGAAGAGATATAAAACCTTCTGAGATGTCGAGGTGGGCCGTTGAACAAAACAAATCCCTTTGATCAAATCTTTTCGTTTTCATGGATATCCACTGAAAAGAATAAAGGGGATGGCTTATGCAAGTAAAACGTTGTTGCTTGTCCATGAAAGGGTCATTTAATGAAAAGCAATTACCAATGATTTACAATGTTCGAGCGTTCCCAAATTCAAAAATGATGATGCAAATCCATCAAATTCAAATAATTGTTGTGAAGGGTCAGATATGAGGGATCAGATCTATCATTAGAAAACATCAGATTGCGATGGGCAGGCCATGTTGCAAGAATGTTGGACAACCACTAGACATCAAGACTCGCATCGTGGATCCCAGAGAGATCATACACGAAATAGTGCCCGGTAGAATTAATATGGCGTGTTGATTTAGACAAGTTCAGAAGGTATTGACACCGTGAGGCTTGGGAGCAAGTGAAAGGGTAGATCTTGGGGAAAGTCTCGGTCTAACAACGGACTTTGGAATGATGATGATGATGATGATGATGATGATGATGATGATGATGATGATCCGGGTTTTGAATTGGTAAATAAAATGTCGTTGAAAAACAAATTATGGAGACAAAAATCGAGTAACCTGTAGTATTTGAACTAAATGTTAGGACTTCTTTACAATGTTGTCTGACATTTATAAGTCATATCTTGGAATTGGGTCAGGAAAGCCATATGCTGTTTTGAAAGCGTCAAATTCTGTAAAGGTCTTTGTTTATTTAAAGACCGTTTATACGGACAAATATCGAGACAATTTTATAATAATTCAGACTCTAATCTCGAGGCTAATGTTAACAGACCGATGAATTGCAGCCACCATTTTGGCTCCTCTTTTCCTCCCGCTCATGTAAATATTGTCGTTCATCCAGGAACGACAATATTTATCTCAGTCTAATTCAGAATTTGAAACCATCAACCGAAACTGTCAACACAGGTTTTCATCAGATTTCGAGTCATGTTGGATACACTGGTTATCGTAAGATCACTGAAGTTAAGCAGCGTTGAATCTAGTCAGTACTTAGATGGGTGACCATTGGGGAATACTGGCTCCTGTAACCTAAACAGAGTTTCGATTGGCCTGTAAAGTCGGAAGTTGGCATCAAAATGTCATCTCTCTCTCTCTCTCGTTTAATCTTATTCTTATTTCTTTAGTGTTTTCCTCCATATTCCTTTCGCATGTCCATCTTTCTATGGAGAATGATTACTGTATTTTTCGCAATAGGTTACGGGAAAGGTGATTAAACTTTGTGCAGATCCATTATTTTTTTGAAAACGGAGTGGGCAAAGGTATGCACTCTCCGAGTGCTTTCTAGTTTTAATAGCCTTTTATGGTCCATTGTTCGACACAGACCTTGCTGGGCGAGACATGGGGGGAGCGAAGGTCCCATGATCTCTTGGAAATGCAGGAGAGATGGATACATGCTTTTCCCCAGGTCATTAATACGAAGTGAACGCGAACTGTCTCAACCGGAGTTTGAACTCTGCTCTCCGATTCCACTCTCCGTACCATTAACCACTCAGCCTAAATCGCCCCCCTCCCATTCTCTTTCCCTGTTAATGTTTCATCCTTTCCTTCCTTCCTTCTTCCCTGGACTTTGTTCCATTCACTTTCTCTTGTGGTCTCGCCTCATAACCCTTCCGTCGTTTTAGGGCGTTGCCTTCGTCGCCGGGATCCTTATCGCAAAAGATTACAAAGTCTCCTTTGTGTTACGCAACGTTATTATTTTACATATTTATGAGGTTTATCAAAATAAACAAGTCGGAAAAAAGGAGCATACAATCAATGGTTCTATTCTAGAAGCCATGAGATTTAAGATTAAGACCTACTGAAATATATTTGCAGATAAAAAGCTTGGCTAAAGAAACAGCTTTTTTTTCTTTCTAAACCCTAAACTCATTCTGTTTGACAATAAACAGCAATTCCCTTGTTTCGGTGTGAATGGTATGGAAGAAAAAAACGAGAGAAAAAAAACCCGAAACTCAAAACTTCTTGAAGCAAAATTTTTTTTGCTGTAGTGTTTTATTAGCAGTCATTTGGCCCTCATTGGTAAATAAACATTACCCTCATGGGTAAATAAGAATTCCCTCAGGGGTAAATCAACTTTACATTCGGTGCAAGTTTCAACATCATGTTATTTTTTTTCTTTGTAAATGTCCGTTTGAGTGATTTTCTTATTTATTTTTGTTGTTAGACGAAATATTGCAATCAATTTCCTACTATTCCCCTTCATCTTGATTTCATCTCAACTCAACTCAGGTTATCATTCTACGATCGCGAGTCGACGATGCGGACTGGAAATGAACAGTAAGCTCCCACAGATATTCAGGCTAGGGAGGAACCTGGTTTGCACTCAGCTGCTATGACCACTTGATTACAAGAGCTAATTAGATAGCTTATTTTTAATTTCCTAACCGAGCCATTTTCTCTCCGCCGTGAAGTAACGTCCCGAGTTGAGTTGTGCTGTGATTAAAGATGAAGGTGAATAGTTGTCGAAATCCATACGATCCGTTTGAATTATTTTCATACTTTGCATTTGCACTCTCAATGATCGATGTTTGTATATATTTTTGATCTAGATTTAAGTATATGGTCTCTGGTCTTCTCAGCCAGTGATTCATTGAGATCCTGTGTATTGTATGCTAAGTTGTATTCTGGTAGTTTCATATTTAAGAATAAATTTGACAAAACTATAATTTTATAACACGCTCACACCATATTTCCTTCGTTCTTAAAATTTTCGCCACTCGGCAGTAGCTTTGTCAGTCACCTTGCTACCACCGGAAAATTTGAGAACAAAGGAAATAAAGTGTGAGCGTGTTACAAAATTATAGTTTTGTGTAATTTATTCATAAATATGAAACTACCGCAAATAGATTGCCATCTCTTGTGGGAAATATGTGCAGTGTTTTACACATTCGTACATTGATGGACATGTGTATGTGTGTGTGTGTATGTGTGATGTATACAGACATACAGACACGAACATACTGATATATATATATATATATATATATATATATATATATATATATATATATATATATATATATATATATATAGAGAGAGAGAGAGAGAGAGAGAGAGAGAGAGAGAGATAATGGGTATTAACAGGTTTTGTGAGAATTAACTCCCAATTAAAAAAGTAAATGGCTCGCACGAAGACCTGACCTCTAACACAGCAGATACATTCTAGCATTGTATGGTTCGAAGTGAAGCTAGTTTGATTTCAATCAACCAATAGATAATAAGGTTATAACTAATTCCCCATCGGGGGCTTATCTAACCCAACCAGTACATATGTATGTGGTGTAAATAATGTTGTTACAGTACTGTTATATAAGTCTGTAAATATAATACATTCATATTCATTCTGTATTCGGAATTTATCTGTAATCTATTATGAATCTTTGAAATATCTACATTTTGTGTTGAAGGATCACCTTTAAATCTCTTTACATTATCAGTATCCCTAACCAAATGTTTCCCTCTTTGCCTCTACTCAGGGAGAGTAGGACCCCTCTACAAAACGTAGGCCTATGACAACTGGCCCACTTGGCACACCATCTGGTTTAGAGATATGAATAAACCTAGATGGGTATGAATAGACTGAGAAGAATTAGAGGCGGATGCTTTTTGCACTCTTAATCCCCTCCCCTGCGATGTCATCAGATCAGTTGTTGGCAAATTGTTCTTCTTTCTCAGATTTTTACGTCAAACGATGCCTGATTGGATGAAACCAGATTTTTTGTCTTTCTCTTGTTATACAGTAATACCTCTAGACACGTTCCTCTAAAAAAGAAAGCTCAAGCTAAACGAAACAGCGTAATACGGGGATCATTATGACAACATAAATGGACAAAAACAAACCGTGTAATTCCTTTCCATAGTAATCTTCTACAGCAAATCGGTACTTATAGTATAGTATAGATAGGGATGAGCTTCAATGCACAGTTTTGACTACTTATAGGTCACAAAAAGATAAACAAAATCAGACTGCGATTATCTTTCGATGCGTTGTTAAACCATATAATTCCCTAGTTGGCCTTATGGTGTTGTATATATTTTACCATAAAATCTCCCTCTTGGTTCATCGAGTATGCATGCCAGAATTGGTTGGGTGAATCAAACTTTATTATATAGACATAAATGGAAATAAGATCATTATTGTCAGGGTGAGAGCGAACACAAACGAAAGGCGGGGAACCATTGGTGAAGTTAGTGCATAGAGCCTATTAAGGACCCACTGGAATTGTTTTAGGCTTTGGGTAAAGTCAGAAGTTAAAAAAAAAGGAATTGTTCTACTGAAAACCGACCATTGTAAATTATTATAATAGATACGATGTTCCTGTTTAAATAAATGAAAGTCTTCGTTTGAATATTTAATTATGAGTTTATCTTTTTTTTCTCTTGCAGGTGAGTTTAATCAAATTTCCGTTTTTATCTGTTCGGTGTCTTCTAAAATTGGTGAGTAGAAAAGTACATTTAACACAGAATGTTTATAAATACATCTTCCTTTCTCACTCTTGTTCACTCTCTTTCTAATTTTCACACGCACACAAACACACACACGTACATACAGAGATACTTCGGTAAGCACCCTGTATACATTTTGGAAAGAATGCACGGCTAAACGAGTATTGTGTGACAGTCTCATTTGCAATGGCCGAGAGAGCTATCCTTCCAGTATCGACCAAGTTTTTTTTTTTTTTTTGCACAACATCACATGGCCCAGGTCTATCAAAGCCCCCTCCTCTTTAGCCTCGATATGGCTCCCTGCGACTTTTGGCTTTTGCACTAGAGATTTCAGACCGTGGACAAGATTAAACAGAACGTGACGAGGCGGCTGATAGTGATCCTAATAGAGGATTTTGCAGACAGTTTTGAAACGTGGACAGGGCCCTGGGAGTAGTATCTCAAGGGAGTGGGGATGTGTGCAAGATTATTCGTTGAAAGTTATCACTTGAAAGATAAAAGCTTCAACTCATAGATAAGACTGAGCTGTCATCAGCCAAAACATTTTATTGCGATTGCCATAGAACTGCAATGCCTGATATTTCCGTCATCTGCAGTAAATGGGTCAATACGAGATGTTTGGAGACTTTCCAGACAGGCCTCATTTATGCATTAACAACTATCTGCATACATAAATCTATGTTTCTAGTGAGCACCTATCTATACCAACCAGACAAATTAACCAATCATCGTTATGCTGTCTCCCTCTTCATGATCTTACCGAATAGAAATCTTCCCATTAAAAACCAAATTCACAGACAAACTGCCAAGTCGACTTACCGTCACCCTACCTGCTCATTTCGTTGCCAGAAACATGAAGACGCTTACCATTCTTATTCCCACCCTCCCTCCAGCACGTTGCAAAAATAACAAAAGAATTTGCGGAATTTTTCTCCATAATATATCTGCATCCTGGTCTGGGTAGACATTCGTACGTACGTCATTGAATTCTTGGCCTGAAACAGTGTCGGCATATGAGATATTTTTTGGCTAGATATGGCTGATTTGTCTCCAATTAAGCCAATAGAAATCTACGATAGCCGATTAAATCTGGTGAGCTAAGTAAAAGTAAATGTTACATTTTTTTCAATAATATTGTTCTGGAGTCCTGATATAGTCATTTTATTTGATAAGTGGGCTTCAAAGGAGCATACACACACATACACACATACATACACACACAAACATACATGTATGTAGATATATGAAAATACAAAATTACATGAATTACATTAACAGATATTGGGAAATAAGTGACTTCCTAGAATATATATACATTTGATAATCACTTCAACGTAGCTTTGCTCTTACCAATGAGCTAAACAGCTTCCAGTAATGCAAAGGCTCAAATGACTGTTTTCACTCCAAATTTTCATTCCGTTTATTCTCGGTCTATTTGTTTCTTTCAATGCAACAGTTACGCACTAAGAAATGGATATATATGATCTGCCTGAATGATTATAAATTATAATCATTATAAGATATAATCATATAATTATATATCATATCATATAGAAACCTCAATTCGAAATGCTTGTTTCTCAAATGATACACTGACTGTGTGAAAACGGGAGATCATTTCAAATGGAGTTTCAAAGTAATATGATGCATTTATCATTATTTCTATCCGATTATGTATTTACGTATATTTTGTAAAAGAAGTTTGATTTCATTTTTATGTCATAATCTTTCGATTGACTTTTAATTGAATGAACTTTCAATCAAAGTATGTATTTGTTCACATTTTGTTAAAAAAATGTTAAAACAACGCATTTACTTGTTTTTTAAGAAAAAGTTTCATTTTACAAACTTTTGATCGTTAGAAAATAGTTTTCTTATATCCATGTTTTGATTAAATGAATTTTTGATCAAATTAAAACTACGTATTTATTTATCTATTTTTTATGTAAAAAGTTAAAATTTTGTCGATTAGGCAATTTCATCGATTCAGCAGAACGCACACACACACACACACACACACACACACACACACACACACACACATATAAACACACACCCACTCACTACTTCTAACCGGGTCTTCTTGAAAAACCCTCTTGTGTGTTATGTACAGATTATATCAGAGAAAATAAGGATTTCAAGTAAACTCCTGTCAATTAAACAAATGATTCTAAAATTGGTCACTGTAATCGAATAATTAATAGGCTACCATAAGTAATTTGAAAAAACAATCTATATTTACTTGATTTCAACGAGAGTCAATTGATGTATAAAATTATCATTCATTGGTTAGTACCATCGAGGATGACAAAGTTTGTAATTCATTACAATACTACAGCCTCTAGTGCTGGACAGGGGTTGGACTTTTCTGGTTGTGCTATTTTACCGATAGAGAGAGAGAAAAATGGATTCATGCCTTTTCCGAGGGCATTTGCAAAGTGAACGCAGATTGTCTCTGTTGGAGTTCGACCTCGGATCACCGATTTCATTTTCAGTGCTACTAACTGTCAGGCTACCTGCACTTTCAAATTGATGTTTGCCTGACTTGAAAGCCAACACCCAATTGAACTACCTGGGGATGGGGGTAGCTTAGAGAATTTCGTACGAGCAGACGGGTGGATCTACTCTTGAAGGATGAAACCTCGGTGGAATGTTGGCAAAGAGATAAAGACCAGAACTTCTTCGCAATCTTTGTGAAGCGATGCCGAAAAAGAATTGTTATCCGTTTTATCTGTACTAAGATCGCACCACCACCACCATCACCACCACCATCACCACGACCACCACCACCACCGTCATCATCATCATTATCATCACAATCTTCTTTTCTCTCTTTCTATTATATTTTCGTCTTATTCCTCCGTCACATTCTCCTTTCTTTCTCTTCTTCATCTCTCCTCTCTCTTTCCTTCTTTCCTTTTACCGTATTTCTCTGTGTATAACACGATTTTTGTTTAATTTTAATACTGGATTTAGAGGTGAAAAATACGAATAAAAATTGTAGCCTCTTGTATAACACGGGTATTTGATTTGGTACAACATTTTGGCAGACCCATGTGTCTCTCTGATTCAATGTTCCAAATTTGTGTACGACAATACTGCAGTTACAATAAGTTCCCCCTATTTTCATGTTATGTGCTCTAATAATGGTAACTATCTTGATTTCTCGGAATAGAATATAAGAAAAAGGTATTTACCTTTATACACTTCGTGCACTCATTGTTAAGGTGGTACGAAAACTTTCTATCAGCAAAACTTTTGTGCTTAAAAGTTTTGTCAAACCTAAACTACTTTCCAAAATATACATCAAACTAGTAAAATATAGACAAAAAAGTGAGATATAATATGATAAATATTGTGGTATTCGAAATCTGCAGTGAAATACGGTTAAAACCGTTAACTTGAAGTACGAATAAGAAAAAATACTTACAGCCTCTTTTTCGCTCAGATTTGGATACAAAGTTTCTGTGTTATACATAGAAAATTACAGTGCATCTCTCTTCTCTTTCCTTTTTTTCTTTTCCACTCATTCATTCCCCTTCTTCCAAAATATGATTTTAAAAAACGAACAAATTGAAATCGACAGGTGTGCATTAAACTTCCCGTCAAAGATTTTTCTTTAAATGACTGATCTTTTTTTTTGCTCTTCAAATCAGAAGAGTTCACTGTTTTAGTTACTTGCCTTGTCTTTCTCTCTTCGTTTTTATTATAACTATTGCCGTATCACACCCATTATTCCTCCCTCGAAATGTGTTTCCTGGAAAGGCCATTTTTTACTCAATCAGTAAGTTTGGTGAAAAAAAAATCCCCCAAAACAAAACAACTGAAGATATCTATTTATACTCCATTAGCATCCAACTAATCCCTGGTAGACATAGGCATACAGACCAGGGGGCATGGGGGTGCTTGTGAATTGAAAATTCCTTGAATCAAAAAAATTTTCTTTGAATAACTCAAAGAAGTAACGTTATAATTAGAAAGCACTGCCAACGCCATTGTTACTGAAAACCGAATCAAAATTAGTCCATATATAGAGCAAAGATGCAGGTAGTTGTGGAGGTGGAGGTGGTTGGGTTGCTGTAAATAATATCTGGATCCACCCCCAAATCAAACAATTCTCCTTTAGCCTATGGCTCACACTTCCTCCATTGAAATTCCTTGATATCTTTTGGAGATAATGAGTTCACATTGAGCTACGATGAAGAGTGTGAAAGTGTGGGAATATACTTGGGGCTGATGGAAACATCATTTGATCTTTCTTCGCCCCGTTTGTCTCAAACTCCCCAAAATGTCATTTTGAATTAAATTCGGACTTAGGGGGATATTGTGTGGACAGACAAATAGACAGATAGACTCAAGCAAACACATGTACCCCTTCCGAATTTGTGAGTAAATGTAAATTAAATAGAGTTACATCGCGTAACTAGAGAGCTCTCGGAGAATTCATACCACTGACAATGCCATCGTCAGAGAAGATAATTTGATCGGAATTTGATCACTTTTTCCTCACCCCATTGTCCAGCCTTCCACAAAATATCATTGAAGTTCATCGAGTACTTTTTGAGGTATCGCGTTAACAGACAGACGGAATGGAAGACAGATGGGAAAACGGAAAGACCAACAGAAAGACGCGACTGAATACATACACCTCTCTTACTTCGTCGGCAGAGGTGATTACCAAACTCTCCAATTTGATGTTGCGAACAAACGTCGGTCTACTGTAGTTTCAATTATCGCGTGACTTTTTTAAAATTCTTTTTCTTTTTGAATATAACTTGCTTGATTGAGTCAATTATCGAATAATTTTACGTGACATAAAGAACATCGTAAAAGTTACAATAAACAAAAGATGATCGTGGTTGTGTATGAACTTTTGCAAATTACAAGCACTGATATGAACCCGACATTATTTGTGATTCATTGATTTGACCTCATCTATTTTTTAATGAAAAGAGGAATAAATTGAAAATAAAAATCCCATCAAAATATCTTTTTAGACTAATGGGTGGTTGTTATCATTATTTTTATTTTGTTTCAGGCTATCTTAATTTTATGCCTGGGACACGTTCTTAGATGAGATGACGTAAACAAAATGAATCCATTATATAAGAATTTTAATAATAGATATAATATTGATTTGTTATTCCAACATATAAAATAAATAACTGTTTCAATGTATTCCTTAGTTACACGGTAATAATGTGTGTTCATAATTGTTCTTTCTTTTCGTGAATCAAGATTCTGCCCATGAAAATAATGACTAAACAATTGCATCACGAAAACGACAAAACGATTCTTAACGAGAAAATTTATAACGTTCCTAATTCAGTTGAAAAATGGCATTGGCCAGTAAGGTTGAAATATCAACAATATAAAAATTGAATGAAGTAGTAAGTTCGCCAAAAAGAAAAACAAATGTACATATATATAAAAAATAGATAACAGCTTGATTAATAATGTAATACTAGAATTACCCCTAGCACCAAAAAAAAGAATTTTTTTTAAATGAAGAAAAATTCGAAAAAATTTAAAACCGGCGTTATTGTCAACCGGCGTAAATCACACCGGCGTAAAATCTGGGCAGCTCGTATTTGGTAGCTGCCTTACATAGCGCCTACCATCCGATTGTTCTGGCATTTACAATCAATGACATGGCACACTCCCAAAATACTATTGTGCTTCCAGATGCCTTCAAAGCAAATGATTGTGCAGTCACCAATCGGTTATATTGAAGGCTTCAATTTGGCTCCAGTTCACAATGCGCTCGGCTTTACACCAGATAGACCAAATATGTAACAGGTCTGGTTAGTCACTCAATAGAAACTGTCACGAGACCAACGTCTTTTGGCAGCATACCGTGTTTGGGGTGATCAAGTAGAAAATCGAGAAGTGGGCTGATCGATGGATAAGTTTCTTCTCTCGCGTTTTTTTTTGGGGGGGGCTGTGATCAAAGAAGAAGGCCGAATTAGGAAAGAAAAAAAAAGGGGGGGGACACAAACTGAGGGACCAATTTAGCATAAAGTTAGTCAGAAATCAGAATTAGAATTCTGGTGAAGACAAATCTTCGAGTATTACATCTTGTGAAGAGGTTGGTGTGAAACAATATTCTCCAAAACGTGGACTGGGCCAACATTCATACGGTTAAGTGAGTACTTATATTTCAAAGATGTCAGTATTGCAAGATCTTCCTTTCACCCAAGGAGTTAGGGAGTTCATTTACATCAGAACAGTAAAACGCTACGGTGAAAACGAAAAAAAAAAAGTTTTAATGCTAAAACCTTTTTATTTAACGGTATTTCAAGAGCACTTTGATTTTCGGTCATTACGCCAGTAATTCTTTTCATATGTCTGCAACGTGTGTGTTTGCCGTTTTGAACAATATTTTCCGAATATGTTCAAATTATTTCTCCACGGAATACTTAAACATTTTCTGATGGGTCATCCTCTGATGAGTATCAATAGAAAGAAACTTTTGAAAAGTCTCTTCTATTATATTTTACTGTGCACCGTTAATTACAGCAATTTAGGTTTTGTTGGTGACTGAAGTCCTGCCTAAGTGGTTGGTTCAATAACTGCTAATCTAAGGATAAATTGATGAATAAAGAAGGTGAACTTGAGCAGTTTTGAAGCCATTCTTATAAATCACCCTCTTCACTGTTTATCAAAAGGGTTTGCTGAAGATGGTCAAAGGTTTTACGTAGGATATTGAGCAGAGCACCAGTAAAAATAATAATGGGATTATGTACGTATGGATCAATACTTTTGCTTAGGATCAGAGTATCTATGCGCTCTAGCTACGATCAGACTGAAGTATGTGTTCGTTCGCGACGGGTGCTATGTTATATGTTAGTTTTTCTCTATACAAAAAACGCACTAATAATAAAAAAAACTTTATTGGATTTCATAACTGAAACTTTTTCTACTTTCTCCCGGCCTCCGAACACACGATTTCTCTCCTCTTCCCAAACTTACACACCAAAAACTATCAGCAAATATATTGGAAAAGAAGTTATTTGATATGTGATGAGGGGGGGGGCGAAAAACGTACAGCTCCTTGGCTCATTAATTACAGATATGAAATTTCCGTTTTATTATGGTTGATGGCAACTCTTTTCAGTGAGCCAGAGCCTTTATCTTGCAAGGGATAATTTGCAATTAATAACACGAAATGGACCAGGGCTTTTATCTTGCTGTGTTAAACCTTCAATGGATTATCTTGTAACGGACAAGGGCTTTTATCTTGCAATGTATAACTGTCACTCTTCATCACCTACCAAAGTTAAAGGGTTAATCATTTCTTTCCCATCTTTTTTCGTGTGGATCAAATGGTTATTCTTTTCTTCACTTATCGCAGAAAACATCAAGCGAATACCCAACGGGGAAAAGAAGCAACAGTAACCGAATCCATATCAATCCGCAGCTCATGGGGTCTTTTTTTCAAAAAAACGATTTAGGCCTTCCTTGAAATGTCTCATCCTCCTAATAATATAGTTCTTTCTCAGCCTGGGTTCCCTTTCCATCCCCCAGTATCCCCCCCCTGTGACGGTAAGTTCTTGAAAGTGTATTGAAGACAGGAATCACACAGACACACAGAACCTAATTTCCGTTGAGATCCCCAAGTGCTGTTCGGACGGATTGTTTATTTGTACTATGATAGGAAACTCTTCTGAGAAAAGAGTTATGTGAGAGGGAATTTAAACAGACACACACACACACACACACACACACACGCACGCGCGCGCGCATACACACACACACATTAATATTGCAGTGTGCATGTATATATATATATATAACCAGGTGGAGTTTAGCTAGTAAATGGAAACTCCTATTGATTAATTCATTTTGGGTGGGTGTTTCCTTACTTAGGCCTGGGGTGTGGGGTTATGATGTTACGTTTTCAAAGTCTTTTTCATTTGTGGGTGCTTATCTTTATTTGGTTTCGGGTTAAATTGCCATAGCATGTGCGCCCGTGCACACACACACACACACACACACACACACACACACACACACGCTCTTACACACAGAGACGCCCGACATACACATACACGAATGCAGAAAGATATATCCATGAAACGAGTGGATAGAAACACATATTCGCTTTCTAGAACAGCATATTCATAGTCAATTTCCACACACACACACACTTACACACACATGTATGTATTAGTGGGATGTTTGTGTGTGTGTGTGTGTGTGTGTGTGTGTATGTGGATATGCTTTTTGTATGAAAGTGCGAAGAAGCATAACAATTGTATAGTCAGAAAACGAAATCGGCGAGCTGAATTAAAATTCAAGTGGTGACAGGCTTCACAAGTTTCGCCCTAATATCCTTGGGAAAGGTATGAATCTAATTTGGCCCATTACTAATTATTTATCAATCTATAATCTTATAACTGTGATACCACGATGGTAGATGGAGAAAAGTAGAGCTGAGAGAACACATGAGTAGTCTAATCTACCACAATTACTATACCTGGCCGGCCAGGGCCTGTAGCATGGCTGCTACTTACACACACGCGCGCGCACACACACACACACACACATATATATAAATATATTTGTATAGTTTCAACGAATCCAAGATGCCAATTCGAATCAAATTGCCTGACCTTTTATAGAGAATTTTCACTTTTATGCACACACGCACACACACACACACACGACAATGACCTGATGCCCAAGATACCGGATTAAAGAGGTGCAACTGTACTTTTATATTATTCGCTTCAAAAAAGAAACAGAAAGATCGAATGAAGAGCTGGAAAGGCAAAAAAAAAAAATAATAATGAACACTATAGAGGTAGCAACTTATTGTGATCACTTTGGGATGGGGTCTTTTAGACAACAAATACTGGCTAATAACATAAAGTGAGGGATATACGGCTGGAACTGTTCGTTTTGATCACTTTTAATAAAGAGTTTGGGACTGACTGATTTTGATAACAGTATATGTTAGATGACATCATCTGTAATTAGAATACGCGGCTTCCTTCGTAGAAGATAATTGACACGTACTGAATTTGGGTGTATTTGTGTGTGTGTTTGCTTCTTGTTGAAATCTACCTGTAACCAGATTGCACTGAAAGGAAACCTTTTCTTGAATTTCATAACCTGACCAGCACGCCCTTGCTTTACTGTTCAATGGAAAATAAAGATAGAATTAAATGAAAATCAAAGGCTGGATTTTGCAATTTTCTCGAAATCTAATCTTTTTTTCTTTTGCTTACTTTCATTTATTTATTTTTCCAATAGAATTTTCAGCGATAGATGTTTCGAAAAGCTTCCTTTCCTGTTACTGAGTAAATAGGGATCAAATGTATAATCGGGACCCCGAATTAGATTCAAGTCAGAAGCTCAAATTTTCAGATTACACCGTATCGAAATTTAACCTAATTCAATCAAAACAACGATGAAATCTGATGCTATTTCTTGACAATATGTTGTTGAAAGCGTCTGAATTCTAGGTTTCACTCTTGTTTTGATTGAATTAAATCAAATTTTGATTACGGTGTAATCTGAAAATTTGCACTTTTCACTTGAATCAAGCTTGGGTTTCGGATTCTACATTTGATCCGTAAACTGTATATTCCCCTTTAAAAGCAATCATCCTTCCGAATGTCGGTAGGATTTCAAAGGTTAATCTGTTTACGAGGTGTTCGTAAACAAGACGTGGATGAGATAGTAATTTTGTGTCAACCAACGTGAATGGAAGACAAAAAGAAAGAAAAAAAGAAACATGTCTGATGCAAGTGAAAAGGAGAGAAGTGTCAAACAAAGAGACCTTAGATCAAATGTCAGTTGAAAGACACCAACTAAGGAACACTTCTAATGATAATCACTGGCTTACGATTTCACCTTCTAATTAAGGACATTACGGTGGGCCCTAGTTTGAACCAGTAAAAGCAGATGACTGAAATTTCAGTCAATGCAGTTCTATGACTCAAATACGAATGACGGAATTTTCCGTCGATCATACTATGAGCTCTTCCACTCAAAGTTATGGATGACTTTTCCTGCATGTTTCTACATTTCGCTGACTGGAACTTCGAGTGGAAGAGTTCATTGTTTACGAAGAAGACAAGCTATGCAGTTTACTTTTCGCCACACATTCAAGTTATCACCGCATTTAGAACATGGTGACTGAGCTACTCTTGCCGCAGTCAATGGGTTAATGAGCTCCACTTATGTCAATCATATTCTGTGTTGGTGCTTGTTTCCGCTTCCCATTCTCTGGCGATAAAAGGGAGCGGGAGTGGACCCCCTGCCCCAAGTGCATTCTTTGAATTTCCTCATTTCCTTGTGCATTGGAAATAGGAGACTATGGATGTTATCAATAGACCCATCAAAAAAAGGCCCCAAAAGGTTTTTAAAAAAACTATTTTGAAAAAAAAAAACAAAACATATTTAGAAAGCGTGGAGTGGTGATGCTAATTTTCAAGTCTGTGGACAAAACAGTAGGGCCAGGAGCACTGGCATACACGGTATATATAAAAAGGGATAGAACTTTTAGCCTTTGTTGATTTTCTATCATTTACTCTCTTTAAGATTGCAGGATAAATTTGAAATCATTTGGTATGTGTCCTGGCGTCTTTTTACTGTGCTTGCTTCCCTAACTTGAGAGCCTGGCTACGCCTCTAACGAGCAGCCCTATTCTTATACGTATTTAATTTGGTAGATGAATATCGATACATTACAAATTCACCTGTTTTGAATATGTGCGTTCGTAAATGAAAGAAACAGAGAAAAAGTGAGTTGCGTCGTCCCGCTTGCTATGGCTTCTGCTTGGACTCCAATATCGTATTACAAGTTCACTTGGCCCTGATTTGCAGTACGTGAAATAGACAGGTGGCAACAAGAACCTGAAGAGGCGTCACTGACTACGCTGTGCTATTTTACCCTTACCTGGGGGTAGAAGTGAGAGATCCATACCTTTCCCAAGGATATTAGTGCTAAGTGAACACAAGCTCAATCGGAGTTTGATCACGGCTTGCAACCCATTCGACCAACCAGCATTCCCGAAAGAAAGAAAAAGAGGAAGAATGAAAGAAAGAAAGAAAGAAAAAAAGAAAGGGGAAGAAATAAATAAAGAAAGAGGCATAAAAAAAACAAATTGAAAACTGGAAGAAAGAAGTAATGGGGGATGGAGGGAACGAAAGAAAGAAGAAAGAAAAAAAGGAATAAAGATAGAAAGATAGGAAAGGTATCTAAAGAAAGGAAAGAGAGGAGGGGCATAGAAATAGAGAAAGAAACAAACAAACAAAAGAAGGAAAGAAAGAAAAATGCTTAGAAAGAAAGGAAAGAAAGAATACTGCATATTTCTTTCTGTATGCCTTGGCAATTGGCATTCGTTCAAATTCCTCCTTTCTTTATCAAGAGTGACGTTTGTTGACGTCATCATCTCTCAGGTGTCAGAGAGAGAGAGAGTATGTATGCGTGTCTAAAGGTAAAAAAAGAAGGAAGAGAGAGAGAGAGAGAGAGAGAGAGAGAGAGCAACAGACACAGGAGGGGAGAAAGCAAGGGAAAAAACAAGGGAAGAAAGATAGATCAGAAAATGAGAGAGAGAGAGAGAGAGGTCGAGGGTAGGGAGGTACAGAAATTTTGGCAATGGTGAGACGCTGGAAATAAGAAAGAAAATACTTGACAAAAATATAAAGAAGAACTGATGAAGATCATCATTAAAAAAACCCGTTCATCCTTGGCGTCAAAATAATTACAGAAATATTTGAGGAACCTTGCAATTGCAATTAGAAGAAAGCTTAGGAGAGAAAGTATGAAGCTAATCCAATGGAAAAAATTGTCACAGAATTCAAATATTATTGTGTACAATCATCTTTCTCTTACAAATAAGAACATACCAAAATAGTCTTCTGAGTGAAGTAACTCTTGCATAAAAATATGTAAGTTATTTCCCATGGGTGTAACAGACAAAACTTGGCGTACTATATAAGTAGATAAGAGAAAAATAGAGGTATTCTGCTGGGATAGAGATAACGATTGCCTAAGAGGAGAGATTGTAAAGGGCAAAAGACTAAATTGCGATAAGAAAAGATGTTTAAAGAGTGGAGAAATAGGGTGACGTGAGAAAAATATTTGTTCTTAAAAATGGCAAAAGTTGTCTGAAAATATATCTTGTTTATTACTGTAGACTTCTTGTGGAGCATAGGGCTGCAACCACTCGACTATTCTTTTAGGAGCAAGTAGTTTTTCCATGAAGTGGAGTTGCTAGCCCCACACACAACCTCTTCCTTTACTTGTACAAAGGACTAACTATGGTAAAAGCAAAGCTGTAGTTTTTTTTTCTATCTGAGTAACTTTCTTTTCGATAGACAGACTTACACCTCCTTCCTCTTTCTGCTACATACATTTAAGGAACCGCCCACTCGACCGACCGAAAAGCGTCTAATAGAGATGTGTGGACATATCTGAAAAGAGACTGTCATGCAGACAGTACAAAGGAAACGATTCAGCATTGTCATCATCATCAACCCATCAATTGAGAATGACGGGATTTTCCGTCATTGTAGTTCTATTGCTAACTAAATACTATTTACAATTTTGATACCTACTCAGATCATTCTGCGAGCCAGTGCTTTTATCTTCCAATGGGATATCTATTACTCATCACCATCTACCACAGTTGATAGGTTAATCTTCGACTAGTATTTTTTCATCTTATTGCTCTTGCTTTTAATCGCATCTCTCGGGTTATTTTCATATGATTACTGAATAAACCGTAAAGATTCAAAATAGCAAAACAAACTCCTTGTTATTCTTGAGAGTCTGTCTTACCGTAGCATCGCCTTGTCGAATAGGCTCCAGAAGTTCAAACAGAAGGAGTCGTACAGATTGTCAAATAGTTGTACGGCTCATACCTCCATTACGCCACCATATTCTCTCTTTCTTTTTCTTTTTTTTACTCCTCCTCTTTCAAGGCCAGTAGTACTCGTGTATTAGAATAAAAAGGTTTAGTATTAAACTACAGCGAAGAAAGGACTCGTCTTTATAATCCATCGGTCTCTCAAGAGCGCAGCATGCGATCTGCGCTGATCATAAGAATCAGCTTTCTCCTGCGTGTAACTATTTTATGCGAGTCATGCAACAGATTTTTATTACGGGAAGGAATTCAGGTTTTCAAACCATTAACAGCGGGAGATAGCACATGTAATAATTATCCCATGCAAGATAAAAGCCTTGATCCGTTGCAAGATTATCCATTGCAAGAGGAAATCCCTGACCTACAGAAAGAACTGGGTTGCTAGTTCAACGAAATTTTTATCGAGCTAGCCGTACTTCTGCAATGACGAGAATTTCCGTCATCTGTACGTAATGGTTTGAAAACGAAAGAACACTTAAATATAGAATGCTCTATCGATTCTTATTCTGAGAAGTCATCCGATAGCAGCTAATGAAATTAAAGAAAAAAGGAATCTTTATTGTGATCGAAAAGCCATATTGTTCACAGGGAAATTGCTAAGCGGACAATTGTCGAGAATCATTTATCTGAGGGGGACAGCTAGCCGGTGGGGCAATTGTCCATGAAACTCGACTTCACAACAGTACAAATGGACTGAGATGATTGACTGAGAAAAAGCATCTGGTCATTCTTGCTGCCAATTGATTGGCTTAACCTTGAGCATCACCGACCCAACTGGCACAAACAAACCAATTACATCTTGGCCCGTACGACATATGCTTAACTTCTATGTAAGTCCATCTTTTAGCTTCGCCAACGAAATTTGAAGGGGTGTATATATTCACTCGTGTCTGTCTCTCTTTTTGTCTACATGATATCCTCAAAAGTTCTCAATGAATTTCAATTAAATTCTGTGAAAAGAGTGGACAATAGGATATGAAAGTGATTAAATTTTGGGGTGGATCCAGGAATTCGTTTTTGATTGACAGTTATCAAAATAGTTGATGAAAGAGATGATTTTAAATTTCAAGGAAAATAACTCAATATTTGTACATTTGTTTTATTGATAATTCATTCTCATTCAATTTTATCCCGTGTACGACGTTGGCAGGGGTATGCGTTCTCCGAGTGCTTTCTAGTTTATTCAAGTACTTTCCTTCCAGCTAATTAAAGAAGTTAATTAAGCAGGATTCTCCAAATGATGAGATATCGTCAATCAAGGTTCAAAGTCTGCTTGTCGGTACTAAGTGAACCTAGCTGCACGATAACCGCGAAGTACTTAGAAGCCCAAAAGAAAAAGTAATGAAGTTTACGCACACTAACTCTCGCTCCTTTACGCAAACGTCTGCACTAACAAGAGACACATGTGTGTATGATGAAGGAATGAAAAAAAAATGACATACGTGCCATTCCAATGTGAATAGATAAAGAAAGAAAGAAAAGAAAGAGAAGAAAAAGGAAGGAAGGAAAGACAGACAGAAAGAAAGAGAGAAGACTATTGCATCGATCCATCCAGGTCCAGTAGCATGTGTTATAAAGGGCCCCCTTAATGAAATTAATAATGAATAAAAATATTGAAACTCATTCAGTTTTCACTGGCGTAGTAAAGAAATTAGTCGTTTTTTTTTTTTAATTGGCCATACAGCCAGATTATACGGCAGATATGTCTGACATTTCAGTAAATCGCATTACTTCGTTTTCGTTGAAAAGTGCTCAGGTCTGTTTGTTTGTTCGTTCATTCATTCGTCTGGTTTGTCTGTTCACACGATGTATCAGAAAATACAGAATGAAATTTCAATGAAATTTCTTGGAACGCTTGGTAAAGGGGTAAAAACGAGGTGATATATTTTGGGGGCGGATCCAATTGAAAACTCCTTCGTATTTATGTGTTGTCCTAGTATCACATAGATACCACTCTTATTAGTTACTCTCTTAAAATGATTATCCCATTTAAAGATGATAATTGGCTAAAATCACAAACTTTGAACACTGTGCCATTCATAAAAGTTTGAAATAGTATACTATAGATATAGAGCATGTGCAGAATCACTGAATTGGAATTGACAAGAAATTACATACACACACACATACACACACACACACACACACATATATAAAAATATAAGTGTGGAGAAAGCAAGGAAAATAGTGTGTGTGTGTATGTGTGCACACGTAGGTTGGCTGACTAACCGAAACGTTGCATTGTAGCCATAAATGAATTACGGTGGCCCTGAAATGCTATAACTTGAAAAATGCAAAAAGTCCAGTTGATTTGCAACGTTATAATATTGTGTAGTCTACGTTCACGTTCATCCCTATCTATATTACAATGACGGGTTAGTCGAAGGAGATAACTCTGAAATGTTAATCACAGAGTAATCTTCGTTATTTATCAATTCATTAGCAAATTTGTAAAAATCTGATCGTACTAATTTTCTCTGAAAGAGTCACCCAACACAATTTTCTCCAAAAGGTCACAGTAATGTCTGTAAAACGAACAATTTCTTCGTGAACAAGGAGACAGTTTAGACTTATGCCGATCAATTTTGCCGGTTTGTCAAGTACCGAGTGACTTTTGTTTATACAATAAGTGGTCCTAATTCTTTTCCTCACAAGAAAGCTGATGAACTGGCATAATTAGACCCGCACAATTTAATTGGCAGGTTCACACTTCATTCCTTCCGCCATGTCAAAACCCCCCTGCAGTGACACCCGACATCTAAACTGTTGTCGTCGCAGATATAACTAACCATGAAACATCTTTACAGCCAAAGCAAAGCAAGGACCAGCTTGGGCGAAGACCAGCTCACACACACATACACACACACACCCATGCGTGTACATCCGAACAAACATTCACAGAAATACGCAAAATCACATTTACAGATATTTACACGGACAGAGGCTAAACAACTGGTGTCTCGCTGTGAAGTAATGATTAGCAAGCCAATAACGAAGTCCATTACTTCTGTCGTGAGTTCTACCCCAAAACCATTAACTGCGAACGACGGGAATTTCCTGTTGTTCTATGGCTCACGCAATAAAATTCCCGTTTTATTGTGATAGATGACAATGCAGTTCTACCTGTGAGTCATGAGCTTTTATCTCACGATAGATATATGTAATGGATTATCTCCCGATGAACGAAGGCCTTTATCTTGCAGTGGATAACTTGCAATGAACAGGGGCTTTTATTTTGGATGGTGATACACTTCCTCGGTTAATGGGTTAAAAGATACTCCACACTTGTGGTTCTGGGTCGCACGAAGCCCAGTTTATTTAATATCGACAACATTGAAAAGCATTTGCAAGTGCAAAACCTTCGAAATTCTATATAAGAGAAGACTGAATCCCCCCCCAAGCGGAATCATAGAAAATTTTCCTTTCTGTCTATTTCAATGACATCCTTGGTAGCACAGTAATATTGGATTCCGCCCATGAAAGATTAACTAAACGATTGCGTCACGAGAATGACAAAATCCTTCTTAACAAGAAAGTTTGTAACGTTCCTAATCCAGTTTGAAAACGGCATTGACTGGCAAGGCCATAGGACGTCCACAAGTAGGTGTAAGACATGGAGAGGTGATAGGCTTTAGGTGTCCATTAACCGTTGGGCTACCCTGCAGATTATTTCGTCTATATGCAATAGTATTTGGATGGTTTGTTATCATGCTTGTTACCTATCTTAAAGAGTCTGAATGCTTCTTGGCTCAAAAGAAGTGGAAGTTTAAAAACCAATGGAAAGTGCCTCGGGTGATGGAATGGAGATAGGGGAGGGGCACTCAACAATCATACGTTTAAATACTTTTGCGTCTGATTTTTAGCTTAAGAAATATATATAGGTGTGGTGGTGGCGGTAGCGATGGTGGGGCATTGGAATAAAACCAAGGAGAAAAGATCAAAATGAAGGAAAAAGATGGAGAAAACAAGGTCTGAAAGTGTCAAAACAAAGAATACTTGTATCGGCATTGCCGTGAAAAGAAGGAGAAATAAGATGTAAACGAATTGCGGAAGAAAGAGAAAGATATGAATGTAGAGCATTGTTTGAGAAGATGTATACGTGTGTGTGTGTGCACGTGTGTCTATGTGTGCATTGGTGCCTGTGTCTGTGCGAATATATGTATGTTTGTACGTATGTTTGTGTATCTTTATACTCATATATGTGTGCGCAAGCGTACGTGAGTATGTGTGTTTCCTGCGCAGAGTTAATTATAAAAACCGAATTGCAAATACAATGAACTGACTGACAAATATGATTAAGCAGTCCAAATATTCAGTGTTTGTAAAATAATTAAAAGTGAAGTAAAATTTGGGATAAAAAAAAAACGAAACAAAGCTGACAAAACCAGTGATGAAAATGGGTTTTAGAAATTAGGTATACGGTAAGGCTATATTAGGTGTACAGTAAGATTGTATTAGGTATACAGTGAGGCTGTATTTAGGATTCATGAATAAGGATCACAGACCGATCAATTCGGAATGAGCGAAATGAACCAATGATGCTTGGGGTTCCTCGGCACTGAAAACCCCTGTGAGTATTTTTTTGAAATTTGGACAAATTTGGCCGAATTTAAGGCAGTTTCATGGAATACAAAATCCCAGAACTTGTGAAGCAGGTGTGCTCCGTACCCTCACGTACCTTAGAGTACCCCTCCTCCATTTCTACCCCTGGAAGAAACCACTGCTGTAAAGAAATGAAGGGCACAATTTTCCTGTTCAGAAGAGCTCAGGTGTCAAAATGATGCTGAGAATTCAGAGAACAGGATGTTGAAAGAGAAAATGTACAGTGAATTTTATTTGAGTTGGCTGGAATACGAGTTGGGGCAAAAAACAAACAGAAGAAATAGGATCGAGATTGATTTTTTTAAAAGAGAGAACGAGTGTTTGAATAACAAAGAATAATTTGGAAGCACTCAGAGAGCACATACCTCTGCCGATGCCATTGTCATTAGAATCTGAACAGTCCCAGACTATTACCCGCCAAAAGCTTGTAATGATTATTCACCAGACATCCCACTGGACCTTAATTTATTTCAACTATTGAATATTTCCTTTTAACCGAATAATTTTGTCAGTTCATTGTTATTACATCCGAAAGACCGAAAAATTGTCCAATCTCGCAGTGTTTTCATAAAATCTTATACCCCCCCCGCCATTTTTTTCCGTTTTGTTTACATACTATTTAGACACTGGAGGATGAATATCTATACAAAATCTGAAATGACTTCTAAGACAGCAGTTCCCTAAGGCAGCGGACCCTTGGTGATGGGGGTCCATAAATATATTACTGGGTATCCGTGAGTTTGTTGAGTATGCAGACCTTTCAAAAGCCTTGGTATCCGTGAGCTTGTTGAGTAGGCAGATCTTTTAAAAGCCTGAAACCCGTGGGAAAATTCATTTAGGTAAAAGGGGTCCTGTACACCATAAAACCTAACATTTACATCAAGCAGTTTCTGACAGCAAATGGCTGAACATTTATATAAATTGACAAAGAATTTCATCTCATCCTTCTGGAAAGGACACATAAACATACACCCACGTACATGAATGACTGCTGATATTTTTCTAGAGGTGGGGGTATAATTCGGAAAGGGAAATCTTGTAATATAATATCTAAATTTTGATGGATTTTATTGCAACACACACACGCACACACACACACACACACATAAATATATATATATATATATATATATATATATATATATATATATATTCACACATATCGGTTTTGATTTGGAGAACTAGGGAGTGCTTAAGCAATAGCTCGCCCCAAGTTGCCACTATTTATAGGGGCAGGGGATCAACTATAAACTTTTTAGTGACCGCTTGACCTCCGGCCTCAATAAGGTTCCAACTTTCAAAATACGCCCTAATCGTTGAGAAGGCCTGACCCATAGAGGGAGGGAAGCATATGCCCTGTCTGCCGTCCGACTTCCTGCTCCATGAGAATCAGCATCAATACTTTGGCAAATGATGGAAGTGCAGAAGATAAGTGTACCAAAGGAGTTTTTTTACGGTTGAGAACGCTGACTTGCTCGATTCGCAGACGACCCAATATGGCGATGGGGCGTCTGTTCGCTGACCTCATCTTCGGACGTCGGTGGCGGGATGTTTTTTTAGTAGAGTAAACAAGGGAAGAGACCCTTAAAAAAACAAAAGTCAGCATGGACTGAAGAGGTAATTAAAATAACAGACGCATAGACCGAAAGCGACCGACATCGCAAGAATCGATATACATAAGAAACTCCGCGAAACGATTAGCTCAGTCATAACGCCCCTCCTTTCTCCCCCCACTACTACTACTACTACTACTACTACTACTACTACTACTACTAGTAATAATCATGATAATAATAATAATGATAATAGGATTACTAGAGTTAGTAGGAATACTTTTTTCAGATCAATCTGTCTTCGTCTGCTTCTATTTCTTCTTCTATTCATGATTATCATTATTATTGGTAGTAGTACTAGTAGCAGTAGTAGTATGTGTTGTTGTTGTCGTCGTTGTAGTAGTAGTGGTAATAAAGGTGTTGTTTTAGTTCAAAACAAATGGTTCGGTAATTTCAGAGTAATTATAGACGTGTGTATTTTATATTTACTAAGGAAACTTTTGAAATGATTTCCTGCCATTACGCGATGAGTGTACCATTCGTCCTAGACAACGTAAGTAGAATAAACAGTTAAAGAAAATGGGTCTGCTTGAGGAATCAAATCAGCGACCGATATATATATATGTGTGTGTGTGTGTGTGTTTGTGAGTGTGTTTGTATGTGTGTGAAATGATATGAGTATATATGATACAAACACATACATTTAACTCAAGAGAACAATGACTGGAATAAAACCTTAATGACTTTTATTGACGATTCAATGTATTCAATTCGTCTAATGTTGCTTATTTTCTTCTCTTTTTCAGGTGAGTGTGTGCATCCCTTTCAATCTAACCAAAAAAAGGTAAACATCCAGTCGTTTTTTGTCAATATTTCCACTTCAGGTCACGTGTCATAAGATGAAAATAAAACACAATGTAAAGTTTTGATTCGTTACTGATCATATTTCATAATCCAAGTTGATATGTCTCACATTAGGGGTCTGGACATGGGCAAGCTAATCTTGCAGGCTGCTGTTCGTGGGTTCGATCCTCATTGGGTCTGCTATTGGCGTATTTTTGATGTCGGACGTTTTCCCTTTGGATATAATGTACCATTTGTTTTAAGTCTTTTGACATTGGACCTCTGGCATTTGCACTGACAGATGCCCTGTTAGTGAAGAACACCGTATTTTACACCGTTGTTCATTTCTTACTATCATTTCTTTCATCTTCATTAGATGGCTATGGGTAAAATAGCAGGGCACCCACTCTAGGAGAAGGGCGACTCCGATTCAAAACCAGAGTGTGGAGCCCCCTTCAGGCGGTTGGATGTCAATTCTGATGTCCTTCTTGCATCTCCTGCATCCAAGCTGAAGCCAAACGAATATCGCTCCGTTTCCCTTTGCCTTTTACCAGGGAGGCCGAGAAGGAGGGCTTCTGTCGACAGGATATTCCAGAATCTCCATAAACTTCGTCCAAGCTTGTGCCCTGGAAAAGTCACCCCAGTCTCGCTCCATTGTCTTTCCGAGACAGAAGGAGGTCTATGATGAGCCTCGTCTGACATAAAATATCAATGACGGAGCACCCAGCAAGAAAAGGAATAGTTTCCTTTTTTTATGCTGTTTTACGAATTATTAATAATGTTTTCTTAGGTTTGAACGAATATTTAATTTTCTCTCCTTTTTTTCTTCTCATTTCTTTTTTATTTCTTTTTTTACTTTTCGTCCTTTCATTTTTGTTTTCCTTCCACCGAAGCTACATTCTACGCTTACAATATAAATGGACATAATTAATATTAGATGCTAAGAAAATGTTTGTTCAACTGTCTTTTAAGTGTAATGCCCTCCTTTTTCAAAATGACCGAGATTAGTTACATCACAAAGAAAACCTTAAAGGAAATTTAACTGAATTAAAGATGCTACGTTTGTGTCTCCATCGGAAAAATATCATGGACGAAGCATGTAATAACCGAGGAAGATTCAAGGAGAGTAAAATCAGGAACTGTTGTTAACAATAAGAAAGGGATAGATGGAATTTGAGGGACTGATAGAGACTGAAAGATATAGATGGAATTTCGGGGACACATGATGAGGAAAGGTGGTTTGGAGAACGTGACACTCACACGGTGCGTAGAATGCAAGAGAAGCAGAGGTAACCAGCGAGTAACTTATTTGAAGGGTTTGAGCAAGTGGATGACTGAACGAATGCCAGAAAGTGTTAAGGAGCAAGAGTTGCTGAAATTGACAAAAGAGAGAACACCATGAAGGGCCATGATCGTCCACACCCTGAAAGGACAAGACAAACCCTCGTGCATTGTTGACATCATAATCTTCATATTGAAAGTAATTGTTTTCTTTAGTTTAAAAAATTTTCTGTACAAATCAGAGCAGAGGACGGGGACAGTGGGGCCAGTTGACAAGTGCTTACGATCTTTCTGGTAGGGTTAAAAAGGGGAGCCTTTGGTTAGGAATATTGATAGCGTAATGTGAATTCTGGTTGGGGTAAAAAGGGGAACCTTTGGTGAGGAATATTGATGGTGTAAAGTGAATCAAAGTGGATTCTTTAGCAAAAAATATTGATATCGTCAAGAAGATTCATGCAATAATGATACAGATAAATAGATAAATATAGAATAAATAAGAATACAAAATTGTTTTTGTGGTGTCTTATTACAGTGCTTTACCTATTTGTCTTGTGTACATTTTAGAGACATTTGTTTGCCATGACCTTTTTTCATAAATGGCTTTAGCTCTCCCATACTGTTCTGTTACTGTCTACATTATGCACACTACACGTAAATGACTAGATATAGACGTATATTCCTCTCTAACAAACACACTTCCCCGGGACTGCAGCAACACATTTCGGCTGAGATTTTTTAAAATCCCCACCCAGTCTGTTCGAAGCACTTATAAATCAGTAGGCTCAATTAAATAATGGACAACGCCCTCCCATACCCAGGCCTTGGATCTAGAAATATAGGCGCCATTCAGTATAATGGCACATTTTCTGAAGATGTTAGCACTGACTAACGAAACATGTTCAATTGGCTAAAGAAATTTCGTTTGTATCATCAAGTTAGGCTTTCCAAATTGTTTTTCAATTCATTTACGTATATAGGTATACACCCATGTACGAAATATTTGTGTCTGGCACTGATTGCAAAAATACTTAATGAGCTGTTTGAGATAGGAACTGCATTTCCCATCTTGCTTCGGACTATTACTCGGTTTTCATGAGACTGGTTTCTGTGGCAATAATTCTGATGAATAATTAACAACTGCATTTGATTATAATTATAACTGATATGCTTCTATGAGTTGTAATTAACTATTTTGCAGAGACAAAGTGCATTGATATCATTACGTAATTATTTGCCATCTTTATGTAATTATTATAAATGAGAAAATAGTGAAATCCAATTCATCATCATTAATTAAAATAAATACATTACTTGTTATACTTTTAAAACAGCTGTCATTAGAAAATCTCATTCTATTACTTATCAGCAGAAAACAAATAATAATCTTGCATCACAGCCCAGAGATCTATAAAACCATTGATATTAAGTGATCCGTCAAGTTACTGCTGACAATCTTTTCAATATTATGACTCAACTGCGATTGACGTAAATTTCCGTCATGTTATTGATAGCTGGCTAAAGAGAATGCAATGTATATGTCAGGTTGGTTTCAGGTTTTCAAGACTGGGATGGTGATAAAGAGAAAGTAGGAGAGCAGACATTTTGCTGGGTTTGAGCGAATGACTTGGGGAAAGAAATGTAGTGGATGACATTTGTTCCTCTTTTTTCGGGAAGGCAAGGAAGGCCCTTCACCAAATAGAGGTTTAGGTGTTGGATGCACTAAATCATGACATATTTAAAGTGAAGACTAAAAAGGACAAAAAAGCAATAAGTCAGAATGATGCATAAGAGTTAAAACACCAAAGATGAAGAGTAACAAGAGAATGAAAAAAAAAATGTGGACAAGGAACTTGTTCACACTGGATTCTAAAATGTCCAGATCATGTCCATAACAGGACGAAATCTGGACGGAAGTCTACGTATGGCTGAACCTAGAAAAAAGAATTCTAAGCCCTTTCTCGCATGATCAGATTACAAGAAAATATGTGACCCTTTAATGGATACTAATGATGGCACTCTAAATCTCAACGGTTACAAGTCAAAACGTCCAAATGCAAAAACGCTCCAATTCATAAAAGGTCCAATGAACAGGAGGTCCAATAATATTAATAACTCCAGTGCAAAAAGGACCAATGCAGGAAGGGCCAAGGTAGTAAGGGTCAATATGCAAACACGTCCAATGCAATGAGGTCTTATACAAAATAAATCAAATGCTCAAAAGGCTAAGTTATATATATATATATATATATATATATATATATATATATATATATATATATATATATATATATATATATATATATTATATATATATATACACATGATACATACACATATGTACACTTACACGTATATGTACTCTTGCCTCACACCATCCCCACGTAGTAGCATTTCTTAGAACCTCTTCTCTGGTGTTGTTTCAATTGTTTTTTTCACCTCTGCCATTGAAGGATTGTTTTCTAACTGACTTTGATATTTTAATTGGTTTGTTCTCGCTGTTTTAAAATCTTGTGAAAAAGATTCTTGAAATAAAAAGATTGAGACATAAATTATCGGAGCTAATTGGATAATGATATTGTAATACTCTAAAGCCACGTCATTTACCATCTAAATATCTTTTAGTATAATAGTGTGAATTCTTCCGTTTCTTTATATGTATCAATAACTCTTCCTTTTGAAGTTAACAATTTCACTGATTGGACTCTCCCACTAAAACTAATATAGTGGTTTCTTTTCTAAAGAAATTATTTGAGGTTCTATCGTTAACTTACAATTGGTAACTTGCAGTTCCTTATCTTGCAATGGACAAAGGTTTTTTATGTTCAAATGGATAACTATTATTCTTCACCAACTTTTGAAGTTAGTGGGTCAAGTCAGGTTTACTGGGTCATTGGATGCGAATATTGCCCTGATTTCTTTGAGACATTTGTGTGTGAAGACTGAGTTAATAATCAATGATAACTTATCATTAATGTTAGTCCTCATCTCTATATAAACTAATTAATTGCAATCATTTGCATTAATTATTTGTCTAATTGTATCCAGAGCAATGAATTCCAAGTCAGAAATATCGAAAAGAAGAGTCATAAAACCATGTGTGTCTTTGATTGCATGTTTGAAACCATCAACCAGAACTGTCAACACAGATTTCTTCAGTTTTGGGTTGGTCTGGCTGTCTCGTCTAGCTGGTTGGATCTCTATGTATCCATGTGTGTATCACGCGTACAGGCTGCATCAATGGAGCTAGAGGGCCGGGAATTTAAACATTGACTCTTTAACTCCTTATCATGTCAACAAAAAATTGTTCTTTGTTCCTGCCCCCCGCAGATTTTTAGTTGGGGGTCAGTTTGTAATACAAATTTATTTTGAAAATTCAGACTTTTTTAGTGATTGCTGCACATTAAAAGGCAAGAGAAGAAACTTATTCATTGTTAACCCCTTTACAAATGTTTTGATTAATCAACCCCCAACTGTCACTGAGATAGCTAGAGGGCTGAGGATTTCATTCACTCATGTCTACGAAAAAAATGTTTTTCGTTGTTTTTTGAAAATTCCCAACGTAAATGAGCTTCCAGTGGGAGTTTCAATTCACAAAGTAAGTTCATGCTCAGTTTGTCTCTGGCAGCATTCAATTGATCACCCACAACACGGCATGCTCTCAAAAGATTTTCGGCACTTGACTGTTTCTACCGAGTGATTAACCATACTTGCTTTCAATTAGTTTTGAATAAGTACAGGTCTGAAATATATATTTTGGAACCTACGGTAATGAGGGTGACCGACTTTGAACCACTCCTTCCCCCAAAGCAGTTATCAACCTGTGGTTCCTGGACTCCTGGGATGGGTCCACAAAGGTATTACTGGGATATATGGACTTTAAGTAAGTCAGCAGACCATTCAAAAACCTAAAGTCTGTGAATTAGTTGAGTAGACAGGCCTTTCAAGAGCCGGATGTGCGGGAAAAAATTCAGTTAAATAAAAGGGATCCTTGGTGATTAAAAAGCTTGAGAATCACAGGTCTAAAACCATATGGGTATCTTTGATATCATATTTCTAATTAGTTATGTTTGTGTGTCCAGTCTGAAATCTTGCGCCTATGGTGAGAGGAGTGACCGACTCTTTTTTTCGTCAGCCTTTTAGAGTCCGTTTTGTTACTCTTAGTCACCATAAACATGGCCTTCTGGCCACTTTTTGCATCAAAGGGTTAGTAAGAAAGGATATATTCATGCCACAGAATCACTAACATTGGGTAAAGCACTTATCAATCTGTATTTTAAAATGTCACGATTGCACTCACTGGGAAAACTTTCAAAAGAGAATTTATTCAACAAGGCGGCTGTTCTTGAGAAGAGGTTATTTGTTGGACATGTGCCCTCGCGACAATCGCAGTACATTGGAGGCGTTCGACCTCGTCCTGCTTCACTGGCGTATGACGTGTTGGATGGAGGGAATAGATAAATCCCTTCCGCAGAGCCATTAGAGTTAGGTGAATAAAAACACAATATGTCTGAGGAACCATGAAAACATCTAAAAACAATCTTGAAACTTTTAGAAAATTAAGTAAAATTATACATGTAAAAAAAGGGTTATGTGAAGAAAATCTAAAAAGTGATAAAAAAAAATATTTGCAGGGTGGGGTAGAGTCTGCAAGCACCGCCACTGATTAACACTTCGCACCTCGCGACCGACATGTTGCTGAAGATAAAAACCTCGGGTATCTCCGTCTGTAAATTGATTCTCTAAACATTGCGTGGCATTTGCAATAGCACAAAGGTCCAAGTGTTTTTCGGTTTGTTACGAAACTAAGAGTTTTCAAAGAGAAGGGCGTTGTCTTGATTCAACAGTAGCCCCCTTCAATTGTAGTCCTGTGGATAAGAGATAAGCGAGTCACCTGATGGTATGACTCATGCAGTGTACACGTTCGTCAGTCAAAACGAGGCTAATAGTTTGTATGTCTTTTCCTCAAGTTTGCTAACAAAGTTTACATTCACTAACTCCCTTGTTTAATAAAAAAAAAAACGAGGAAGAGACGCAAATAGCTATTTGAAAACAATTGAATGACTTAATTTCTGTTAACTGCATTTTGTATGAGAAATAGCGCTGTCTGGCCGAAGGGCAAACATAGATACACACGTATACGGACGTGTACAGGGAATAATGAAATTGGAGTGATAGTAACTGCATTTGAAGTGTAATGTTCAACGCATATCTCTTCCAGTTAGTCTCTCTCTCTCTCTCTCTCTCTCTCTCTCTCTTCCCCCCCTCTCTCCCTCTCGACGCAAAAGATCCCGGGTTCGATACTGGGTATGAGCGAAGGGTGTGGAAAAACTTATATCTTATATCGCTATAACACATGCATAGTAGTATGGTAAAATGTCCTCGAACAAGAACAAACACTTCCAAATAGCAATGTTTGTCAGTCTTTTCAATTCCTTTGATGAAGATTTTTTGCAGGAGATGTGAAATATTAGGTTTAATGTATTTAATAAATCAATATTATATTAAAAAAAAAACCGGATTTGCCAGAAATTTAGCATCCGGAACCACAAGACAAGGCTAAATGCATGCTTTGTTGTGATGATTGCAATGGGATTTGGTTATTCTTGTGCAAAGTTCCTGTTCTAAAGCTGAAAATTAAGCCATTCAAGTAAAATTTCTGTTTACGGTATATAAACACACACACACACACACGCATGCACACACACACACACGCATATATATATATGTATTTGTGTGAATATATGTTCATGAATATATATGCATGTCTGTGTATGTGTGTGTATATGTGTGTTTGTGCGCACATACATGTGGGTGGGTGTATTGAGAGCAAAGTGCTTAGGTTAACCCTCAATAAATAAATAAAAGAGTATCTTTATATATATATATATATATATATATATATATATACATATATATACATACATACATATATATATATAGAGAGAGTATATATATATATATATATATATATATATATATATATATATATATATATATATATATTCCCAAGGCATACTATTATTTATTTATATAGCTCTATTTTCATTAATATTGACCGCTGTATTTTCAAAGACAACAACAAATCTTCCCTCAATATATATATATACACACACACACACACACACACACACACACACACACACACACACATATATATATATATATATATATATATATATATATATATATATATATATATATATATATGAGTATATATATGTGTATTGAAAATCTGAATATGTATTTTCTTATTGAAGATTGGCATTAACAGCTTATCCTGAGTAGGAAGTTATTCTTTCATTATTTTCACAGAGGGTGGTATTGCTTTATTCCTGATAACTGCACCGGTACACACTCAGCTTAGAAGGCTGGTTAGCTATCTAGTTCAGTGATTATAGGCGTGGGTCACACACCCCATAAAGGGGGCAATTCGAATGGGAACAATTTTGGTGTAAAGAGTGAAAAGCACTCCGTGGCTAAGAATATGTCATGTTAAAGCTTAAACGATTAATTCCCAATAACACAATATTATAATCACTTCTTTTTTCCTATAAATTCCATGGTAATCAATGGTCAACTTATCATCTTCGTTTGGTATACAAGCGATGAATAGATATAGAGTTGTAACTAAATTTACACAATTCATTTTAATAAGTGCCCTAAATTTCATAAATCAGTATATTATTGAACAGGTCTAGTTTGTCATTCAATAGAAAACGTTACGTGACCAACGTATTTCGACAGTATGGGGTGATCAATTAAAAAAATTGGAAAACAGGATCATCACTGAATAGGTTGAATCGTTTTGTTGGGCAGCGATCACTAAAAAATATCTGAATTTTCAACAACAAAAAAAGAGTGGATGGTGCAAGGCAAAAACTAAGGGACCAATTTAGTATAAACTTGTATTGTAAATTGACCCCCTGAACCACTGAGAAAGAGGCAATTTGAATTATATACGATAGATTTCACTCGCATTTTTATGAAAAAAAAATTACCCTAGGTCACTTTAAGCAAGGCTTTTCGGTAACTTTTCATATCAAAGGGTTAATAAAGACAGAAAATGAGTTATTTATGCCACAAAGTTAAGACCAGTGAATACATGTTGAAACAGTTTTTGATGTTAACATTTTAAAACTTGGAAACACTGAAAAATGACATGTTTATAATGAAGACTTGAACAGAGTTAAAATGACTTGCGAGAGTTAAAAAAACTAAAATGATGAGAAATAAGAGAATATAAAAAGATATGGGTTTGGTATTTGTTCAACCAGGATTTGAATAGATGGAGATTATAACTGGCTGGGAAAACCCTCATAACAACCATTTACATATTAAACGGTCAAATCGCTTCGGACATGCTCGTTCTCGAAGGATCCCCGAAGTTAAGCAACGTCGAGCGTTGTCATTTCTAAAATGGGTGACCGTCTTGGGATACCGGATACTTTAAATTGGGGATCAATTCCTGGCCAACTCATACCAAATACTTAAGAAATTGTACTCAATAACTCTCAACTAAGAAAGTAAGATTGTGGGAAAGAGCCTTGCACAATCCTATCCGAGAGGATAACGAAGAAAGAGAGGAGCTTCGGGTCGCCTCTGACCAGCCAGTCAATCAGTGAATTAATATTCACCGATCATTTTGGGCCGGTTTATCATCATTAATTATTTCCATTTGTTTTCTGATCTTATTAAGAGATGCTTTATATTAACATTCCTTGATTACATTGGATGTCTGGAATTCATTTAATTAAACTTGTCAAAATACTTGATTATTAGCGACGGTATTTCTATAACGATTTAGTTCGTCTCTTGTACTTGATTGATGGGAATGGAAATTGTAGTACGAGCAAAAGCAACAACGAATGAGTGGCCAGGTGTTGTGCAACTTATTCAGAGTGCCTAATTATCCAGTTTCCTCATTGTCACACAGGTAACTAAAATAGATACAGCACCAAAAGCACACACACACACACACATATATATATATATATATATATATTATGAGGACATATACCCGGTGAATGTTAACATTTTGTGCCTCTCCCACTCATCAGCAACCATCCGTATGTTGGGTCTTGTCGGATTACAACCGGTTGCTGAAGACTGCAAGAGGCACAAAATGTTAACATTCATTGGGTGTATGTCCTTGTATTTCTTACATTTTTTAAAATAGTAATATAGCTCTATTTAGTATGTTAAATAATAGAGCACAGTTATTAAACATCTACGACGGATAAATTCTGTTTTCATTCTTTTTCTATTCGTTTATACCAATTGATATATATATATATATATATATATATATATATATATATATATATATATATATATATATATATATATATATTCTTGAAAGTATCACAGATTCAAACACTGAATATGTAAAGTAATAGTTTTTCACTCGAATATAAGGTATTATTATAATGTATTTATGTTTATATGTATGTTGTATGCATATATACGTGTGTGTTGTGTGAATATGTGTGCATGGATATGTTGTGTGTGTGTATCTATCCATGTGTGTGTTTTGTATATATGTGTGTGTTGTGCGTATATGTGTGTGTGTTGTATATATATGTATATATATATATATGTGTGAATTCTATGAGCATGTTTTGTGTGTATATATGTGTGTATGTACGTGTGTGCTGTATGTGTACATATATGAATATGTGTGCTGTGTATATATAAATATATATATATATATATATATATATATCGTTGTACATTGAAGGACTTAGCTATTATTCATGTATGTTAGTGTATATGCAATAACAAATATATATGAAAAGAAATATTCAATGCACGAAGAAGCCTTCACACACGCTCACGCAGATATAAAGCAAATTGTAGTCAGATGATTGTTGTTCAAATTAAACCACATATTTTCTGTTCTCTCTGTCTGTCTGTCTGTCTCTCTCTCTCTCTCTCTCTATATATATATATATATATATATATATGTAGTACATGATACATATATTTCCTCTATTTGTAAAAAATATAAACAAAACAAACAAAAACAGATTTATCCTTTGTAGTTGTATAATCACAGTGCTCAATATTTAATACAATAAATAGAACTATCAATTTCCATTGCATACACACACACACACACACACACACACACACACACACATATATATATATATATATATATATATATATATATCTATATATATATATATATATATCCTTGTAATCCTTGTATTTATATCATAATAACTCTATTTACTCTGTTAAATATTGAGTACTGTGACGGAACATCTGCAACGGATAAAATCTGTCAACTATTTATTTTTATTTTTTATTTTTACAAACTGAAAATATGCCATGAACAATATATATATATATATATATATATATATATATATATATATATATATATATATATATATATATATATATATATAGAGAGAGAGAGAGAGAGAGAGAGAGAGAGATGGAGGAACAGATGTATGTTGTATGTATTTAGATCTGCATTTCCCATGATCTCTTTTAGCTCTGCCGCAGATTTCATGGTTGTTTATTCAGACCGCACCCTGTTTGCCTTCTCTTCGGGCCATTCAAGCATCAAATCTTCGGCAAAATAAAAAAGGATAGGGGTGGGGTGGGAGAAGGTGACAACCAGATAGAGAACAAGAAGATGCATACCCAGGCGATGAGTGAAGAGACAGAAAGAGACAGATCGAGACAGTATAGAAGAAGAGAGGAAGAATGAAGCGGGTCTGGTTAGTCACTCAATAAGAATGGTCACGTGACCGATGTCTTTCAGCAGAGTGCCGTGATGAATTAAGATAAATTGGGAAAAAAAGGGATGATCAATGAAAAAGTTAATTCTCACGCCTTTTGTTTGGGCAGTGATCATTAAAAAAAGTCTGAATCTTCAAAAAAATAGGTGGGCACCGGAAAGTAACTAATTTAGCAAATTAGCTCTGGAGCTCCTTCGGTGCGGCCTATACCCATGATACATACTTACATACATGGCCAGCCGGACTGACTTGAAAACAGATAGAAACCTATGTTGACAGTTTTTGTGACAGTTCCAGTTGACTGTTTCTAAAAGGAAAAAGGAAGGTAGTGTAGTGCTGTTACTTTGTTCAGGAGCGGGGGACGATGTCCCCCTCACTCTTTATTTATCTATCTATCATCAGCCTTTTAAAGTTCATCGTTGGACAATGACCTTCCCCAAGATTCACCGGAACTCTCTGACGTGGGCGCAAATATTTTTTCGAAACTTGCCTAAATCGTCGAATCATCTTTTTTTTTCTACCGGCCACAGCATCTCTGAGGATACATGTTATGAATTACAATATTCAGTTGTTTTCTGACGTTCTTACAATATGGCCTGTCCATTGACATTTGTGCTTTCTAATGGATTCCATGATATCTGAGACTCCGCTGCCTTGTGATCTCTCTATGTGATGTTAGGCATGACCCCCTCTTGTGTTCATTGCATGGTTCTTAGCTTGAGAGACAATCTCTTGGTTAGCTTCCATGTGTCAACTCCATAGGTGACTACCAGGAAGACGCATATCGATATACAGTTGATTTACACAGAAAGAGACAGAGGAAGAAAATATATGTCTCAAACCTGAAACCACTATGATATATTAAACATTTAGATAGAAGATATATGCTATTTCCACGAATTTAAATGTGAGGCTGCACCAACGATGACAATGTTAAGCAGTGGTATCCCTTGGCGTTTCAGCATAGCTTAGAAAACTCATGTAAGAAGAAGGAGAATTGGAGATGACAAGAAAAGAACGAGTCAAAAGTATTTGCCTCAGGTGAGGAGATGAAGAAATAACAATACCACCTCGAGGTGTGGATGTAACAGAAGAAGGCAGAAGAAGAGAAAGAGGGGGAGGAATGGGGTTGAAAAAAGATTAGATATCATATGTAAAATGATTGAAAGAAAAAAAACGTGGAGGAATGAAGAGAAAAAACGCTGAGTAACGATAGGAGAAATAACAAGAGGAAAGGTATTACGTTATTCCATCAACTGCAGAAGGTGGTTTAGAGCAATAGTTATCCATTTCAAGATAAAAGCCCTTGTCAATTGCAAGATAATCCATTGCATGTTATCCGTTGCAAAGTAAAAGCCCTGCCTCACAGATATAATATATTAGCCATCAATTAGTGTAAAATGAAAATTTCATCGAGTTAGCAATAGAACTGGAATAACGGAAATTTCCGTCATCCATAGTTAATGGTTTACCTCAATAGGGAGCTGAAGATGGAGCTTAGGAAAGTGCCTGGAGCAGAAACGGGGTAGGAGAGAAATAGGGTGGGTATGGAAAAGGAACGGAGTTTCATGGAAGAAAAGAGATGAGATTTTTTTTAAATGTAAAAAATTATAATAGGTAGAAAAATGAAGAAGAGAAGGAGCTGAATAATGAAAAGTTAAGTAGTGCTTCATATCTCATAAGTTTCTTTCTCTTTCTCTCTCTCTCTCTCTCTCTCTCTCTCTCTCTCTCTCTCTCTCTCTCTGCTAGTTCTTTGGGCGATGTATAGAATGGACTTGGAGTCGAAAGCACACAGAGCAGCGTCACTTACTTCACCCTGAAGTATTTTACTTAGAGCTAGGAGGGGAGAGAAGAGATGGATTCGTGTCTTTCCCAAGGGCATCAGTGCGAAGTAGATGCAGATTTCAGTCAGAGTTTGAAGTCGGCTCACCTATTCCATTTTCCGTGCTGCTAACCGCTTGGTCACCAACACTTTATGTCTGTCAATACGCTTATGGGAAAAGGATTGATGGATAAAACGAGGTAATGAAAGAACAAACCATTTTCAAACCAAGAAAAAGTATGTAAGAGTCGAACTTGCTGAGATAAGATTTTTAAAAAAATGGAGTAGGGGAAAGTTATCAACAAACAAACCCATCATTCTCTTGCTAGTGACTTCGGGGTCACCATTTTAATCGGAGAAGGAAAGCTTGGACTACTTTATCGGACAATAACACAAGGTTTTCCCGGTTTTCAACTCAAGCTTCGCATCGTAATCTCCATTAATAGCCGGAATCTTTCGACACCAATTACCCACTCCACCCTACAGCCGTAAACTGGACAGTTAAGCAGGGGACCCCCATTGAATGGTTTATTTTTCTGAATTCGATACCGCATCTCCTTCTTGTTTCTATTTCTGTCCATATTGAATGAATATTCATGGGCGTATGCGAACTTATTTGTAAAGAGGGGGGGGTCTGAAAGCTTGATTTACCCCGAAAGTTTACATTGATAAAAACACGAGTACCAATTTCCAATAAAGAAAAAAGTCTTTATCAATCGACTATACACAGTACAAATCACGCCACGCGGAGCATAAAAGAAATATTGTTTTCAGCCTTTCTTAAAAGCAAATATTTCAATGGCTCGAATTTTGAACAAGTTTTTTTTTTTTGGTGGAGCAGGGGACAGTTGCCTTTTGTGCCCCCCCCCCCTGCTTGAACGCCTATGTGAGTATCGAAATATTTCTATGAGCAGGATTGATTCTTTTTAAAAGTCATGTTAAAACAAACATGCTTACAGCAAGCCCAAGTCTCCGAGCTGCTCTCTTAGTCAGGCATAACTTCCTGTATTTACAAAACCCAGTCTATTTGTGTACTCAAAAGTGCATCTAAAGCTCAAGTCATGCAAAATAGAAATCTATTGTAGACACAAAATGGCTTAATAACATAATGACATTTATCAAAGTTAATTTCGCCTGCAGTCTATAATATAATGACCCCATTTCTATATATTTGCTTGTGAGTTTGTTATCGTAACACAACATAAAAGGCACATCGAGGCGTATTTTTTGTTGGTACAATACCATTGAATTGTCTCAGCTTGGGGAATAAAACAATCTTCAATCCAATCAAGCCACCGGTTTCGGAGTAATTTTAAATTTAGTATCAACTGACAAAAATGTCTGGTCAAGGGAGGTTAATCCAGGTATAATCACTGGTAATTATAGAGCCGTTTTCATGAGTTTGGAAATAAGACATTCCTTGACCTGCCAGCCATAGTGGCAAACCACTGACGATATTGAAATTATACTAAAAGTCTGAGTCTGTTTATCTATATATGACCTGTAAGTAGTCGTCGTGGTGCATAAAAGCTGGATGTAGTGAATTAAGGTAACCCTAATACTACAAAAAGATCCAGATGATTTGCAACTTGGGAATGTTATTGTGAGGTCTGCGTTCGCGCACACATCGATTGAGTGTTGTGTAGTAATTCTTAAAGCCAGAACAGTAGCTGTTGCAAAATGCTAACGATAAAGAAACTATATTTTGAGGGATTGACATGCTGACTTTTCGAACGTATTTTGGAATTCCAACACTTTTTAAAAGATTTTAGCGAGGGGTTAGATTTGCAATGTGAACACAATGCTAAATTGGACCTTTATTTTGTGTCTGTCGGGTCAGCAAAACCAAATCTTTATCTTTTTGTTTTACCCTTAAGTTGAAAATACAATGCGTATATAGAGTTTTCAGCAAGTCATTTTAAAAACGGTATTGAGACCGAATAGTAACTGGAGGAATTGACCCAACAGGTGCAGCGGTGGTCCCACCCCCAATTAGGCAAATACTAGAGGCACGTATTGGAGTGGCACTCAGAGCAACCACGGAATGCCGTACATAGCTCTAAAAGTTGTGGTAAGGTGGAGATAGAAATCAAGAAAGTGTGAAAGAAAAAAGAATGTGTGTGAACGAAGGGAAAGTATGGAAGGATAGAGAGTAACAGCTGCCTTCAATTTGGAAATCCACCTGAAGAGACTCAACTTACACGTGATGCATCGTTAAGTGAAGTCAGTAAAGTAGATGGTGTTAGGATTGACGCCTAAGAGGTTTCAAAATCTACTTATATAATACGCCAAGTACTTGTATAACAGGCCGAGTATACGTCTATATGTTTTGCCTGTAACATCCCGATGGAAATAACTTACAAATATACAAGCAAGGGTCACTTCCTTTTGAAGACTATTTCATTATTTCGTTATTTCACACCTTTTCTTTATATTCTAAGCTTTTACTTGATTGCAATTCAGAAAATACTTGAATGATAAATAATAATAAACTAATATATATGCATATATATATATATATATATATATATATATATATATATATATATATATATATATATATATATATATATATATATATATATATATATATATATCAGTACCTTTAAAAATTGATGGTATTTTTTCAAGTATGGATTACTTCTTATGCCTTGGATCAAAGTATCTTTGCACTCAGCCTCGGATCACACTGTCTCTTGCCGGCACGTCGGCTAAGAATCAGAGTGTAGTATCTGTAGTCATTAAACAATGTGTTTACACACAAAAAAGTGTGTATATGCGTCATGCAATCCAATCCGCAAGTGTAGTGAGTTAATTAGTTCTCTTACGCTGACTACGGCTTCAGTCATTCCTCTCTGGTCTCAACATATTACTCACAACCCCCCCCCTTTTCTCTATGCTTCGGTTTGTACCAGGCTAAGCTTGATAAGTATAAATTCACACACAGTCACACGCATATAGAGTCACACACGCACATACAAAGGGTGAGACATAGACACACTAAGCTATTTCACTCAATATACACGCACATATACAATATCAATCATCAGTCGAATGTTTTTCTCCTTTATTTTTACTGCACTAAAGCAAGTACTTTTTCAAGAAAAAATACAGAGGGCACATGATTTCATAGAAATATGATCTTATCCTATAATTGCTTTTCTTATTGCTCGGACTCTCTAGTGGTTATTATGGTACCCCACTTGATCATTTTAGTCACAACTGGCTAGAATAACCTCACTAACTCCTTTCAAACTATGGAAAATTGACTGTATTTTGAATCATTTTTCTTTAAAAGCTTGCCCCTTACTGTTTCTTTCAAAACTTCAGAATATAAACTTGCTTTGGGTTTACGATACGTTATCAAAATACAACGGGCCCCAAAATGAAGCTCGAGGGCCAAAAGCTTCATACATAGCAGTTCACCAACTGCATTTCTACTGACCAATCTTGTCAATATTTGGAAGGAGCCCCTTCAAGGAGCCTAGCCCACTGGGTCCTCGAATTTCTTGCTACACTTCTTGGTGAGGGTGATATATTCGCCAGATGCATTTATGTGTTGAGTTGTGTGTATGTATGTATGTATGTATGTATGTATGTATGTATGTATGTGTGTGTGTGTATATGTGTTTATGTGTGTGTGTGTGTGTGTGTGTGTGTGTATGTGTGTGTGTGTGTGTTCGGCTTCTTTCTGGAACGTCAGGGAATTTGAACTGATTGATCAACTCCCTCGTTAGTCAAGTTACCCAAGGTTGTCTGTTACCATGTTTGCATTTATAAGTGCATTACGACGTATATATGTTTTCAGTTTGTATCACTGTCATCGCTCATCAAGCAAAGTCTAGTATTTTTTTTGTGGGGAAGCAAATTTCAAAGTCGTTTTTTTCTTGTTCCTATTTATTACGTTAATGAACAAAACAAACAATCAGCGAATGTCATTCCTGTGAAACAGATGACATTTACGAAAAACAGACAAAAAACAAACAAAAACAGTCCTTTCGTTTGCTGCTGAACAATCCAATAAACTCCATCCTCCCCAAGGGAGGAAAAGGATCCAAAAACAATAAAGTGGCTAAGCCTGACGTCATAACGCACATCCGGTTCCAGATCGTACTGAAATAACATGGAAAAATCAAGCTTTTTTTCCATTTTCGTCGATTTTGTCACTATTTTGACTGGAATTTAGCCATAGCAGTAATTATAGGACAGCCAGTTTATACAGTATTCAAAATTTTGATAAATTTTGGTCATTTTATCGATATTTCTATTCGTCTCCCCCCCCCCATGCCCGGAGATTCAAGCAATCAACGTTCACACTTTTAAAAACTGTAATTTGATAGATGAGTTAGCATATTTAGAGTCTCGAACTCAGTGACTTTAATTTTTGCTATTAAGTTACGATAAATGAGCCATAAATAAATAAATGATTCCAACAGAGTATTTTGATGGAAAAACGTATGAAAACAGTTTTCAGTGTCCGTCAGGCCATCTTTTGGCTTAAAACGTTCCGTCTATTTGTTTTTTTTTCGTTTTTTGAAGAGAACATATACTTATGGAAAGCATGATTTTTTTCTTTCAAGAAAAGGAATCAAACTTACGACCAGGGCATTCGCTTCAAAGTAGCATCACTCCTAGCCATTAAGCTAAAGAGCCCTACAGAAAGGCGACAGACCAAATAACCGCGTCATAGATTCAAGATATGAAACTTTACAATTTTAAACAGTTAATATATGTTTTTAAAAAATTCAAAATTCATTTCATTTTAGTCAACCATTTCCAAATATCTGTTTATGCAATTTAAATGTATTTTTCAGTGGGATTTATGTTTTACATCGAATTAGATAATATGGTAATTTTCATTGTTCGGATCATCAATTGTTCTCCATATAAACGTTCTGAGGATTTGAAAGCAATCAACAATAGTTGCCCAAACCCAAAAGACAGAAACAAAAAATAGATGGAAAAAAGAGAGAACATAACTAGGTAAACATAATAAAGATAATAAGTTAAATATATAAATTGAATTAAAGTGAAAGTTAAACAAATAAAGAGTTAAATAAAACAAAGAGTAACGAATGGGAGTAACGAGTGTAAAATTTCACCAAATTAGAACAGTTGACCGATTTCAGGATCAGAGATCCTTCCTACACCTTTTATACGAATTTTTTGAAAGCTTTCAAATATCTGTTTACAATAATAATGAAATGAAAACGGCGATTATCATCCGAAGCGAAATTCATTACTAGTTTCCCTTATATTAAACAAAAACAAATTCTTACTACTGTTGCAGTTATGTAAAAAAACATAACAATAAATGATCGTTTGTGCGTTCTGTCTTGCTTTTGGCAACCCTTTGATATCTGATGACGGGGAGAGCTTACTTAGAGCAGTCCCACCGAAGTATGAGAGGCAGTAGGAAGCATCAAGAATTTTTTTAGTACGATATCCCAGAGAATAAGCTTCTAATTGCCCTTTTCCTAGTTTTGTATTAAGAGAACTAGTCTGTTCATTTCGACATTTGACGATCAATCATTTTTTTGAAGCTGACAGGCCTGACTTGATCAAGACGATGAAAAAAAGACTTCTCGATGCAGCACAAATTATAGAGAAAGTGCTACTTCTTCGTTATCCGTTTGTCATTCATTGTACTTCGTACGCCATTCAAGATCCGTCAATGTTCAACTTGGTGAGTGTGTAGGGGAGGGGCGTCAAGCGCTCTACACACATGTTCACTCTGGTAAATGTAACCGAAGATCTAGATAACGTGGCTTGATGTAGTTTTCTATCAACCAAATGGTCGGAGTCACCGATACATAATATCTCAGTCACGAGTGCGCTGAAACGTCACATCGGCATGCCGTTTCAAAAGTTTCTTTATGGACAGACCCTCCCTCGTATATAACAACTGGAATCAATGTTGAGTTTCAGCAGCACAAAGCATTACCTAAAAAAGGTACTCCGTATTCAGTGTTTCCCCATCTCGCTGATCCCTACCTGCATTTTGTATTTCATTTGTTGAATCAGGTTTTGTGGCTTGTCGAAATTACATCAATGGTTCACCGTGAGATGATTATGCTGGATTCAACTCATCGAGTAGCCTGCCCAACAATCTGAATACGTAATAGATCTGCCGGCGACAGACTCCTTAATAGTATTAAGAAGTGTTTCTGCAGTTCGATGATAACGAATAGAAGTCTAGAGAAAACATTATTCGTTTTATTGTAATGGATGGCAACTTAGTTCTATCTGTGAGTCAGGGCTTTTATTTTGCAATGGATAACATCCAACGGATTATCATGTAATGGACAAGAGCTTTTGTCCGTTGAAGGATAACTATTATTCTTCGCCAAATTCTGCTGTTAATGGGTTAATAGATTGTTTGCGTCAAGAATGGCAGTATCAAATTTATTTAAAGAAAAAAATGACAAACTGATTCATTTATATTATTTTATTTTGCTTCCGTTTCTGTCTGGTGCCTCTAACTTCTTTCTTTTTTGATGCATGTGTCTCTAGTCTGGCTTCGCTAAAAGGAAGAAGAAAAGAAAATACAAAAGACTCTCCAGTTACAAAATGCTGACCTCGGTGTCTTCGTTATTAGGAAGAAAAAACAGAAAGTCTACGAGGGTTCCTGTGAGAATTTTGGTTCGCATTGGGACCCACGTCAGAACGAAAAAGGAAACAAAACAAAAAAAAGGGAAAGGTGGGAACATCTATTCCGAAGATTGTGCACTTGTTTTGGAGAGACCTCACGTACCATATATGCGTGGGATTGTATGTGAGAGAGAGAGAGAGAGAGAGAGAGAGAGAGAGAGAGAGAGAGAGAGGGGGGGGAGAGAGAAAGGTAGAGAAGTTTTTCTCTCATTGAGATATTCCTTTTTCAAATGCATTTATTAATGCACAAAAATAAAATGCATGAATGATTAATAAATCCTTTAATTAAATATATATATATATATATATATATATATATATATATATATATATATATATATATATATATATATATATATATACTGGGACGAGAGGGAGAATGAGAGAGATGAATGAAGAATAACCCATGGGGAAGTAATAAACTTGGATACCACACACACACACACACACACACACACACATACATATATATATATATATATATATATATATATATATATATATATATATATATATATATATATATATATATATATATATATATGTATATTCCAACTGTATATTGTATATTCCAAAGTACAAGAAAGAGAATCTTTCCCCAAAAAATTCTTAATGAAAATCTGAATAATTTCCCCCAAAATTCTGACCTTTAAAAAGTCTAGAATGGAGCGATGGTTTCCAACATCGTCTGACTGACTAATTGGTTATTTTTCATGAGTTCGATCCCCACATAGCCAGACTGAGCTACACTTTGTAAATAACCAGACATTAAACCATCATTGTTAATGCTCTTCTTGTATTATACTAAAATGTTCCGCCCTTGATGCAATGCATATGAGTGAATATATATATATATATACATATATATATATATATATATATATATATATATATATATATATATATATATATATATATATATATATATATATATATATATCAACATAGTACCTTTAAAATGATGGAATAATTTCCGTGTGGACAATCTGTTCTGTCTGGGATCAGAGTATCTGTTAGAATGTATTCTGCCTAGGATGTCGGTCCCCAGCACTATTGCCGAGAATCATCTGTGCGCTCATTGAAAATTGCCACACACTATATGTATATATACATATCTGTAGGTATAGATATAGATATGGATACATATTGGGTACTGTATATGTAGGTGTATGTATGTGTTTGCATGGATATATATGTATGTGTGTATGTGTTTAAAGGTCCCATTAATGAGAGCGGTAGATGGTAGTGAAGCCAAGCATATGCTTTTCCCATCAAACATAAATCGTTAGCCCTGTGAACTGTAATGTATATAGCATTGCATTTTGGTGTGCTACTTCTTGGAGGCGAGCAAACATAAATAACGTCTGAGGGAAAACATGAAACTGACGCTGCCGCTCTGGATCCATTTTCAGCTGAAATGAATGAGGAAGAAGAAAAAGAAAACAACGAGCCCCCTCCCCCCAAAATTGTAGAATAAGCAAATTCCTGCAGAAACCTGAAATAATCCCGACTTTCACACCAGGACGAAGAAGTGTTGATGTCCGAGCAGTTAGTAGTACGGAAAATGGAATCGGTGAAATCTGTGTTCCAACTCCGACTGAGATCAACGTTCACTTTGCACTTGGGAAAAAGGCAAGAACCCATCCTCCCTCAGCTATTGGTATTTAGCACAAGGAATAGCCCAAGGTGAAGTGAGTTACGCCACTTTGGGTCGATTGCACGTATCACAAACAAGAGCCGTTCACTTTGCTCTGATACTTTTGGGAAGGACATGAATCCTTTTTTCCCACCACAAATTGGTATTTTATGAATAGTGCAGACAGAAGTGAGTGTCACCACTTCGGATCGATTTCACATATCGCAGAAAAGAGCTGAGGGGAACTTGCGATATGTGATGCCCAGGCTGGGACGGAGTAAGGGTGCCAACTAGCAAACTAACATTGGGATAAAAGATATATTTAATCGTTTGAGATGTACTGGCTCCGTTGATAAAGCATTTCTAAGCGAATCATATGTTTTGGTTCGGAGATACGAAAAAAGATTTGAGTTACAGATAGGTTTTAGGCAACAGATCTAAAATTACATTAACCAATGTTTATTTGATCTTAAACCATTGCAAAGACTCATTCAACTGAGTAGTTAGTCTTAGAGTAATTACAATATGCCATAACCGCCGGCGATAAATTCAGTAGCATCGCTTGTTGAATAAGAGACACTGAGAGAATCAAACGAAAAGAACCAATTAATTTTGTGAGTACAGCCATGGCATACTGGGCGCTCGGCCATATGAAATCTACCCCTCTCTCCATATATATATATATATATATATATATATATATATATATATATATATAAAATGAATAGTTGTGTTATTCTCAGACCGCTGTTTTGTTGTATTACAACTCTTCAGTGTGGCTATAGACTATCCAATATCCCTTCCAGTACTGCAAGGTTGGACCAAAACCTTCGCCCCAGATCCAGAGGCAGGTATTCAACTCCGTAGAGCTGGACAGTCAATAGGACCGAATTGAGCGATATCTTTACTTACGCACAATTCCCCATCCACCACTGTATGAAATGTCAGTAGATGGACAATTTATGTTCAACAGAATGTAATAATTATGAAGACATTTTTGTTGGAACCTTTTTTAGCTCGGCACAAATTTCACACGGTAGGAAATATAACTATACACACGCGCGCACACACACACACACACACACACACATATATATATATAGTCATAGACACACACGCGTACGCTTGCACACACACACACACACACACTTATATATATATATATATATATATATATATATATATATATATATATATATATATGTGCCAACTAACTGGGCAAAAAATAGTTGTCAGGGTATGTAGTTATTCTTTTGTGCTAATCCCTAGAGATGATTATTTTAAGAAGATATCCCTAGCCCAAGGGAATTTCAAGTGAAATGTTTACTGTAACAAATACAGCATTTGACAAGAAGATATTTTTATTGGCAGTAGTTGAGAATTTTAACCACTTCAGTGCTTTCTACGAAGATTTTTGTTGATAGCATTCCTGGGTTGCAATTGCTAAATACGAACATCTTTGTTTTTCTGGCAGCTCTCTAAACATCCTTGGTGTAGCTATTAAAAAGCGACCTAAACTGTCAACATAGGTGTCTTCACTTTTTAAGTTTTCCTGGCTTAGTATGTAAGTATGTATCACGCATACAGGGGGTACCAAAAATAGTTTTCCGGAGGGGTAGTTCAATTGGCAATATGAGTTTCTGCTAAACAGATTTTTTTTAATTCGGACTTTTTTAGGAATCAATGTCCAGCAAAAAGCAAGAGAAGTAACGTATAGATCGATCACCCTTATTTCCAATTCTTTAATTGATCACTCTCAACACGGCAAGATGTTGTTCACGTGACAACTTCTATTGAGTGACTAATCAAGCCTGTTGCATATTATTTTTAAAAAGCTGGTAGCACAAAAAAGAGTGCAATTGTGGAAAAAAAGAGTTGCTTTTAAAGGGTTAAAAGTCGCAAAAATGTCCTTTTCCTCCCTTTGCCATAGTTTTAGAAGTGCAATTGACCCTTGACCTAGTCATGGTTCAAGTTCAAGTGGGTCACATCTGACACATTAAAGTAGTCAGTGTGGTGTGAGAAATTTGATAACAAATATATATATATATATATATATATATATATATATATATATATATATATATATGAGCCATTTCATTGACATCATTATGTGGACATTAGTTTTTTAGAGGCTTAAAATAGTCTATATTTTTAGACGGTAAACACTTGTAGACCTTCACAATGAGATCACTGGGCTTTTATGAAGACAATTTCACTTGATTGTATTAACTTCTAGTGCGACGTTTCTTAACCTTTCTGCTCTATGCCCCACATCGACAGATCTGAAAAATGAATCTTGTTATATGAAAAAAAAAAGGAACTCAATAATCCTCATCTATGATAATTAGAGATATGCAGGTGTCTTCTGTTTCGCAAGGGATGTAGTAAAATGGAATTTCTTTAACGAAACTGACGTAGTAAAAAGAATTTCATTCGTGTTCTAATGATGTGATGAAAATGCTGAAGTTGGAGACGCGACTGACGTGTTAACATAGAATTACATTCTCTAATATATAAAGAACAATGAAATTATAGAAAACTAATCAGATGAAAATCTGTTTGTGGTCAACGGAATGCTATTTTCTAAGCTCAGTGCAATCCAGATTTCAATTATTCACGTATATAATATGTAATGCATATCGATATATTTCATTTATGCCATCATTTAGGCTGGCACTGGCCAATTAGTATAACGTATAGTTTAGCATTAGTCACTATGGGATCTGCAGTGTAATTGGGAATGGATAGCACTGGACAACTACGTATTAATCAGTTAAGGCTCAACATGACTCAGTTTTGAGTCATGGATCACTTTTTGCTCTTAACACCCAAATTCCTGATTCTCCGCCCCACACACTATATCCAGATAGACCCCACATTCACTGTTGTATTATGCAAATGGAGAACATAATTTGTCCTTTAAGAGCTTCTGCTTGCATCACCGAAGGCATTACATCTAACCGTCTGAAAATATACTATTTTATATACTTTGATTAAGAAAAGAAATATGGAGAAAAACATTTGCTATCAAGATCTCTCTTCGGGGTCTCTGAGGGGCGATACAGCTGGTGTACTGCATTGGGGCCCAAAGGGCGAAGGGGGGCTGAGGAATTATTGGTTTGAGCTCCGTATGGAAACTTTAAGCATGGCGTGCTAAAAGGGTTATAGCAGATGAAAACCAGATGGCTAAAAGACGAGGGTGTTTGTGAAGTGCGTGGCTTTCTTTCTTCCTCTTCGTGCAATCAATACTGATATCTAAAAATTAATCCTCGTTCTCATGTCACGTATCTCATTCCATTTTCTTCTCTGCAAAACGAAAACGAGGCCAATTCTTCCAGAACAAGCCGATTCCTCTGCAGGTCACCCTTCTACGGCAGCCATTAAGAGGATCTCCACAAGCAGAACTAACGCCACCTGGACTACATATTTATACCAAAAATAAAATCTTATCATAATACGATTTTGTGCGGAATTATTTATATTTACAAGTCCCGGTAATGGAAAAGAACTATGTTGTCAAAATAATCGTATCAATGCAGAAATGCAATGATTTGCAAAGGAAAATACCTTCACGAATACACATACAGACTTGTGCAATAAAAACAGAAACATGCACACATATAGGTACGGTAAACTCAGTTCTAACGGCACTCTCTAACAGCACATTTTTTCTTAGATTCTCTTGTTTATAGACCCTTTAATTTTATTTGTAGGCCTCTTAACCGTATTCTGCCGTATGAAATCGTAGAAAAGTAATGAAAAGCCATTTTTGTCCGTACTTATTACCTTCTGATTTATATTACTCTTCTTATAAAATCCATCCGTTATAACGGATCTGCGTTATAACGGCACTCTTAAATCACTGAGGGTGTCATAATAACGTAAGTTTACGGCGTATAAAGTCAACTCCAATGAATATACTTGTAGGTAATCAATATCAAATTTAAAAAAAAAAAAGAGTGGTGAGTTATTATTTCGATGTTTATTTGCATCATCTTTAGTACAATATGACCGGCTGTGCCTTTGCATTGCAGTTTTGAGCGTTACGCAGCTGCATTAGTTCCAATTGAATCTTTTGGTTGATTTATTTTGTAAGTATCAACATTTGCAGGGACGTCGTTTTCATTCCGTATCTTCTAAGAATGATATGACCGAACGTCGATGATTTCAATTAGACATTCCACAGTTTTGTTGGTCGAGAGGTGAGCACATTCCTTTTGATATGTCATTTTCCCCGTTCTATATCTACGCCGCGTACGCTCTTTTCAAATTACCATTCGTGTTGCAGTAACACCATCACCTGTTGTTTTAATACCCTATTTAACGGTGTATACACCCTTCTGACCCCAAATGGTTCAAAAAGCAAACCTTGTCCAGCCCCACTCCCCCAGACAGAAGCTTAGGTTGAGTTTAAAAAACTAGGTAATAAGTATAAGGTGCTCAGGGCAATGCATTTTTAAAATAAAATATTCCCAGCTGAAATAAGGGAGGGGTCTTATATGCAGTATTTGGGTGGTGTTAAGTAGTACCGACTGTATATTGTTTGGTGTGAGAAGACTTTCAAGTATTGCACCGAACATTTAAATGAAGGCTTTTCCCCCATAACTTGAACCTTTCAACTTTCATATAATAACGAACCATAGTGCTGACAACCCACATTCCTATTCTCAGCTACTAAATTTGTGACATATATATATTCCCTGTGATATGTGGTTACCGTTCACACTCGGGATTAGGAATCTCATGTCTTTATCAGATAAGGAAAATCATTTCTCTATCTTGGTGCGATGTTATAGAAAAATTCTCCCCGCGTGACTGTATGATAGATATCTTCAAATTTAAAGACTAAGAGTTAACTAACTCACCAAATAAGACAAACTGCACGCCAGGGTAGGCAACCTACGTCCCGCGGGCCAGATCCATCTCGGAAAAGGATTTAGACCAGCCTGCAAGCAAATATTGGTATACTATGGCTACTTTTGATATTTCACTATCAGGCACACATGATTTTCTAGCATGAGGTATTCATTGATACCTGGGAAAATACAACTAGATATATTTAAATGGATAATTCAAACATTTCTTTTTCCATCTGGCCCACTCTTCACTTATTAACACCTGGCCCGCCACTAACAAGCAAAAAGGTTGTCGACTTCTGCTACATACCCTTAACTGCGAATGACTGGATTTTCTGTCACTGTTGTTCTATGGCTAATTCATCTCCCAGTTTCATTCCGATTAATGACTATCAATTATATCTCTGAGTCAGGGTTTTAATTTTGCAATCGATTATCTTGCAAGGGATAACTTGCAATGAACAGGGTCTTTCGTCTTACAATGTATAACTATTGCTGGGTAAACACGCAAATTCATAATGATTTCCATTGTTTGCTTTAAAAATTACAAGATTTCAAGCCGTATTTCAAAAGATTTACTTTAAATGAATATAGGCGGGAAAATATACACGAATAAAGCTCCAAATGTTTCAATTGATTCTTGGTTTGTAAATTTTTCTCATCTTTCTGCAGCGGATGTGGTTTTTCTCCTCGAGAGATGAAAATAAACACCAAATTCATTTTTGCAGACATAACATATTTTTCATTACCATAAACTAAGCTAATTCCCATCCGTAAAATATCAACTCCCTCTCTCTCTCACTCTCTCTCACGCACACACACACACTCTATCTCTCCCTCTCTCACACACGCATACACACACACACACACACACACACATCAATTCCTCTTTGTCTTATGAACGATAATTGCATTCTAGATGTCATATTGCCTGACGCCTGTCGGTCAAATGAGACACAACTAAGAAGTCTTTTCTTGTTTAACTGCTGGTTGTTACCATTACAAATGAAATAGAACCAATGTTCACTCATATTTGTTCATCGCTGGCTGCGTAACCAAATTTTGAGACGATCATAACTTTAATTTTGAGACAATCATTGATATTTCTTTTGTCTAAAAGTTGAACGAGAACCATTTACTTATAGCAAAAAGTGTATAATAAAAGAAATGATTTATCTGATGCATTGATTTTTCGTTAATATTCATTTACTAGTTTAACTGTATCGTCCGAAATGACGACATAAATGAAATATATGAAGATACTTTGCATTTATATACGTGGATAATAGAGATTTTGCACCGCACTAAGCTTGGAGAATAGTGTTCTCTTGACCACAAACGGATTTTTATTTAATTTTTTCTTTTTATATCATTACTTGCCTATCTTTATATTATTCTTTAAATTCAACATTTTTCTCAAGTCATTAAAACATGAATGAAATTCTATTTTGTTACGTCAGTTACACTAACACAACTCCATTGGTGCATCGATTACACGAATGGAACGATTCCCTACATCAGTTATACATGTATAAATCTAGGTTGCTATGTCAGTTGCACCCTTTGACGTGATGCAAAACATTTGCACAATACAAAATATTGTGTGTTGATAAGTGAAGCCGAATTCTTAGTGGACTTCCAGCGTCAATTTTCGCACATTATGATCCGTGCACAAACCTTCAATTAAATGTCACTGTTTAAAGCAACGTCGACATAATGATCCATTATTATTCTAGTCGCCTAGTTTAATCATTAAACCTTTTTTTTCTTTATCGAAAACTTTCGAAATTAACCAGTGGCATTGAAAATCCCCTTGCTCGTCGTCCACGCAGCCATGCAGTTCAGGGTGAACATTGAATCGGATGTTAGAGCTTTCTTCAGTAGAGCGACGGATTGAACACCAAGAAGTCGTCTGCTTTATTTCAATTGGCCCATTGACTGCGAATGACGGGAGTAATGGCTCACTCAATAGAATTTCCATGTGCATGTTTATTTAGGTTTGTTTGATTAGAATTTACTGAGCTTCTACTTGAGACGGTATCAATGCTTATACGATGATTGTTTGGTTTGCTTTCTTTACGATATAAAATTGATTTTATTTGATGCGTTCTTCTCTGTGGCACGATATCTTACGGACAGTTTTATTTTCTTTTACAGGCGAGGAGAATCTGTATGAAAATATAGTGACTCTACTAAAATGGATTCGGTGAAATTATTACTGGTACTGTGTACCATCGTATCAGCGATAGGGCGTAAGTACTATTTTACTATTTCTTTCCTTTTTTTTTTTCTTTTCATATATCCCAACGATAAGTGTATATCTTCCTGGTATCTCAGATATTTTTTGATAATTCAAAATTAGGTACTATGAATATCTCATTATAGAAAACCCATTTAAATCATGATTTGATGTTTGTGTTTTTTTATTTCCAAAAATCATTTCAAGACCAATCTATTAAGGTTCTTAATGCCTGAATTTTCGATATTTTGAATAACTGAAATCATGATGAAATACATTTTCGCATTGCACATCTATCCCGGGATATATTTGTCCCAGTAGACGATTATTGTTTAGGTTTAACCATCGCTGTGAACGGAAGTGAAATAATATCTAATTAATCAATACCATATGCTAGAATACAATACATTTGCACAGGCGAAATGATAATATTTTTTGTGTAAAACTAGCTAATTAGGCGAAATATATGGAGAGGAAGCTTATAGGCACTTAGACTGTACAATACAAAAGACTATTGGGACAATATGGTTCCAATCGATACATCTCCTGGAGCAATGCTGTCAAAGATGTTGAGATGAAGTATTGTTAAAAGTTATGTCTTTCTTGCTTTATAAACATTGTTTGATGATATAACTTTCGTTGTCTAGTTCTGTATTTGCTGGAACTTGAAGAGGCGTTTGAAAAAAACCCTGGGTTATAAAAAAGAAGAATCCAGAGAAATGCGTCTGTTTTTTGTTCGTTTTTTTTTTCTTGATATTTACTACACTTAGCTTTGTACGACAAAAGGTCTTATACGTTACGTTATGCTGATTTTCGAAGGGGGATGCTTGATTACTTGGAAAAGCGGCATATGAAATCCTGGCTTTTGCTAGGGCTTGAACACCGACCACTGACGCTGGAAGGAGACACGAAACTATCTGACCCAGCAGATCTCGGCCAAACTTTTTTTTCTTCCTTATTCACTAACACATAAGTTTTTTTTTTCAAAAAAAGGATATTCTTGCTTATGTTCAACGAAAATCTGAATTTTCAAGCATTTACAAAAGGGTAAGGGAGACTACTCAATAATTAGCATCCAATAATTATCCTTCTTGACGAATGTTACAGAACGAAAATAAAGACATACACGTGACGTATTATAGAAGTAGATTCCCTAATTTCCGTTTCTCCCTCGTCTTCCTGATCTTCTGTCTTTCTCCACTATTAAAACTCTTCCTACTCGGCATATTCCTTACGCCCCTCTCTCTCTCTCTCTCTCTCTCTCTCTCTCTCTCTCGCCCCTTCTTTCTACCTCTCCTTTTCTCGCTCGCTCACTACTTGATAACTCCATCTCTTCTCCTGATTTTTTCCTATTACACTGATACGTGGTGTTTCCTTTGTCTTTATCTGGAAAGAGTCAAAAAACTTGAAAGCACTCATAGATTGCATACCTCAGCCTAAGCTTCACACCAACTAAATGGAAATAAAATATTAAAAAACATAAGAGAGAATAATGGATGTACAAATATTGAGTAACTTCCCTTGAAATTTATCAGGGTAAGATGACGATCTGTCAGATACTCGTTTGTGGAAAACAAAAGTTGTAAGCCAATAACAACGTACAACGCAATTTTTGTTCATGAGTAATAAATGTTATTTTCTAATTGATTATGTGTGGAGTGTATAATAAATGTCAATTATTGCCTTCAAACTTTGTTTGTTTCTATCAGTAAAGTGATAATTAGAAATCGACTTATTTTCAATTGGACAAAGGGTAAATTTGCTCATTTTAATCACACGAAGTAATAAAAAAAAAAAAACAATTGCATACGAATATCACTGTCCTGGTCACAAAACCAAAGTTTGAAGGGAATAAAAAATATTTTCTTTACTTTTAATACATAAACAATTAGGAAATATCACTCACTACCCAGGGAAAAAATCGTGTTGCACTGTGCAATTTGCCTGGAGTGAAATGAACTTGGAAATAACTTGACAGGCGAATCGTCACGAGTGCGAAAGTTCGTATTGGTGTGGGAATATTCTTGTGTATTTGCTTGTCAGGAATATACGACACGCTGTAATTGTTGAGATCATTCTATCTTTAACCCAGGCAAATAGTTTTCCATTTCTGTGGATATGTGGACAAAAATCAACAACAGCTGCTTATTAACCCATCAATTGCAGATGACGGGAATTTTCGCTATTGCAGTTCAATGGCTGACCCAAAATTTCCGTTCCAGTGTAACTGATGGTAACTCAACGCCATCTATGAGTCAGGGCTTTTATTTTGTAATGGATTACTTACAATGGAGAACTTGCGATGGATTATCTTGCAATGGACAAGAGCTTTTAATTTGCAATGGATAACTTGCTATGGATTATCTTGCAATGGATTAACTTGCAATGGACGAGGGCTTTTATTTTACAATGGATAACTTGCAATGGATTATCTTGCAATGGACAAGGACTTTTATCTTGCAGTGGAGAATTTTTTAAAAAGAGCGTAATCACGGGCTCGTTTTTAATTTTATTTGATCTACGAAAAAGTTGGAATATATTCATAAAGCACCTGTTCTGATCCAGTTACCAATCTGTAAGATCATTGTCTTGTCAATGACTTCATCGATAGAAAATGAGGAAGAGAGAGATCAAATGTGATACAGCAGACGTTGATGTATCTCTCGTTTACTGTGTAGCATCTGATTGGCCGATTGAATGGCTGGTTGATCTCTGGTCGCAAAAAGTGATGAAGAACATCTGGTTACTTGAACTGTAAATCCAGTTCAATGCAGTGTTGCTTCACAAACAAATTCTGTCTTCAATGACACTCCTGTTCACAATGGTTACAACCTCTGTTATTAGAACAAGGCTCTCTCACTATACGACTCCCTAAACCGAGACTAGAAGCTCAAGGCGAGATATGACACTCTGCCGAATGAGAAATGCTAGGATTTGGCGTCACAGTCGTAGTGAGAATACCCAACAAATCCAATGTTTCCTTTAATTTCTTGTATTCAATGGGTACAAAAATAACTCTGTTACGCAAATTCTTCCTCGTGACAAAAGTATGTATACACTTTTGAATTCAACACAGTGGATCAATATTTTTTCAACAAAAAACTCAGTAAGCTATCCACTGATATTGAAATATGTTGTGCACACATTCATTTCCATTGTGTGCTGGTTGCAAAGCTTGTGTGTCCACTCGCACACTGGGAGTCAGCCTTAATTCCTCCAATTAGGATTCGCATCTCGATGGCAAATGAGTTATTGTTCACATGTTGTGAGCAGAACGATTTACCAGTGTTGGCGTTTTGTGATGTTCCTCGTTTTTCCCTGTAACCCAAGAGTTCGTCAAATGTGGTTATTTTCTTTCTATCCTCGCTGTAAGTTTTGCAGATGTCTCAATATGTACTAATGATACATCGAATTCATCTATCAAAGGATTATTCACTTCCCTCTCTATCAACTTTTTTGTCGGTAGTGTTCCGTTCGGGATCTGAGCGACTATTTGGCCTTTTTTTTCGAAATCTGCTTTGTTGTTGTTTAATAACAAATCATTTTTTTCTGAAGAGAGAGTCCAAGTTTTTTTGTCTCTGTCAAGGAAGTTGGAAATGGTATATGTAATGCATTTCTCTTCATATATTTGTTCTCTCTGTCTTGTTTATTGATATTTTATTTCAATTCAGTTTTTTAGTTAATGAAAAGCAATGGCCGAGATCTGCGCTCTCGCTGGGTGCTTCCTATCTTTTCCTTTTTTTTTCTGTGTGTCTCTTTAAAGCCAAGGCGAGCGAGAAATGCTTATCCTGTTTTGACAGATGTACAAAAAAGCGTATTAAATAGATTCCAATTTAATGGCTTGGATTTTTATCCTGAAAGAAACATTTTAAAAGTTCGCCTCATCCTCAACAGACATGTTATCCGAGATGTGGGCACAGCCGGAATTTCGACCTGACATGTTTATAACTTTTCTCTTCCTTTTGGGGTGATAGGTTGAAGCGGGGGTGGGGGTGGGGGGGTCTACGATGAAATAATCAAAGTGCTGTTGAGCTCGTTCATTCACTTATTGCGTTTAGCGTTCGAATACTACGGAAGTTACCAACAAGGATTTTTTTTTTTTAAATTGAGGCAAACGTTAATTGGGTGAACATTTGTACAATTTGAAACATTTTTTTTTTTTTGTGAAAATATTTTTCTGCTTAAAGAAGTGATTCTTGAACGCAGACCCAAAGCCCCCAGAGCAGGTATTTCTCGGGGAGATTGATTTTAGCTGATGGAGGAATTCCAGTAAGGAGAATAACGTGCAATGGAAATATAAATCGCAAAGGGGTTTGAAACATACCTTTTCAGTTTTAATGATTTTTCAAGATTGTATCCAACAAATGAAATATATAAATTAAGGGAAAATGAATTAATCTACTCGCAGCAAACTGTTTCTTTCACATGTCTGCCATTTTCAACTTCACTAATTCCTGCTCTTTCACTAACATTCTACGGAACATTTTTCGGAGATTATCTGCTCCTTTGCACACGTATGCAATTTTCAGCATTTTGGACTGAACGTGGTCTCCCAGTTAGTGTTCGTGGGTGATCATTAAACGGAGCCCAATTCTCGGAAAAGCTCGTGCAAAACGACAGACCTTGGACGTTGATTGCGATGTCCACACGTGACGAGAATATGCCCCTTGTGTTAACGTAAAAGGTATTCAAAGTAAAAGGGTATTATTTTCGTTCGAGGTTCAGTCGTGTACTTTTTCCATGCTGGAATTCCAAGGGTTCCTTTAAGTATCTGAAAAGAGGAAACTCAAAGAAATATCGAAGTAGAGAAGTTATGATTGTTTTTAACCCTTTTGTGACTTTTGTACCATCTTTTAGAACTGGGGGGAGAGAATTACTGGATAGCAAATCAAAATAGCGGGGTTATTTGGGAAACCTGGGACCGTAAAGGGATTGATGGGTATGTGAGAACTTTTCTACTTCTAAAACAACCGGTGTATTTATGCAATAAGGAGCTGCACGGTCAACGGCACGGGATATGAATACGGCGAGTCGAGTTCAAACTTCGATTGGAGCAGTTTTTGTTCACTTCGCACCAATCTCTACAGGAAAGTTGCAGATCTATCTTTTCTCCCCCAGCTATTGGTAAAGACTAGGGTAGAATGAGCTCTCTAGTCATGGTTGGTAACCAATCTAAGAAACGGACAATTCTGGTCCCAAGACGAGTCAGAGGAAGGATGGGCTCTGTCGGGCTATTTCACCCACGAAGAAATCATCTATGGTGCTCAAGCCATCCTGCACTTGATTAAGGAATACATTATGTTACGTTCGGTGAAAACCACGTGGTATCAGTTCAGTTCGAAAACGGCAACCAAAACTGTCAACATAGGTTTTGTCAGTTTCCAAGTCGGTTTACCTCACTGGCTGTGCCTATGGAGCTGGTTTTGATTTGATTTAATTAGTCCCCCAAATAGGTTTTTGGGAGGGGGTCAACCTCCAATGTAACTTTATGCTAAATTGAGGCCTTAGTTTGTGTCTGCTTGTTTTTTTTTTTTTCCAGAAAATTCAGACTTTTTGAGTAATCACTGCCCAACAAAATGCGATAGAAATAACCTATTCATTGATCACCCCTCTTTCTATTGTTTTAACTGATAAGTATCTTCTAGTGAGTTGGTTTTTGAAAATTAAAAATATGGTATAAGTTTGGAGTCTATATTTGCGCTCGCCCCGATAATAGTGATTTGATTTGTATCTTTGATTTCTATCTATCTATCTATCTATCTATCTATCTAATACTAAAAGTCTGATTCTTTTTATCTGTATGAGAACTCTATGGAGTCGAAACTGTGCATCTGAGCCAGAGGAACTCTTGAAAAAAAACAATTTTGATGTCTTATTAGGACCAAAGGCATTCCATTGAAACTATCTGAAAATTGCACCCGTTGGGCGTGTTTTCCGCTAGTTATTGTAATTTTCCGTTAGTATTTGTAATTTTAGACACGCACACGTCCCTACGTCTGCGGATAAATTTAGGCAGGATTTTTGTCTCACTTTAGATGAGCTTCATCGAATATTCTACAGCCGTATGTTTTTATGAAGGCAGTCAGACTCTCGAATTGGCAAATATAATTCAGTTCGTGGATTTTCCATCGAAATTCTTCAACTACTACGAAACCTTTGTGAAAGGCTCTACTTCACTGATTTATACTCTTCACAAAATCACCTTTAACAATAAATGTGTCAAAATTGCCGTTAAGTAATGGTATATTGGTATATGATGGTACACACTGCACATGTATATGTATAGACAACATATATTTATAGATACATATGTATATATATATACGCGTATTCATTTATGTGCGTACTAAGAAGAGGCAAAGCAAACTATATATGCAAGTGCATTTTTGCATGTGGGTTATATATATATATATATATATATATATATATATATATATATATATATATATATATATATATATATATATATATATATATATATATTCTTTCCAGTTACTATTTTTTGGAAGTTTAAAAGGAACCATAGACTCAGAAGACATTGTTGAATTCTTTTGAGTGCTCAATATCTACATGATATGTTGATAGAGCTTTATAATAATATCCCCCCACCCCAAAAAAACGAGAGACCTCAACACAGTGATCTGCAAGAAACGCTCATCCTCTTGAGAAACAAGATGTTTTTTCTTAGTACTATACATATTTTTGCATGCACACAGAATATATATATATATATATATATATATATATATATATATATATATATATATATATATATATATATATGCGTATGTATGTATAAAGGAGCCAAGGTGAACCTAGGTCTGAGTATATATGTATATATGTGAGAGTACTTATGTATACATACGCATAAATGTATAAATACATGTGCGCATATACACATGAAGCGTATATCATACATTTGGTAGGTAGGGCAGCTGAGATGAGGCCAGGTGTATTTACTGGGTTGTAATTGAGATTGCACCAACCGAACGATCCATTAAATCTTTTCAGACCTGAAATGCAAGCGGCATTTAATGGGGAAAATGGTGGATAAATCTTCAAATTGAGCTGTCAGTCACTGAATTCCGATGGGATGAGGGTTAAAGGAGAGATCCAATTTAGACAGAAAGAATCAAATTCCTCACTGGATTAAAAAGATGATAGAAAAAGAAATTTGAGATTATTTATGCTAAACAGTTGTGCAATGCAGCGCAGACGCGTTGCTGTGGGAACAGTGTCCTGTATCCGGTGGGGTGGGGTGGGGGCAATTGCGTTTCCTTACTATCTATATACTTCTAAAATTCTCATCCACAGATAAGAAAAATTAGTCAGTATATGTCCAAATACTCATTCCATATGGTCTCAAAATGTCTCTGAAATCTACTATTGTAGAAGTATATGCGCGTGCGTTTGTGTGTGGGTGTGTGTTTATACACCGCGATTACTCGACATCTGGCCGTTGTATGATGTTGACATTTACCAGATATATTGTCAGCTCACAAGGCAGTGCAGAGGCCAAATTGAAGTTTTCGGATCAGCAGCTTTCGAGAAATTTGATGTACAATAAATAAAACATTGAAAATCATTGATCTTTCTTCGCGGTTCATATAAATTGTCTCCAGGCCTTTAGAATTATCTAAAATTAGATATAAAATATTTAAATTGGCAACATCGACGGCAAGTAACCGAAGTACTTCGAAGCCGTTCTCCCGTACGATGGGCGGAAAATTATTATACATGACAACTATGACAGGCTTCTCCACACATATGCATTTTCAACAGATACCCAAGTTGAAAGTACTGAGCTTATTTTAAGAATGAAACTGGGAAATCATAATGTGATTATTTTCCGAATAAAAATCCGCAGGGAATATTACAAATTATACGATTACAAAAAGATGACCCACGTGTGTTTTTCGTGAGCCAGCAACTTCTTGATGTCTTCTCAATAGAGTTTGATCTCACAGATCAAATGACCAGCAACAATTACGGCGTTATTGTTGAACAGCTATCAAAATTACTACGATACCCTCTACTAGATAATCACAAACGCACTGAACAATTTCGGACAAACTTGATTGTAACTGAATATTAAATGCTATCACCAAAAATAGAAAGCAAAAAATCTAGGTAATTCATTAATTAATGGTAGTAGTTTGGGGTCTGCGTTCGCACTCACCTTGATTATAATTGTCTGATTTCTACCGACGTATATCTATCAATCTATCTATCTATCTATCTATTATGCATGTTAATGTCTATCTTCTTACCCAAAACAGTGAATTGTAGTCAGAGGTATTGAATTCAAGTTCACCTAAAATGTGATAACTGAATGAATACATAAGACTCCAGACTATGCCATCATTAAACAACAATTCTTGGCCATTTATAGCTACTTCTCATCTAGGGCAACGCCGGGCATTCTATTAGTTATGAATATTTAAACATCTGAACGTGAACAACTAATGGCAAAGGAGTTTGTTTGTCACCTCTTCGTAATCTCTTTTGAGTCCATCAGAATGATGATTGATAAAAAATACGTATGTGGACTTGAAATTCTACACTAATTCTTAATACATTGTTAATTTCTTTTTTCTTCAAATATTCTGCTAGATATACATAATAATAGCTTCATTCGGATGATGAATACCCAGATTATCATCAACAACGAATAGCGTGGTCTTTCTTTTGAGTCATAGATTCATGCTGTTTCTCAGTGACAATAGCAAATGAGCTACGTTCCCTCTTACGTAAATAACAATAGCTGAGTAAAGAATTCCTCGTCTGGGGTCTCTTAACAAACAGGTATTAATGATCAATGAAATATTGCTGTCTGAATACTCTATATACAATCATTTGCTCTTCTCAACGAGTCAGCCTATTTGGGGGTTTCAATTCTGTCTCGTGGTACTCGATGGGATAAAGTCTATAGCTACACTGAAGAGATGTAATACATCGAAACAGCTGTCTGTGGATGACACAATAATATATATATATATATATATATATATATATATATATATATATATATATATATATATATATATATATATATATTATATATATATATATATATATATATATACATGTGTGTGTGTGTGTGTGTATGGTAGAAACATAAACGTGTTGAAAATACATGCTCTATTATATTTGAAGCCCTACTCTAAATCAAGGTTATTTTTGATATTGAATGTATCGATTACTTAATGAAATGAACCTATCATACATCTGATAATGTATTATATATTATCACTGGACTTTTATTGTATCAACTTCTAGTGCGATGCTTCTTAACCTTTCTGCTCTATGCCCCACATCGACAGCCCCCCAAAATGTTTATATCACTAAATATGGATGCCCAAAACAAGTTCATGTTACCCCAGCTGATGATAGCCACGATAATATTTAACATAATACATTTGATTCAAAATTTAAACAATAAAAAATTTCATGTTCTGTGTATATAACACAAAGTATCTAAACATATTACGTTAACAAGAATCGGAAAGTACCTGATTTGGATGACGATAGAGAGAGAGAGGGTGGTATTTGCATAACAGATCCTTATTTTTATACTGTGATTAGACAAGGTTTTGAATACTGCGATCAGGGTACTCCACCAGAAACCCCCAATTTGACAAGTAGTTCCTTTGCTCGCTTTTTTTCTTTCATTGTTTCTCATACTTTTAACTTAACCTTGTATCATCTGTTCACTTTCTTTTCTGCGGTCACAACAACGACAATGACAGCAACAATGACCCTCAGTAAAATTAGAAACCTTCAAGGCTACTGAGGAGGCTGAAAATAGACATCCAACCTTATTTCAACCCCTCGAGGAAATTCCTTTCAAATATTTAGAATTACCTAAAATTATATCTAGAATTATATAGATTTTTATGCCCCTTACCTTGGAAAATATCTAGACATTATTTTATCAAGTCGCCTTCCATGGTCTAATGTGAAGATCTTTTTCAGTTGAAGGAAAACTGTTTTTACAAAAGTTGAAATATTTTCAAAACTTATGACCTTGGTCATTTAAGATTCAGTTACTTTGGAGTTTGACCCTGAAGCTGACAGGTTTTCCATTCATTCTTTGAACTTTACGTGTCAACATTTTATTTTCTGAATCTTTTTAATCTCTTTGTTGTAGTCAATATTTCTCTTGATGAACGATTACTTATATTTTGATTTGCAATTCTTTTTATTACATGCGTAAACATTAATTTTCTTTTTTTCTCTCTTGCAGTGTACGAATCTGCCACTGGTAAGTAGTATTCAATTACTTTTGAGTGAATATCTATGTGTGTCCCAATGCATTCTATTGAAATACGCGTGAGTATGTGTGTGTGTGTGTGTGTGTGTGTGTGTGTGTGTGTGTGTGTGTGTGTGTGTGTGTGTGTGTGTGTGTGATTGTGCGTGCGTGCGTGCGTGCGTGCGTGTTTAATCTCTGTAACAATAACATGATATTCATCGTGGTGATGTACTTAATAACTATCACAGTCTTCTCATTTCCTGATCGAAAATCATACTGATTCTAATTAAACTCTACGTACAAATGAAGGTTATTACACTTGAGGCGACTTGAGTAAGAGTACAGTGAACCCTCGTTAAAACGGACCTCGTTAAGCCGGATATCAGATAAAACGGACGAAATCTGAGAATGTCAATCGTAGGGGAAATAACTCAACTCGACTCATTCTTCTAAACATTAGCGACACTTGATATTCTTCCAATATTGATAATTTATTTTTTGTTTCAATCAAACTTCATCTTAATTGTTGTTGCTTTTTATCTCGATTACAATGAAGGTATATAGTAACAAAAAGTAAATAGTTATAGATGACGTATAATTAACCCTTACCGTCGGTCAACTCGGACAACCGGCCAGAGTGGCCCCTCCTATCAGTCTATTTAACGAGGGCTCACTGTACACTTGACACACTTGTAAACGGGTAACCCTTCCAACACCCTGTGAGAGATGTTGACCTTTCTTCTGAAGCGGAATGCGTTTGTTTGTGTGTTTGTGTGTGTGTGTGTTTGTGTGTGTGTGTGTGTGTGTGTGTGTGTGTGTGTGTGAGAGAGAGAGAGAGAAAGAGAGCCTGAACCTTGATCATGGGAACATGTATTTGCTCGTGTTCAGCCACTGACCAAGGGTCTGTACGGACCGTTCACTTCGGAATTTCAAGCGACCGAAGGATAATGATTTCCTGAGAAACCCCAGCTTTTATACATCTATTAAACTAAAACTGAGATGAAATAGCGGGCCTTTAGCCTGGGTTGCCAAATTAGCCGTTTTTCGATTAGATCTGGCTGACTTTTTTTCAATTTCAAAATCTACGGAAGCCGAAAATCTGACTATTGCAAAGAGATAATTGGTAAGTTCAATTAAAATGTACATTTTTTCATTATAATTTCATTCTGGTGTCTTGATGCATATTTGATTTATTTGATAAGTGGTGTTTAAATTCATATCGCATTTTTAGCCTTAAAGTTAGCTAGAAATAGACATTTCTGTAGACTGTTTTAACTATAAATAACAACCTATACTTAGGAATGGATGTTCGCAGCGCTGATTAAAAAAAAAGAAATAAAAATTTCCAACATACTTCTCTAATTTTTCGAAAAAATTGGATGCAGATTCCGTGGGTAGAGATCTCTTTCTTTCTCTCTCCTACCTGATGGGGTCGGTGAAACAGCACTTGAGCATACCTCTCCCGTAAATATAAAGTTTTTAACTTCGTTAAAGTTCACAAACGTTGAAATTTAAAAACAGAATTGTACTCATCCAAATTTGCAGCAGCATAGCCGTCCTGGGGACTTCATTTTAGCAGATGAAAGAGTTTGAATTTTTCATCTTTCTTTGCTAAACATTTCATGTCCGTCAAATAAATGTCCGTGTCAACTTAAAAACATATTAAATCGTAACAGTGAATAAGCATCCAATTAGGATTTTGAAGAGAATTTCGACAATGCCTGTCCGCACAGAAGATGGAATCGGGAAACTGAGTTCGAACTTTGACTGCCATAGCCCAACCAAAGGCCCCAGGCGCGCTGGGCAAGCTGAACTTTTAAGGCGCCCTTAAAAATAAAATATTTTCTTATTTATCTATTAATGTTTTACTGCAAGAAAAGTACTCTGAACCTCTAGAAGAATAAGAAAGCCATAAACTTGAATTGTAAGGAAAAATTAGTAATACTACACGTGGTGAAAAAACAAAGAGAAAACGTAAGAATGAGAGGTGCAGTCTCCTCTGTGGGGAAGCAAAATAACATTACAAACAGAATACAATTTCATGAGTTAATGAAAAGTGAAAAATAAGTTTCAAAAAAGTAGAATGAAGTTTTGACTTCCAGCGGGCACCGAAGATTCAAGCCAGTAGGGTCACTTTCTTCCTCTCCCAGCAAAGCCTCCAAATACCTTTCTTTCTCTCAGTCTCTCTCTCTCTCTCTCTCTCTCTCTCTCTCTCTCTCTCTCTCTCTCTCTCTCACACACACACACACACACACACACTGTCTCAAACACAAGATAGGCACTCCCTAGCATTGGTGCTCCGGGCGACTACCCGTATTGCCGGTACCCTGACACGGTACTGCTGGCTGGGGTGTTCATTTCGCACTTATCATATGTACTTTGGAAAGGCATGGATCTGCTTCTCTCTCCACTCTGGTGCATCACGAAATATCTTGATAAAATGCTTCATCACTGACATGCAACGATGGTTAATGAAGAAAAGGGCATGACTTCGCTTACTGCTTGGGCTATATCATCAAATGACTGTTACAACAATTTTACTGGGGCCACTCAAATGAGATTTATGTTTAATACTGAACTAGTTTCAATAATCTATATGTATATTAACAGCTGCGTCTGTTACTCTTATAGTATCAGTAGTAGGCATCAACCCCTTTCTTTTCTACCTTCTCATTGAACTACCTGATTTTCTTTTCTCCCCTCTTCATTCCTACCATATGTCACAAATAGTATTAGTAGGATTCATCAACCGAGCCTGATGTTTTGAAAGTAGTGCCCTTACGCCGGCTATGACTTCAGTCACCCCTGCTGAGGATCCGTATATTACATTACTACTTTACTCGGACCTCGTTTACGATACGCCATTCAGACTTGTAGGCAACAAATACCCTAAAAGGCGTCACACGCTTCGCTCTGCACTATTTTACCAATAGAGAGGAAGGTGTGGATTCATGCCTTTCCCAAGGGTATTTAGTACCAAGTGAACACAAACTGTCCCAGCTGGAGTTCGAACTCGGCTCGCCTGGTCCATTTTTCGTGCCGTTACATCCCCACGTTTCCCCTGTCGTTCTATACTTATGATAACCTTCAGCGAGGCGACAGGTCAGGACTGGTACCCATAATACAGCTGGTAGATATTTCAATTACCCCATCTTGTGAAAAATGGATTCTTGGATGATTCTTCAACAAAACACAGAGTTGATCTCTCTAAAGGGTGGCTTTTCCATTTAAGCGGAATGCCCATTAGTTTAAACATCATGCCACAAGAATATTATTAACAGGAAGACGAATTGAGATTTTTCTTTCTGGCAAATTCCCACAGCTCATAGACACACAAAAATCCCTAAAGACAAAGATCTTCTTTCTCACTTCCTCTCTTCTCCCTTTCTCTTTCTCTTCATTTCTATCAATCAACCTCTCTCTCTCTCTCTCTCTCTCTATATATATATATATATATATATATATATATATATATATATATCCCTCTCTATTTCATTCTTTGTCTTTGGCCCCCTCTCTCTCTCTCTCTCTCTCTCTCTCTCTTCTGTTTCTGTCTCTCTTTCCCTCTTTACTTCTTTTTGTCTCCCTGTCTCTCAGTCCCCCTCTTTCTCTCTGTCTTTTTCTTTCCCTCTCTCTTTCTTTCTCTGATTCTTTCTCTTTGTCTCGGTCTTCCCCTCTTTCCCTCTTCATCCTTCTCCACCCTCCCCTCTCTCTTTCTCTCTCTCTCTCTTTCTCTCAGTATTTCTTAGTCTGTCTATATATGAATCTCTCTGTCTGTCTCATTGACATCGTAGAAATAATTGTTCTGAAAAACGTCAGTTTTAAATACACCTGCCCCGTAAACATTCAATTAGACCAGCCATTCTCAACAGAAGCTATATGCTCCTTTGAGGGAGGCGCATATTCAGGGCACCCTATATAGAAATAATGATGAATCAATTCCTGTCTATTTGTTCATGTTGTATCCCTGTTCAGTACTGGATCAAGTGGGGAAGGTGTCAAGTGGATTGAAGCCAGGGGCTCCAAGATATGGGGGGCACGAGAATTAGTTAATAGAAAAAATTGCCCTGAAAAAAGAACGAGAACGTTCTGTGTAATCATAATGAGTATGTGAATGAAATTAGATATAATTACAATATTACTCAATAGAATTTCTTGATTACTTACGCTAGAAATCATTTTGATGGTGGGAGTTGTTGAAGAAAAGTGAGGGCCCCCGGGTAACCTTAATCGGACCCCGTCCTTTTTTGACAAGAGGCCCTGGAACCTGGGACAAGTTGTTTAGGGAACTGTAAAGAACAAAGGTTGTGAATGGCAGAATGAGATCTTGCACTCGCAGAGGACCTTCACGACCCCCAACCAATGCAAAATAAACCGAATGAAGAAAGCAAGAAAGTCAACCTTCATATGAACTTTAGCAAAACATAGATCGTGTATAACAAACACGTCGGAAATGAACACACGGCAATCACAATAAAAAAACGCAGAACTGGAAAAAGTACACTACAACATCTACGTAGGACAACGAATCTCTTTGAAATCCTCAAATGAAGAAGAAATAAAGCGAATAATAACTCTAGGATGACAAGTTTTCGGCAGAGCAAGCTCAACCGAGAACAAGAAAATCCCATTAGTCCTTAAGAGAAGCGTATACAACCAATGCATCCTTCCGATAGTCACCTATCGAGTTGAAACATGGAGCCTAACCAAGTGACTGCCCTCAAACTGAGAACTATGCAACGTGCACATGAAAGAATCATGCTCAACCTCACTTACAAAAAACACAAGACAGCACAATATATTAATGAAAAAATAGGAGTCAGAGACATCATAGAATCCATTAGTAAATTCAAATGGCAATTGGCTGGTCTTGTGGTAAGAATGTCTGACAACCGATGGACATCACGACTCACAGCATGGATCCTGATAACGGAACTGAGACCGACAGAATATAAGATGCGGAGATGAACTAGACAAGTTCAGAAAGTATTGGCTCCACGACACTCAGGATAGAGAGATCTAGCGAATAAAGACCGATGACGACTATGAAAAAAAGAATGACTCATTTCAACTAATGCTTATGATATCGTTCAGTATGAGAAAAGAGAGGGAGAGATGAGATTTTCATGATAATGTCATAATTTAAACATTTCTCATGAGCATTACCTTTTTTTTATCTAAATACTTCCGTCCCGGGATTGAATATGCTAAGTTATCTCTATATATACTCATATTTATGCACTTATATGTACTTATATCTTTCTGAATAAGTTCACAAAATTTTGCATTTCCTCCGTGTTGGTAGATAATCTTTGCAATCTCCCCGTTTGTACAAGTACGGAAGTTGTACGTAATGTGATACTGACAGGCATCGACAAATGACTTCTACTTCCCAGACTTTTCTCAGCATCTCTGAATCTGAATCCGAAAGCAGATGGTTTCTTTCAAATCTTTATACCGCCTTCTTAAATTCCTAAAAGAGGCTAGGAATGAAGAGGGGCTGATGCCTATTACTGGTATTAAAAGTATAGGGTGGGTCATTAATTGCATAGCTGTCAAAACGTTACATATCTTTTTTTTTATCTCAGTTTTATTAATTTTCTTTGATCCAACATTCTAAACTTGAAATTAAAAAAAAAATGAAAGGTGACTCACCATCATAATCAATGATTGAACAGCGAAGCAGCAAAATTTGAAGGAATGAGAAAGAAATTCCAAAGAAATTCTAAAAAGTCGAAAAGATTTTTAGAAGGGGGGCCAATTTTCTAGTCTGTTGACAAAACGGTATGACTTGGTAACTGGAACAAATAAACATACAAATACACACACTTATTGAAAAAAAAAGGATAGAACCCCTAGCCACATTTGATGACTACGGTTGCTCATTTGGGGACTAATTCATTGATTTTTTTAAACATCTGTGTAACTTATGGTCAACTCAGTATAAGGAGCACAGCTCTTATAAGAAACTGTCGACGAAAACTATCACCAAAACCGTAAACACAGGTTTCTTCAGTCTTCAAGGGATTCTGGCTGCCTAGCTATATATGTATGTAAGCATGAGTTGCGCATACAGGCCTCACCAGTGGAGCAAGAGGGCTGAACATTTACTAAACATTTACTCCTTATCATGTCTAGAAAAAAAACGTTTCTTTGTTCTTCGACACCTACCCCCAAAAGGTTGGCAGTCTATTTACAATGCAAATTTATTCCAAATAGGCTCATTAGCTTGTGTCGGGCAGTGTTCACGCTTATTTTCTTTTGAAAATTAGAAATTTTGTGATCAAAGGACGACAAAAGTTACTTATTCATTGAACCCCCAACACAATGGGTCACTGATCACATGACTGATTTTACTGAGTGACTAACCAGACCCGTTATATATATATATATATATATATATATATATGATTTATTGAAACTGGTTGACTATTAAACATTGCTTACATAATTATGATTGGTTACCGTGAAATGTGATAAGATGAATAACAGTAATTTGTTGACTATCCCAAGCAGATAAGGTAATCATGGGAGAGGGACTACGTAAGTGCTCACTTGCGAACATTTGATCATTGTGATATCGTCATCACTTACCAACAGCGTTAATCATCGTGCTATGTTGCTGATGAGAAATTTTGTCAAAATATTTGACAATTCGCTAACAGTGGAGTTATAAGCAGATTACTGCCCTAAAAAGGACATTAGTGCAAAATGAACAAAAATAACCATAGCCAGAATTCTAACTTGGTTCGCCAATTATGTTTTCCATGCTTACACACGAAGGACTGCCACCAACACACGCTTGAAGAGCCAGGCAGTCTGTACAGTTCATTGTGCAGTTGAGTGGCTTAGGAACCGACGTTCATAAAATATTACTAAAACTGAATCAATATAATCAAAACAACATATTTTCTTTATGTAATGTAAGGCGTCTGAATTCTACATTTTACCCTTGTTTTGATTAAATCAAATACTGATTACTGTGTGATCTGAAAATTTGCGCTTTTGACTTGAATCAGTTTCGGTGTCTAGATTCAACGTTTGATTCGAAGAGAATCATTGCTCTCGACTGATCTCGTCATAAAGAGCTACAAACATAGCTTAATACAGTACCGGACCATTTATTTGGCTTATAGAAGTGCATCAAACTACATCCCTCGAATATAATTTACTTTTCATTTCATATTTCAAGTCTTTCTCCATGAATCCGGAAAATCCATTTTCTTGTCCCAAGCTTACCTAATACATTGTCTAGTACTGTAATCATTATTTGAATCAAGTTCAACTGCTGCTAATGGATTCCATTTTTTATCTGCTTCTTTCAGTTACATTCGAGATTGACCCTGTGCGGCCAAATTTGGGCGGTGACCTGACCTTCATATGTGAAGCCAACTATATGACTAACAAGCTGAAGAAGTTGTCTGTTCTTGCTGGCAGCAGTGAGATCCTCAGCTACCAGCCCGATAACAGACCACGTGTCCAATGGCAGAATGATCAAACCAAGGCACGTTTTGACTTCAAGAAAGAACTCGGCAAGACACGCACCTTCTTACAAATGACCCTCAAGAAACCCAAGTGCCACGACCAGAATATCTACAAGTGCGTCTACTACCAAGACGGTCAGGAACCAATTATGGAACAAGTTAGACTTAACTTTTACGGTAAGTTTGTTTCAATTATTCATTTCCGTGCTAAAACAGGGACAGGTAACTTACGGCCCACGGGCCAGATTCGGTCGGCAAAGGGATTTTCGCAGGCCAGCAAAGGGATTTTCACCAGCCTGCGAGCAAATATCGGGATTATATATTCATTTTTTGTTTTAAAGATTCCTTGTCCTTTTTAATCGATTCAAAAGATGCCTTGGTTAAAATATATAGTGAGTAAATTACGTTCTTTGATTGGTAATTGGCATCATCCTTGGTTCAGTGCAAATGATTTCTATGAATCATTGATTTGAGGCAAAATATAACTAGATATATTCAGATGGATAACTCCCGTTAGACTAACAGAATATGTTTGGGAAACGTCCTAATGCTAAAGGCAGTTATCCATTGCGAATTGTGTCTATCCAGCCTTAAGATGAGACAAGACCGGTGGCGGGGCACAAGCTTCACTTTTCTAAGTGAGATGAACTAATGTCATCCATTACATTTCTTTCACCGAGTTTTCAGCTCGACACATCAAGGTGTCTGTTCTCTTACCTTCTCTGGTGTTCTCGTAAGTAAGCTAACGATAACACCACGGAGATTTCCGCCATTCGTATTGAATTATAAGTGTTGCGGTGGCTGTAATTCCCATTAATGAGTTTTAAGCTCTTATGGGGACGTACGAATGTAAATCGAGTAGGCACAATTCGGCGTATAACACATCAATAAATCAAAGCGATTGATATTATGAATAAATGATTATGTCTGATAAATGTCATTTGAGATTTTATTGAAAAAATAATAGGAGCTCTCTTAAGCATAAGAGTCCATTATTCCAAATTGTGAGTAGGAAATGTTTTCATCAGCAAAATTGTTACCTTAAAATGGAAGAATCCATTGTTACGCACAGACAAAATCACATTGCTCGTTATATAAATAGATGTCTTTTCTTCGTTGTTATAACAGTTGACAAGGGAAAGGTGCACATGGTTAACAACCGCTTGAGTGACTGTGCCCCAATAAACATTACCTGCATTGGACAGGCTGGTAACCCACCCGAACAGATGAAATGGCTTAAGAAGAGGAAGGGTGACAGCACCTATGAAGCCATCGATGCAACCTACATTACCAGCGAAAGACTGTCCTTCCATTCAAGGTAAGTGATAGTAAATAATCAATATTTGTGTAGTGTTGTCTACTAAAAAATATTTCCACGCTAGTTTGACTTCCAAAAAGAGCTAAAAAGCGCTAAATTCAAAAATACTAAATATGTCCCAAATACATAGAAAAGTATGCTAAATATAGTCAAAAACATGCCCCCCAACGATTTAGCACCTTTTCACACTGCCAAAACAAGAAACGCACCGAATTTGGGGCTAAAAACGCTAAATTGGCAATACTGCTTGTGTAAGTATTAGTGTATTTTAGTATATGTGTGTGTGTCATGTATACATTTATCCGTTATGTTTTATCTCAACTAAGTTACATACATATTTTTTCTTTTCGAAAAGTAACGTTGCACTTTTGCAGACAGAATACAATAGCCTGATATATATCGACAGGGATAAGGCGTAGCTATGGGTTCTCCAATTACTCCTAAGATCTCCAATATTTACACTCCGTAAGAGTTTTCTGAAGATATTGCCCCAAGTTAATTTCTGTCGGAAACCTTCAGTTTGGCTTAGATACGTGGACGACAGGTTTATATTACACATCAATAATTATTGATGAATAATTATGTACAAGCCCTGTTGGGCCAAGATAACTCAATCAGACAATCGAACAACAAGCCCTCCTCCCATAGTTCACTTCTTCACGTGTATTTATTATGATTATTTTTTTTGTAGCAACTGCAGTAACACCCGTGTGGAACACTTTAGATACAACCCAAGCGCTGAAGAGACTGATTTGGTGGTCAAATGTGGATTCGGTGACGAAACAGAACACATGTCATTCCACTGTGAGTAAAATTTTGTCAAACTCCTGTTCCAGTCGGAGACTAGAGTTGATTTCGTTTTCCAATCGTAACTTCAATAACAGTCTCGTTACGTTAAACCAAACCGATGTATAAAATCATCATTTCTTAGCCGGGATTCGGAAACTGACATGTCTTGTAGATCTATGAATTAATGTTGCAAATATTTCAAATGATTACAAACGTCTTGAAGAAAAGACAGCTCGTAGCTTGACATTCATAAGTTGATTACATGCTGATAAATGAATATTCATGCTAAAAATATATAATTCCATAATGTTTTCAATTTATGATAAATACAATACAATACAGAAGTTGCAATAATCATTTTCACTCTGAATCGTGGAATTGAACTCCTGACTCTGTGCTCCATAAATGTCGCTCAGAGTCAAATTCGATGCAATTTAAAGAATATACATTGGCAATTGTTTCAACCGACCAAGACAGAGACGTATGTCTTGGTTGTTTTTGTTTTATCATTAAGCGACGATTTAACCAATCAGTGGAAATATTGACCTTCAATGCCATGAACTCTTCAATTCATTCTGGTAATTAGAAAGTTATTCTGATTGAATTCCGCCCCCCGTACTCCTTGATAATTGATTTTTTTTCCTTCAATTCTATTCACATGAAGATATATTTGACTCGAAAACTAAGGACTAGAGCCCCCCCCCCACCTCTATGGTGGTGGGCTGCCAACTTTGATGTAATTCCCATAGATCCTGCAGTCAAACTGTTGCCAAATATATCGCATGGCGTCCCTTAGGATCAGTGAGGCCGAGAAGGGGATTCTGTCGACTGGACATTCCAGGGTTTCAATACGCTTTGCCCAGGCTTGCACCCTGGAGAGATTAATCCAATGTCAGCCTACTGTCTCTCAGGACGAAAGAAACATTTGATATGTGTATTGATGTAACTGGATTTGGCGTTGAACTGATCCTGAAGTGTTGTTCCCATGCTTGGAAAATTACCATTACAAGAACAAGAACAATCCTCACTGAAATGAAGGCTGTAATCATCTAGCGTCAGAGTAAAAGTCGGAGTGGAGTTTGACCCTGCAGTAGCCAGTCTTGTTTATTGTTTTCTGAACGTGACTTTGAAACATTAAAAAAATTCCCAGTCATTTTTTTCCCTAACAATGTTATCGTTTCCATATTCAGCACCAGTTGTGGTCCCCGAAAACTTCGAAATCACATCCAAGCATGAAGGCCAACACAAAGTCGGAGAAGAGATCGAATTGACCTGTTCTGGTCTTGGTATCACTGACAGGACTAGATTCAGATGGTACAAAAAGACAAAAGGTATGTATGTCAGGCAATCTTAACTTGAAGCGGCGTAAACTATTTTGCCCATGAAACTGTATTTTCGAACGTTCAAACACATAGATTTCAATACAAAGTATGATAGTCATAATTTGACATTCAAACTTCTGAAGACGTCAGTAAAATGGTGAAATGCATAAAGTTTTATCATGATAAATAAAATTTGGGACGTAACATGTTTCTTGGTCTTCCATTTCCACATTGTCAAACTACTACTACCATTCTGTCGGATTGTCTCACATTCACACAATAAACACTACAAGTATATAAGTCAATTACGGAATAAATGAAAGTAGCGAACATTTCCTTACTGGGATTATAGTTTTGCCACTGAAATTCCGATAGATATGTATGGAACAGAATTTTAGTTGTGTCAAACTGTCATCGCAGTGAGAAATAGTTTCTCTCTTTCATACAAAGAGGGCAAGTTTACGCCGCTTCAATGAATAATACGTGTATGACGATATTGTCATTTTGAGATGGTTCATCAACATTGTAAGTGTTCTTCGAACACTTGAACTCTTTCTTGTTCTTCAAGCAAAATTTCGGTCAATTAATTCTACTGTCTTCAGGTGTTATATGTTTTCCAAACTTTGCACTACCGGGGAAAGAGACTTGAAAAAGCGACTCTCTTTCCTCTGGGATATTAAAGCTTACACCAGAAGACGGTTGTAGACTGAAACGCAGTGTGAAAAAAGACGAAAAACAGGAAGGAATTGAAATGTCCGAAAAAATCTTTCGATGTATAGCGGATCTAAATACATTTACATTGTAAATACTTTCGTGTCATATTTGACAGTATTAACTGCAGAAGATGTCTATTGCAATAGTTATCCGTGACAAGATGAAAGTCCGTGTCGATTGCATGTAATCTATTTAAGATGAAAACTCTTACTCAGTGATAAAAATGAATTACAATCAATTATAATAAAAAGAAATTCTATTAACTTAGTCATTGATACGGAAATTTCCGTCATCCACAGTTAATTTGTTAATCAAAGAGATTCATTATAAGAAACGTTCTCTTAAATTTATCAATAATACCATTACTCTTATGCGTGTGTATTATTGGTTATTGAGAAACATCAGTAAGTGTTCTATCTTCCCATTTCTAGTACATCCATCCATATATACACCCATCCATATATACATCTATCCATTTATACATCCATCCATATATACATCCATCCATATATACATCCATACAGAAGGCTGGATTTGGGGTGTTTGAGGGCCCTAGGTACTGATAAAGTTTGGATCTCACAAATGTTTCAAAATGTATATATTTTCATAATTTTATAACGTATACATTTCTTGAATGATTCGAAATATTTCGTAGGCCCTAGGCACAGAACCTGTTGTGCCTAATTGATAATATACTCCTATCCATACCTACCTACATGCATGCATACATACATAAATACATACATATACGTACACAGGTTGTCCAAAGAGCATAAATAATTCATTATATTTATTTATTCATTTTTTTTTTTTTTTGCAATGTTTAAAAGTAATTAAACTCTATACAGGAGAAAAAACAATATTACAAAAAGTTCAGAAAGAAAAGCATTCGATGTTTAAATTTAAATGATTCCTTGTCTATAACTTAGAGAAGACATTAACGCTGAAGACTTTTTTTTGCGGACAATCTAATCACTTCTTTCCATATTGTATGTTGAATCAATGTTTCAGACGACTCACTCCACGGTCTTTTTCAGGTTTGACATTATATGCAATATCCGTTAGGAAAAAGAGTCTAATGCATCGGACTCTCTCTCCAGTAGCGCAAAGCATCATCAATAAATCATGGAACAAACTGTACTGAACGCGTTGCTAAAACAAAATGATTTATTTACCAGGGTTGCAGTTAGTGTATATATATATATATATATATATATATATATATATATATATATATATATGCTGACTGCAACTTTATATATATATATATATATATATATATATATATATATATGCTGACTGCAACTTTATATATATATATATATATATATATATATGTAAGTATTATAAGGCATAGGAAAGAAAATATTGCCAGTTGTTTATGAGTGCAAGTAGCACGAAAATCTAACATTCACTGGGGATGTTTCCTTGTAATTCTTTTTTTTCCTTTTGTATATTAATAGCTTTATTTACGGTGTAAAATATTGAGCTTTGAGATTAAGAATCTACAATGGATAAAATCTGTGTACGTACGTGTTATTTCACGAATTCAATATATATATATATATATATATATATATATATATATATATATATACATATCATCATCATCATCATCATTATCATCATCATCATCATTATCATCATCATCAGTCTTTCAACGTCCGTTGTTAGACATAGATCTTCCCCAGGATGTGCCACACTTCTCTGTCATGGGCGTCGCAGAGCCAGTACTTTCTGAATTTGTCTAGCTCGTCCCTCCATCTAATATTCTGCCGGCTTCGGTTGCGCATGTGATCACGGGGGATCCATGTCGTGATTTGCGATGTCCATCGGTTGTCCGCCATTCTTGCAACATAACCAGCCCACTGCTATTTGAGTTTTGTTTAAAAGGTTTGGAATCACGTCACGACCGAGAGTCAGTTGGAAAGCTTTCGTGGAAAAAAAAAATTAATTCCTCTTGTCTTCACAACACTGAGTTTTTGATGCCGATCGATTCCCAAAAACCCAGGTGAAAAGACGATCTTACTATATCAACAATTCTACAGCGATCGTAGTTATAACTTTTACACATTCTGGGTTATCCAGTGGGTGTTGGCCTACAACTGAGTCAATAGATAGATAGATGGATAGATAAAAACTCAATTCTACCTGCAAATTCTTTTCACAGGGATTAACTAGTTACAAATATCTTGAAACCGAAGCAAGGCCGGGTACTTCTGCTAGTGAATATATACATTGCTGCCTCTCTGAATAATTCAGAATTCTTTTAGCAACAGCTGCAGTGCACCATGTTATTTCTTATCTACTAGTTCTCATGTTTCGCGCCCAAGTATGGAAAAGCCATTCGTTATAGAAATAGCAGGGGGCGGGCCATACCAGCAGCAGGGGTGAGGCTTCTATAAAAATGTTGAGTGACATTTCAGCTACGGGTTTTGGGTTTTATTTTTTTAGGCGCACAGATTTTGTTTGCGAAACTGCCTGATAGTGGGACACAGAATAAAGTGCAAGTAACATGACTGTCTGCCTGCCAGCTTATCTACTTATCTATCCATCTATCTATCTATCTATCTATCTATCTATCTATCTATCTTCATATATATATATATATATATATATATATATATATAGAGAGAGAGAGAGAGAGAGAGAGAAAGAGAGATAGATGTTGATCTTCTCCTCCAACCTTTTATAACTGCTAATGCATAATGTACAAACGCACTACGAGCTATTACCTACTATGAAATTAAGCTATTTCTCATGCTATTTTCTATCGAACATTTTTCTACTGTACCTTTGAGTCAGAACACCAAAAAATTACATGATTCATTTCATGTCAGAGATCTTTACCAAAGAAAGTATGAGAGTATTTTGAATGCATACAAAAAATGAGGTTCGAGGATGTCGGCATCGTCTCAAATTTCGATCATTTCTCTTCTCTATTTAAGAAGTGATTGTGGCAAAATTACTTGGAATGAATTCTGAGAACAAAACTGTTTGGGTTTAGCGGACGATCGGTTATCTAGCTCGAGTGAATCTACTGACAATCACGTGCACACACACACACACACACACACACACACACACACACACACACACGCCCATACGTGTACCTGCGCACATACATCCATCCATCCATCCATTTAATTATTTATATATCTAAATTTGGATGGCTGTTTGAATGTTTGTGTGCATGCCTTTAATGAAAGAGTAGGTGAAAAAAAAGAAAGATGGCCTGGTTGAGAACGTTAATGAGTGGGCAAAAAGAAAAACGTTGCTGACAGACTGATTTTTTTCCAAGCGCTCTCTAGTGATGGATGTGGACGTTACTGAGGGAGAGAGCAAAACAGACCGGCTGTATTCGGCATCTCCGATTGGATTTCGCAAATCTACCAATTTATCCAATAAAAATCTACGATAACCGATTATATCGGATTATTTGATGAGTGTGATAAAAGTAATTTATTCTGAATTCTTAGCATATAGTTAATGTTTTTGCTGAGTTAGCTGAAACGGAAAATCTAGCTGATTTAGTCATTTGTAAAGACAGTTTCAGCTGTCAATAACAAACTGGATTCTGGAAAATCCGTTCTAGTCGAATATTCGAAAACATTACAAAACATTAATTTTCGCCAGTAGTTTCTACTTTCAATCCATAACACCTTTGTTTCATCTGTGAAATTTGTCAGTTCTTGGGATTCATTTCCATGATGATAAAGTTATCATTTATGGTCAATGGTTATTTTGGGGGGAGGGTTGTTATTTTGGTTAGGATTCGGTTAAGCAAATATGATTTAGAATTATAATCTAAACAAAGCAGCTCAATGAAAATTCAGTTTTGACTTGAATCAACAGCCGTCACCAGTCACAAACTGTAATTATTGCTATATAATAGTAGTCTTACTTTGTAAACAGGTCACCTCGAATAACCGTTGTTTGGCATAGATTCAAAAAAATTAGTATTTCTCTACTGAATCTGGCTTTCATTTATTTTTGAGATTTTTCCTATCAAATTCTTCGAACCTTTGAGCTGTAGCTTGTGTAAACATGTTTACACTGGTTACCATTGGCCAAGGTTCGAGCTCTGGTAAAAAGTAGGATTTTGGATGTTGATTTTAAATATACAGTGGCCCACGTCGCTTAGAAAGATGATGATACACAGATTCAATGATATTCCCTGTGTAAACTAGTTCACCCATGCCATTAAGGTATTTAGATAATTTTACAATGGCATTGAACTATGAAAAATATCAAAACATTGCTCAGCTTTTTCTTGTTTATGCTCAGAATAATCCCAGACCTTTGTGAGCATTTGCAATTTTTTAAAAAATGAATAAGGGAGACTACTCTATGATAAGCACTCAATATGTATCTCCCTTGACAAAAAATATATACATACACGTGGCGTATTGGCGTATTATGTAAGTTGATTATGAACCCGAATTTTTTCCCGCATTTGCCAAAGAAATAAGGTAGACTACTCTTTTATTAGTATTCAGTAGTTGTCTCTTTTCGTGAATGTTACAGACAAAATATATAGACGTACATTTGACGCATTATAAAAGTCGATATGCTATCCTTAAAATATTTTCAAGCTGGTGAGGATGAGGAATCAAGCAGAAGAGTCAAAATAGACGAAAGTGAAGATGATGTTTCTGGTGTCAGTGGTGAAAGCATGAGCGGTGAGGTGTGGAAAGAGTCGGAGGAGTCAGAGGAGTCAGAGTCAGAGGAGTCAGAGGAGGAATCGGAGGAGGAGGACCATAGTGGGGTTGACGAAATGGAAGAAGATAAAGAATTGCCGTCCTTGGGTACTTATCGGGGTGCTAGGAAAATTCGGTCTCAGAAAATTTGGAATCAGAAAATTCGGAGTCGGGAAATTCGGTCCTGGAAAATTTGGTCACAAAATTTATGGATATCTATTTTTTTTTTTTTATAAGGAAATTAAAAAGGTAGGACGCAATGAAAGAATATCAAGTTCAGCTAAAAAAATAGTTATTTAAAAATGAGAAAATTCGGTCTAAGAAAATTTGGTCTCAGAAAGTTCGGTCTTGTATGTTATTTGAAATGGACCGATTTTTTCAGACCTAATTTTCAAGAACAAATTTTCAAAGACCGAATTTTCTGACCACCCTTATTGGTTTTACGAAATTTGACGCTATCCTTTGGCTTCGTTTTGCTGTGTACATTATCTTAATGTAATGGTCCTTCTCCGCAAATCCGTTAATTAACCTCAAGACATCCCTGCCACTACCAATACACGTCCTGTCGAGTGTTGAGTGTTCCTTTGGCTGGTCCTCTCGCTTGTTTGCTAGCATTTCCTGCAATTTGAAAAAAAACTTTAATCTCTCTAAGCACCGTAACTGTCAGTCCACTGCTCGAAGCATCCTTAGCCAATTAGAACGAGCAATAATGTGGAACAGGAATAGCTCTTAAGAATTGTGCTTACTTGTCTGTCCGAAATTTAGACCAATCGGAGTTGAGGGAGTTGGCTTGTGAAATGAAATGTCTTTTCATTAATGTTTCAAACTAGGATATAGTATATATAGTCCCGTCGTTACAGCTCCATCAGGGATTTGAGAGTGACGTTATAACGAATGTGCTGTTAAAATGGTTGACTTTTATTCGAAATGTATTAACAATGAGAGACCAAAAAGTACTAACTCAAGGATGGATCGTTTCATTCCTTCGGAAAGAAGCTGACATTTCTTCTCTCGTCCTCCCATTTTTTTTTGGAAAGGTTGATTTTGCTCCAAATTCGATCAGTGCTCTTAACAAATGACTGACGGTCTGGGTAGTTGCGATGAAGAGCAAATAAATTAAAATGAAACAAGACTGGTTGCTTCAGGGTCAAACTCCACGCTGACAGAAGCTTAAAAGTTTGTAAAAATGTTTCCTTAAATCGAAAAAGATCTTTGAATTAGGCCTGAATTTAAAAGAGGGCTTGATAAAATAGTATCAAGATATTTTTCAAGATAAATGTCATGAAAATCTAGATAATTTTAGGTATATACATATTAACTGAATACTAGCGTTATTAGTTTTTCACTTTGACTTTCTCTCCCCCTCCTTCTCTCACATTTTTTCTCTCTCTCTTTCTCTCTTTCTTTCTTTCTTTCTTTCTTTTCCCTTTCGTTGATTGATGACGTAGGAATAAAATCTGCCCCCTTCTTTTCCCTTCTCTTTCTATCGATCATTTGAAATTTTTCTCTTTTTTTTTTGTCTTAACCGGAAGTCAGAAATTATCATTGTTGTTAGGCGAGGAAATAAATTCGAAATTCAATAGAAGTTTCACGATCAATATAAGTTGACAAAATTGAAGATAGTATCTACCTTTACTAAGACAACTATATAGGCGGGCTCGTGCGTTAACTCCTTTTTAGCAAAATCAATAATGGTAATCGAGCTAACCTTGTGTTCTCCACCTCCTGCATGCTCACCAACACAAATCTCAACCGGAGTGTTTTCGATTCGAGGCTTTCTTAGTCGGTTTTTGCTGCGCGCTCTGTTTACAGTGAAAGTCATTCCTGGAATGAACACGTATTTTGTGACCATCTAAAAATGACGTGAATATGACGCGGACTGCGTCTCTAATGATTTCGATATATATATATATATATATATATATATATATATATATATATATATATATATATATATAGATAGATAGATAGATAGATAGATATATAGATAGATAGATGTGTTGCTATATATAGAGAGGGGGGAAGAGCAATGAAGATTTCAAAACCACACTCTACAAAGAAAGGTTATTTTCCTATTTACAATGATATAAATGTGTTCGCTCCGGGAATTACATCTACGTTTTTTTATAATTTTTTTTATAAGAACCCATTTTTGGTGAGATGAGGTTCTTTCAATTGGAGAGAAAACAATAGATTTATCAAATATTTCAATATATTTTCGCCCAAAGAATGTGTTTCTAAATATATTATTAAGAAGTACTTTTCAAAGCAAGTTATGAATACCTAAATATTATTTCATAACGAGGCTCTGTGAATAAATGTAACACTTGCATATCCGCTTTTACAGCTGCCCATGAGCTGCCATTCTTGTTGTCGTCTGGTCTGTCGTGAACCCCGTTAGCAATGATAACGATCTGATTCCTTTGTGGATATATAATTAAATAACAAGAAAAAAAAAACGTTTGATTCCACTTGTGTGTATACGACTTCTTAGTAGTCGAAATTGTGCATTGTGACGGAATCAAGGTGAAATTGCAAAAACCGTTACACTCTAGTACTCAAAAGCCCCATTTAGGCCTTCCGAAAGAACTATCGTTCATAATTGTTCATTTGTAACCGACTTTCACACGATTGTGTGGTTTAAATCAGTGATTATGAATGTGGGAAGGCAATTGCTTGGTTGTTATTAAATTTCACACAAATAAATTACAAAAATTTCAGTAAGTGACTTGATGTTCATATATAAGTATTTTCATAAAGAATTAACCACATGATATATAATGAAATAGTTTTTTTTTATTGTAATGATAAGGGTGATATCAAATGGATGGGTCATGAAGGAAAAGTTCAAGAACCAATGTTTTGAATAAATAAAGCATATCAGTCAGATCATTGTGCTGTGTTGGTCAGGATATTTTCCCTGTCTCTATGTTCATTTGTTCACAATGTTTCGACTGTGTACATCTGGCCTAAGTCGGGAGAAAATAGTCCGCCCATTTCACACAATGATTATTACAGTCCGTCCAACAAAATCCAGACAAGAAACTCCAATCGCAGTACATGTTTCCCGTTGTACTTTTTGTTGTTGTTTAATCTTGGTTTTTTATTACCTTTGTACAATGCTTCCCGGACAAACAGACCAGGAGTAGATCCAGAATGTTGAGCAAGCGTTGCATTTATTGTTATTTTTTTCATTTTTTAAAGTTTTTTTACCCCATCTGTCTAATCAGACAATGGATATAGTAAATATACGTGTTTTACGGTTAATTATCTGGGGTTTTATTTGAAAACAAAAAAACATTTATTCATGTAGATCAAAGCTTTTTTTTTTAAATGAGTGTCGTCCTGGCAGTTCAACAGATTCAGGAAAGTATCTTTTTGAAAGATATACAAAATTAATTTCACGGTACACTCTGAGATAATTGGGGACACACCTAAGTTTGGAAAGCTCTGATCTGGATATTTAAAAAAGATTCTTTCTGCTTCGTCCAATAAGGGGAGAGGGGTCCAGACCCCCTGTTCATCCCTTCCTCCAGATCCGTGTCTGCTGATTCTGTAAGTTTTTATCGTCATCTTTTTTTTCTTCCCCGTAGGAAATGGCATGGTGGATATGATGCACATAAGCCCTAAACAAAACTTCGAAAACGCCGATGACATGTGCCACACACACGTCTCAGAGATGATCTCTTACACCCCAGATGTCAACGATGAAATTATTTACTGTGAAGCTACTGACATGGGTCACATGGCAAAGGCTGAGTATCACATTCAACTGGGTAAGTAAAAATCAACACAGTCGTAGACTCCCCTTCATTCCCTCTTAGGTGTTTTGCAACCAGCGCACAAAGGAAAATAATGCGCACACAGAAGATTGTAAAATCCTTAGAGATCCCTCTGAGTTTTTTTAAAATATTGATTCACTTGGTCTAATTCAAAAGTGAGCACATACCTTTGTCTTGAGGAAAAAGAAATTGCTCAAGATTTTTACTTACGTGGCAACACAGCTCTCAGAGACCACAGGATTTACCGATTAAAATGAATGCATCATGAGCTAGCCTCATTCGAACATCTATTCCTTTATGGTGTATAAGCTATGTCGTTTTCCATTGTAATGAAACGGGTTAGAAACTGCATCCAGGTTAAAGGAAATCACTTCCAACATACGCTGTTTACTTAAAATGTGCAATTGGCATATTGCTGTGGTCTTTTTGAGATTTATGTTTTAAAAAATTGTTTTTAAATTCAAAATAGTTTTGAATAAAATTTGTTAAAAAAAAATGGTTGAAACCAAAAAGGGTGCAACCATCTTACACGTTTTATAATTCATACTTTTACTTTCAAATTATTACCATTCTATTAATATTTTTTAGAAAATAATTTTTTTTCTTTTTTTCTACCCATTAGGCGTGATTTCCAATCCTACTGACGGCATTACAACAAAGGATACAGATGAAGATGATACACACGATGGAAAGGCTGAACCGGAACCGGAAGGACATGACCATATGACTACTTCCGATCCTAGTACTGAAGAAGAAATGGAAGCTGGTAGCAAGGCCGAACCCGGTACCAAGCCTGAACCGGGTACCAAGGCTGAAACAGAGCCTGAGAGCGATCACGAGACTACTACCATGGATAAATCGCTTTCTAAGCCATCCATGGAATCCGGTGCTTTGCGAAGCTGTCTCAACAATGTCTTCCTTATTTCTTCTATGCTTATTGTAGCTATTCAATTTTTGCTGGGGCAATCATCGTAACCTAGTCACTTAATTTTTATATATATACATATATGTAAAAGAAAATCTCTATCTCCCTCTCTAACCTCCTCTCACCCCCCCTCTCTCTTTCTCTTACTGGCTCAAGCTGTGTCTCTGTTTCTTTCTCTCTCTATAAATCTCCCTTTTTCTACTCCTATCTCTTTCTTACAAAAAAAAAAAGGTATTCGTCCCCAAATATCGCTATTTCTGGCGATTTGAGGAAGAAATGAAGTTTAAATAATAACAAAAAAAAAAAGTTTTTTAAAGGAAAAGGAAAAAAAAAGACAAAAAAAGAATACAAAATGTTTTCAAAACAAGGGAGAGATCTAATCGCATCACCAGCAAACCAAATCTACAGGAAGTTAGCTGTTCTATTAATGCAAAACCGGCTATTGTACACCATATTATTTGAGCATTCAGTCCAGCATATTTCATGAACTGTAAGGAACGTTCATACTATTTGGTGTATAATAACTAAACGAAGAAAAGTGTTTCTCTATTAATGTAGCGGCATCATCGGAAAAGCTTGATGTCTTTTATGTGCAGCACTATAGTAACATATATATATATATATATATATATATATATATATATATATATATATATATATATATATATATATATGTATGTATATATATATATATATATATACATATATACATATATATAAGTTTAGTGCAGTGGGAACGCGTGGAAAGGGTGTTGCCTTATTTTGTTTGGGATTAGGGAACAGCGTTCCCTCACTATCCAGCTGTAGAAGCTTGCTTCGCTCATTGGATTGCTATGCTAGATAGAGCAGGCAGCCCTGCGTTCTCTTACTTTTTTTTAGAACTACATTACTGTCAGTGAAAGTTTGTGTTCGAATTAAACGATCCTTACTTAGCTAACAGGTTTAAATACATTTAATGCCTTTGCTAATAAAATGAAATGGAGCATACCGTCGAAATGCTCACTCTAACCAAAATATCCTTCGCGAAAATACCGACTTCAAAAAAAAAAAAAGAACAACAACATAAAAACAGAGATTTGAAAAACATACGTAAGAAAATCACGAAACATCAGAAACTCTATAAACGATTGACCCATTGACTGCGAATGACGAGAATATCAGTCATTGCAGTAATAGCAAAAATCTATTACTGTTGGCAACCTTTGCAATTGAATGGGTTGAAGTCAAAAAGAAAACCGCATACAGAGAAACCTCGATTATCCGAACTAGATTATTTGGATAATCGATACGTCGGATAATTGATCCGATCATAAAAGGGAAAGCATATTGAACACAATTTCAGGACCTTGAAATATTGTTCGGATCACCCGAAATTCGGATAATCGAAATTTCTCTGTATAAAATTTGCAATTTTTTTATTACTGCTTCTAGATTTGGTGATGCATCTAATTATTTTTCTTTTTTTTTTTTACATTTTTCTAAATATTTTTTTGACTCTACAGACATTATTTTTTTTATGAAAGAAAAATTTAAATATAAAAAAAAAAAGCTTTTTTTTCTCTATCATCTGGATTTTCAATTTTGTCCTGGATGAATCCAACCAAACCACCCTTAGAAGTTTGTGCCGTTAATTTTTTTAGCTGAATGCATATTGCAAGTGATTTTTTTCTTTGTCTTTTAAAATCTAATCCGTCAATTTGTTAAAACATGTTGTGCTATTTTTAATTTTGCATCATTTTTTGTATATTTCATCTCCGCCTCAGATTTATACCCAACCCTTTTCTCCCTACGGACAGGGTCGGCCCGTCCATTAGGCGATGCTTGGCGGTCGCCTAGGGCGGAAAGGTCCTAGGGGCGTACTCCAAAACTGAGAAAAAAAAGTAATCGTTCGAATACTATTGGGAGTGCACATTTTAAGTCTCGCCTAGGGCGCATGAAACCCTTGTGCCGGCCCTGCCTACAAAAAAATCTAAAAAAGAAGAAAAGAATCTACGTCAGTGAAAAAATATTTTGCCCTACACTAACCATTCTCAACCTTTATTTGGCCTCGGCCCCCTTAAGAGCTCTTCTCAGGTTCCAGGGCCCCCTGTCAAACAGGGAGACATGAACGGATAGACAGAAATTCATCTATTATTATTTCGGTCTATGGCCTTCTTTAAATGTGCCAGGGTCCTCAAGGGGGCCATTTGCCCCTCTTTGAGAATGTCTGCGCTACACTATTCATTTTTTAAGAAAAAAATATGTGTATATTTAAATGTTCAACGCAGGGTGTGTGTTCAAGGAGATTACCAAAACACAGCTCGGCCTATGACATCGAGATTATCTGCAAATATTACAACAATAATTCACAACAATCCACCTATCCACACAGGACATTGATCCATTGACTGCGAATGACTGAAATATTAGTCTTTGCGGTAATAGTAATAACTATTACAATTCACCACCTGCCGCAGTTAACGGGTTGATTAACACGTACACTTCAGAATATACAGACACCTGTACATACATACCGACAGAACCTTGCATTAAAAAAACCCACCACGAACACACATACACAGTGGTGTAGTTGCCGTGGGAATACTTGGGGTTGGTGTTCCCTTACTTGATTTGGAAAGGGAGACCACGTTCCCCCACAATCCAGCTGGGAGAGGCTTGCTTCGCTCAACAGTTTGCTACAATTGCTTGAGCAGGCAACCTTGCGTTCCCTCAATTTTTTTTTTGTTTTTTAGCACTACACCACTGAACACGCACTATATATATATATATATATAATATCAACTATTAAATAAGAAAATCAAGGTTTAACAATAACAATTCATTTGTCTGCTGCATTCTTTTTTTTTTATTTTTTACTTTTTCTGGTTTTGTCCATTGTTTTTTTTTTCTTTTTGATACCAAACAGTTTTTTTAATACATTTTCAGAACCTAAATGGAAAATTAAAAAAAAAACCCAACTCAATTGTGCCAGACAAAAAATTACGAAATAAAGAAATAAAATCAAATTTAAACATTTGACTTTCATTTTGTCATCTTGTTTTTCGATGATGTTCCAAGGATTATTACCAATGAAAAATTTCATTTTGTACACCCCCCCACACACATATATATATATATATATATATATATATATATATATATATATATATATATATATATATATATATATATATATATATATATATATATAGTAGGAAGTCGATTCGCTTCTCAAACACGTTTATGTTTCAGCCCTCTTTGGGCAAACGTATTTGTGGAGCGAATATATTTAACTCTAAACCAAGATAACACAGGAGTTTAAAGTTGAATGTATCGAGCACGTTATGAAATAAATCCACCACATATTAGACTTTGCTTTATATTATATTATGCTATATTGCGAACCTGATTTGTACTATATATATACATATATATATATATATATATATATATATATATATATATATATATATATATATATATATATATATACTTATATATATATATATATAAGTATATATATATATATATATATATATATACGTATATATATATATATATATACGTATATATATATATACGTACATATATATATATATAATTGAATGAATTATATACACACATATATATCTATCTATCAATCTCTTCCTCTCTACACACACACACACACACACACACACACACACACACACACACACACACACACATATATATATATATATATATATATATATATATATATATATATATATATATATATATATATATATATATATATATATATATATATAATTCATTTATTTTATCATATCGGTAAGAAGATTTGGGCTTATGTGTTTCTATGCTATGGTCATTTAGTCAAATAATTCCTGACAGGATGCCCATGGCATAGAATAATACAGACGTCAATGTTGTGATCCATATAATTTATTTGATAATCATATGCTCTGTGTTTTTGTTATTGATTTACACTTCTTTGATAGGATATAAAGCAGTATCTATTTCCAACAAGTACTTTATTTATCCGATAATATTAGGGCGAAATGAAAACTCAGAAGACTTTGTTGAGTACAAATGGGGTTTGTGAAAAAAAGGTGATGGAGATAAAACGAAAATATCTGTTATATATAGACCATGTCAAGTTGTAGGTGGGTTTTGTTTGATTATCACTCACTGAACCCACCTACAACCGCACATGAATTATATACAACAGATAAATCCTTGTACCACCATGAATTTTCTCTGAAGAAGGCAACGCGAATAAACGGAAGGTCAAATAAAGTAAGAAGTCTCATTTGTACACAATAAAGTCTACTGAATTGTGATTCCACTTTGGTATACAAGGTGACAAAAATAAATCGAATTCGGTGGACTATAGTTGCTAAAATATAACTTGATTGGTTCTCAAAAGTATTCGTAGTAATTCATTCAACTATCGATAAATACCAAGTTTAGTAAAGGAATCGCCAAGATCTCGGCAAGGCCAGAGATATATTGACAGTTGTCCACAAAATGCTTAGCCTTTTGGGGGTCACCCACAATATATATATATATATATATATATATATATATATATATATATATATATATATATATATATAAAACAAAGACATAGAATGCTTACTGTTTGTATGCATGCTACCAAGTTTTTAATAACTGGCCTTGTTCAACTATGAAGTCCCCAAAAGAGCATAATAGAGGGTGAGACTTTACAAGAGCCTGGAGAATACGTTTACCTAGATCAGTGAATAAAGTTCGTGAAAGACCATAGGATCAAAATAAAACGACGCAACACGATTGGCTGAAAAACATTTGGTATGAACAGACACATATTAGAGAGCGCCTTGTCGATGTGCATAAAGAGCAAAGTGTACAATGAATGCATTATACAATCATGACTTACGGATGCATAACATGGAAATCAACAAAACGAACTGAGAACCAATTTAGAATAGCACAGAGAGCCATGGAATGAGCAATGCTAGGAAATTAGGAAAGATCGGTTGTCGAACCAGGCTGAAAGATCAATATGGATCAGTGATCGGGCCAGGCTGAAATATCAACATAGATTAATGGTGGGGTCAGGCTGAAAGATCGACATAGATTAATGGTGGGGTCAGGCTGAAAGACTGACATGGATTGTTGGTCGGGCAAGGCTGAAAGATGAACATGGATTGATGGTTGGGCAAGGCTAAACGATCGACATGGATTGATGGTCGAGCAAGGCTGAAAAATCAACACGGATCCGTGGTCGGGCCTGGCTGAAAGATATTATAAACAGGATTAAACGACAAAAATGGACATGAGCTTGATAATTAGAAGAAATGACAACAGACTGAATGAAAGGACATGGGACAGTAAAAGCTTCAAAGTGGAGGGATGAACTGGACATGGTAGAGGTCTGCACAATCGCGGTCGTCATGGAAAGAGATGGGAAAGGCCTTTAAACAACTGTCAACTTATGACGGCTTTGTGTTTGTGTGTGTGCATGAAATGAGATCCGTGGTAGATTTTTTTGTTTCGCTTAAAATATTGAATGCATGTCTATCTATTCTTCTTACTGTCAATCTTTTCCTTGTTTTATAGTTTGACTCCTCATCTTATTCTACTGTTCTCTTCTTTCTTTATTCACATGAAAAGTGAAAAACTAGTTTACAATAGACTCTTGTCGTCACGGCATCCTCATTATAACGAAATCATTACTAAAACAGATGGATCTTATACGAAGCGTATCAATGAGAAACCAAAAAGTACAGACAAAAATGACTTTTTATTACTCTTTCACAGTCTAATACTCCATGCAGGGTTTTTAGTTTTCAAAATAATGCCTTGGAATATTCATGGGCTGTTGCGGCAACTGGTATCACCTCGTTTTACTCCTTCTTGGATCTGGAAAGGCTAAGAGTCGTCATGTAGCCTAATGAGGGAGTTGCTGTGATTGCATATAAGTCTACAGGCTTCTTGAAGTCTATAAATGCTACTGCAGGTGGCATTTTGTATTCCAAGAAAATCATCTTGCAAGGATATGAAACAAACCTGTCGTTAGAACGCGTGTGTCATTCAAAAAGTGCCATTCGAACAAGTGTCGTTACAACGATAGTTTATTGTATATCACTTTCAGGACTGTTGACAGGTAGACTCATCCGTTCCCACTCTGAATTTAACAATCTGCCGAATGTCTTCAACTGAAGGAAGATAATCGATTTGAAAATATTATTCAGAGAGAGAGAGCTGGCCATTCACTCCATAGAAAATGTGACACACGTCTTTCACAGAATGCCTTGTTGTTGAATGATCAATCAAAAATTGGAAATGAGGGAGAACAATGAATCAGATACTTCTTTCGTTGAGCAGTGATCAATAAAAAAAAAAGTGACCAAGGGACCAGCTCTGCATGAACTCATATTGTAAATTGACCCCTCCCACGAAAAACTCATTTTGTGGGGTATTTTGAAATTAGAAAAAGTTTTTTCAGGTCATAAGAAGGAGTATATGTTCAAAGTTTCAGCCCTTTAGCTCCAATGTGCGTAGCCTGTACGCGTGGCACGTAGATAGAAAACCATAATCAATTAAAAGAAACATGTTGACAGTTTTAGTTAATGGTTTCTGATTTCTCAGATGAAGCAGATATGGGAGGCGTTATTGATTGGAAGATTGTGCGATGCAAAAGAATCTGAATATATAAAAACCGAGCCGTCTTGAAAATTAGCTTCCGACATTCTGGCTTTTATTGTTGTAAACACGTAACTATCGCAGCCACGAGGCTACGAAATCCATTCTCTAAGTAACTTTACATGAAATACATCTGTCTACTTTTCACCCCTGTCGTTAGAAACTGACCGAAATATTAAAGTAATCTTGCAATTACATAAAGGCTCAGAATATAAAAAGAAATTGTGAAGTTGACTCAATTGAGATATTGTCATAGAATTCAAATATTGAGTACAATTATCTTTCCCTTACAAATAACGAAATAATGAAATAGTCTTCTAAGGGAAGTAACTGGTAACGTAAAAATGTGGAGGATTTTTAACAAGATATCACTGACAAAAACAAACGTGGCTGCTGCTGGGCCAAACTCCGCTCCTACTTTTCTTCCGATGGGAAATAATTTCTATAAGTTTTGTTTTGTATACATGATAAATTAAAAAAATATAAAAATATATTTTTTAGTATAAATGTACTTATTTACTAGAACGAAATAAACCCTTGCGTATCTGTAAGATAAATTTTGTAGATATACAAGACTCGTAAGTTTGGCTCAATCGGTAAGTAAACCGTCTACCAATCACTTCATGATTTGAAATCACTGTAGAGAATTGTCAATTTTAGAATGAAATAAGTGTATTTCTAACATACATTTTTGTACATCTGTAAAACTCATCTTATTTAGCTCATCCGCAAAGAGAGACGCATGCTAATCTGTTGGTTATGATTTCAAAGCAATGGAATGTTAACTTTTACTTCCCTAAATTTACTGAAGATTGTTCTTGTTACGGTAGATAAAAACAAAGCCAACCCCAGAGTTTGGTAGTATAAACACATTTAGCGTATTACATGAGTAGATTGTGTACCAACCGTTTTTGTTTTGTTTTTTCACGTACTCGGTTTGAGTGAAGAAAACACTTTTGACCAGCCGTTTTGAAACACTGAAAACTCGAAGAACCCTTAAGGAAATTTCCAAGCGAACCCTAATTCTTGGCATTTGATTTTTAAACTCCTATCAGTTGTACAGTAGTATACATTTTTGACCTTAAAACGCCATAGTTATTTAAAATGGATTGCATACATTTGAACTCCAATATGTAGTACAGATCTGCGTACAATGATTGGGTTTTTCAATAGCTGAGCTGATGACGTTTCTTTGCTACAAGATTTGCAATGTCAGGTTCAGTGGGGACATGGGTGTGGACCCCCTAGCATTATTCGACTGACCCACACAGGTTCATGGACCTCAGTTTCGGAACGACTGCTTCAGACAGATAAACTGATTTTATGTTTCCATTCTTCCTGAATACGAAGAACAATCTGTTGAATCGAGTTTTCGCAAAGTATTTTCTTATTACGTTGCTCTTAATGACTATCAAGTCTACATTACCGTCATTAGATGTGTCGAGTTACATCCTCCCGCTGAGTTACGGTCTTTGCTCATTGTTGCCAATTTAGATGCTTTTCATCTAAATCTAGATGCTTTTTGGTTTGGTTGCGTCTCGATTTCAGAAATCTCTGTTAAGACAATTACTGACAAAAAAGGTAATAATTTTCATTTCATTCACAGTGATAAAATGATATTTTCAATAAATCAATTAATATTTTATCAAGATGGAAGTTCAAGATCAAGTCACATTCAATACATCCAAGATATTAGATGTATATCTGGAGAATAAAGGTATTCTTGGTTGTTTTAAAATATATTTGACTCAATGTTTTTGTGCAAAGTTGAAAATAAATTTGGCGACACTGCTCTCGCTAGATCTTCACACCAGAGAAGAACTAGCGCATCTATGGTCTGACCTTCAACTTTTATTTTATCTGTGCAGTCAGCATGATGTTTCGAAATTCAATACTGCTATATTGTCAAATTGTTACTATTTGACTTTTGACTTTATTTTCGTATGTCACAAAAATGACAATGACCACACCAAAACGTTGACGTCATATACGCGAAAACTGATTACGAATTGACCCTATCAACTGAGGTCGACTTGTTTTGTTAAAGTTTGCAAATCCCATTTAAAGGAACTCTGAGTGAAGGAGTTGAAATAGGACACGTAGTTTCGGGATAATATCGTATGGAGAAATGAATTCTGATTCGTTTATCTTCTAGATTTCAGTGAAGCAAGGGAGTTTAACCCTAGAGCAATCAAGCTTGTTTAGTATATAATCGATCTTTTCTTTATTCTATCGATTTAAGATATGTACAAATGATTATGCCATAAACTATTTGGTTTTAGATTGACTATTTAACCAGCAGAATATTTCAAACTTTTCTGGATCTACCTAGAATGAGAAGGCCTCTTTCCCTCTTGGGAGATGGAAAGACACTGATGTGAACTCTCCTGGGCTAAAGCACAGGCGAAACGTATGGAGATCCTGGGAATCCCATCTGGCTTCATCGGTACATATCAATACGTTTGGCATCTGCTTGGCGGTAGGAGCAACCGGAAGGAGGTCAAATTTTGTATTCAGCCGTTTTAAGGGAGGGACTCCACATCCGGTTTTGGAATCAGAGTGGTTCGTTCCCTAGACTGGTCACTAAACATGAGCAGAGAGCCCAGTCTATCCTGCTATTTGCCCATACTTTTCTAAATGGCATTATTGCGAAGTGTAGGCTATTCCATTCGCTGTAAATCGTTAAGCCAACTGCATTTCCAGGATCTATGATTGCCCAATATCTGAGCTAGCAGATTGATTTTCTATCTATCTAATCAGTTGCCTCTCGGAAAGCCCTTTCATCAATTTAAAAACAAACCTTGCTTAGTCACTCAATAGAAACTGTCACGTGATCGACGTCGTATGACAGCATGCCACGTAAAGGTGATCAATAAAAAAAATGGAAAATGGATAAATTTACTTTTTTCGCTTTTGATGAGCCGGGCCGGGCGGGATGGGGGGGGCAATTTAGCATACAATTATGATGTAACCAGAGCCCCAACCCAAAAACTCATTTTGGTAGGAAATTTCCAAAAAGCAAAAAAAAAAAAGTAAAGGCTGAAACTTTCAGCCCTCTAGCTCCATTGGTGCAGCGTGTGCGTGCGACACTTAGATAGATAGATAGATAGATAGATAGATAGATAAAATCTTTTAAAAACTTAGGGAAACTGATCTTGGCAGTTTTGGTTGACGGTCTCTAACATGGTCAAATGGTAAAATGATGGCGGCCGTGGGGGATTTATGATATTTCTCTAAGTCTTCTGGAGAGATCTGACCACCAAACATTCTGATTGCTTTATAATGGAAAATTGATATTTGAATCTCCGCATAAATCGTTGGTATTAAAAAGGACAAATCTTATTCTAGTCTCGGTGTGATTCAATGTCATCTCACAGAAGAACGTAGTAAATTGGTTGATCACAGGATGGACACTCTCCAGACACAAGATTAAGTCTACGCTACACTCACCAATGGAAGAATTCGAATGGCTATACGAATATTAATCCCTCAACCAGGCCAGTATGAATTACTCCGCTTGCATAGAACTCGTGTGGTTAGGTCAAAGCAGCCAAAAGAGTTTCCGTCAGAATTTCAGTAATGAGGAACTATCATTATCATGTGTTTTATTCAGTTCTTGTCGCTCGCAGACAGGCCAGTTAGGGGGTTGGGGGGGGGTGAAGACGGAATGGAGCCTTCAGCTTGAATTATTGAGTGGGGTGTGAAGATTAGTCTCCTCCTTCGGCAGGTCAAAATAACTTGGGTTAGAGATTCCAGATCAGTTGCATTTTCTTTCTGTCCACACGATATCTCCAAAAGTTCGCAATGAATTGAAATGAAAATCAATTTTGTTGATGGTTGGGCAATAGGATAGAAGTCATCCATTCATTTATTATCCCTTGCAGTCAGACCAGGACAGAAAGGGAGGGAACTCTAGCTTGCATTATTGAACCTAATCGTAGAGACCAGTCTCCTCTTAGGAGGATTAACAGGGTCGTCACGAGAGGCTCTCTACATGATACTCAGTTGCTTACACCGTTTAGAGTACTAGGTCATCCATCATCCCTGTTCTCCGCAGATGAAATGCTTCTACACGCTATTCAATTCTACGCTAGGTCTACTGAGGAAATTATCAGGGCCTAGCATGGGCAACGATTCTTTCAATCGCTTTATCCTATTACTGGACCATAGACAGAGTACAACAACGGAATGTGGATTGAAAACGTCACCGAATACAACAGGCACCCGATGAAACACTGTGACTATAACAACCAAGGTGAAGATAACAGTTTGTATCAATAAGCATGTAAGAATAGGTCTGGTTATTCACTCAACAGAAAACCACCACCTGACCAACGTGTTTTGTCAGCATACCGTGATGGGGATGACGAATTAAAAATTTGGAAAAAGGGGTGATCAATGAATAAGCTATTTCTCTCGCTTTTTGTGGAGCAGTGATCCCTAAAAAGTCTAAATTTAAAATAACAAACAAGTGTGAACACTGTTTGAGACAAACTAAGGAACCACTTTAGCGTATGCTTACATTGTGAATTGAAACCTACACCCATTAGGGTGGTTTTAAAATTAAAAAAAAACATTTTTTTTAGATATAACAAGGAGTTAATATTTGATTTTTTCAATTGGTATAGCCTGAACGCACCCGGCCAGCCAGACTCACTTGAAAACTGAAGAGATCTATGTTTAAAGTTGAACAATTTTGGTTTGACAGTTTCTAACAACTAGATAAGAACCACCGGTTTTTTTTTTTTAAATATCTCCTCTGTGTAGGCAAAACGTTTGATAGACAAATAATGAGACTCTGTTAACATTTATACGTTGTTTGTTGCAGAGATTTTAAGATAAGATAGACGGAATCCCCCCAAAACGGAATGATTTATTGATTAAGAATTATGTTGCATTAGGTTGGTCACAAAGTTCGCCTTCTGTATTTGTCGCTATATGGCATTAGGGGTATCAAGTTTTATCTAACTTCATTCACAAAGATCACTTTTCATTGCTGTGTGACAGTATCATATCAGCGTAGATTTAAAAAAAAATGTCATCATTGGTGTATTTTATTTCATAAATTGGAAATGGAAGAAAATAATAAACATTTTGGGCATATTATACTTCTTCATTTTGAGAAACGCTGCTCATTCGCAAAAACAGATTTGCGCAGTTTATGGAGAAGGTATTGTGTATAATCAAACGTATCAAAAATAGTTTGCTAAGTTCTGCATTGTATATTTCTCGCTAAACGATACTCCACGATCAAATAAACTAGGTGAGGTTTGTAGAGTCAAATCAAGTCATCGAGAATCATCAATGTTTTAAGACGTGGGAAATAGTCAGAATATCCTGATCAAGGGAGTATTAAATTTCGACCCAGGGGGGTGGGGGCAAATCTTTGGGAATGGCAGTTTATCTACTAACATTATACAATACCAAATCCATCCAAGTGTTGAAGTGGGCCCCTCAAAGTGCCAAATTTATCGCCCGGGAGCTTAAATTACAAGCTACGTCATTGCTTTTGAGCGAACTGTCCACAGACCTTCCAGTAATACCTTTGTGGACCCTAGGGGGTCTGCAATCCCCATTGATTTCGGTGGGGATGTAAATGAAATATATTCAATATTGATCTTTTTGCGTCATCTAACGTTGAATTTCATACTAAAATAGAAATATGTTTCACCGAATGTCCTCTACATAATGAGCAATACATGCAGCTACTTCTTAGAACAACAGATATTCTCTCTTTAGACGTGCTAGCATCGATAGCAGCGATTGGCGTCACTGACTGACATAGCGAAATGTTTGTCACATTCCTTCAACAGTGTGGCCAATTGGATGTTGCAGATTTATGTCCCTTGCTCAGCGTTGACAATTTAGATGTTTTCGATCTAAATTTAGATGTTTTTGGTTGAATCTAGATTTCAGAAATTGTTCTTTAGATGATTTTTAATAAGGTAAGTAACATTTATGATAAATCAATTAATGATGGAAGAACTGTTCAAGATTGAAGTTATATTTGGTTTAATAACATATATATTTCGTAGATTTGGGATATATATATATATATATATATATATATATATATATATATATATATATATATATATATATATATATATATATATATATTTATATATATATGGACTCAATTTTAGACGTAAACCTGAAAGTAAGGTTGGCAACACTGCCTTTGTTAGAACTTCACACAAGGAAATAACTTCGGCATCTATGGTCTGACTCCTTAGCTTGCTTTATCGACTTCTAATATAATATATAATACATGAAAATTATATCCATCGTCAATAAATCAAGCCTGGAAGTCAGACCATTGATAGCCTGGCTATTTTTTTACGTGAAGATTTAGCACGCACAGTGCTGCCAACTTTATGGAAAATTAGATATCATTTCCCCATTTTCACATATTCTAGTATATACAGTATACTCCTGTTGTTATGGCACCTTCGGGGTTCCAAGAATACCGTTAAAACGAATTGGCTGTTATAAGGGGTGGATTTTATACATAGTGATCAATAATGAAAACCTACAGAAAAAGATTAATTTTTATTGTACTTTCAATGCCCAATATACATGTTGCAAATAACATATACGAAACAATAAGTAACTCTAAACCAATCTCCAGAAATAGTTCGTGAGAATAGAAAAACAAATGTGTCGTTAAAACGCGTGCGTCATCAATTGTTGCCTTGGAACGTGTGCCGTTACAACGAGAGTTTACTGTGTAAATATCATACATGACCCTCCCCTATACTTGTATACTGACTACTAATACCAAAGTCAAACGCTCTGCTTTTCCATTTGATGGCAAGGCCTCAGATAAACTTGGATTGGTGGTCGGCAATCTTTGGGGTGAGGTGGACCAGATCAGGAATGTTTTCATGCGTACGAGCCTAGGTGAACAAAAATGAAACGACGACTATACCAACAGGGACACCGGAAGCAATTTAGAGCAGAGGTCAGTATTTCTGAAAGGGAATTTCAATTCCTTTTTAACTAATAGGTGAAACTGTCTTTGAAAACGGCTAAAATCTGCTTATTCTATTCATTTCCAGCTAATACTATTGCTAAAAAATATATATAATCATTTAAAAGCCACTTGTCGAATAAAATAACTAAGACTTCAGAACAAATTATTAATCAGAATAAAACGTGGACTTTTATCAAACCTACTGACTATTTTTTAAAATTGGCCAGATTTTCGGATATCGTAGATTTTTGTCGTATCGATTGAAAAAATAACCAAATCTACCCCGAAATTTGGCAACACTGGGATGCCTTCAATGGAATACGTGACTATTCAATCGGGTTCATGCAAAGACATTTTGTTGTAATTCATGGCTCACCAACCCTTCATCCAACTGATGTTTTTCAGTTGAAGACGAAATTGATGACAGTTTGTTTCATAACGTGAGAGAAAACGGATGGATACACAAATGTTTGCTACTCTACCGATTTAAGTGATAGTGTTTTTTCGGAGCTTTTTCTGCTTATATAGAGAACTCATTGTTATAAATGAAAAAAAATCAGATTTGGCAACACTGGGTTAACCTCTAAAATCTCTCATTTACCAAGAAAAATTTTTTCTTTCGTTTAAAGCAAAAACTGTTAATTCTGAAAAACTTGTAGATTCTTAAGCATAATAAGCAAGACATTTGTCGCTAGAATAATTAAAAGAAGATTTTATCTTAAAGTGAAAATGCTCTCGCAGTTATGAGAATATTTTCATCCAGTTGCTGATTAAAAATAACATTTGATTCAGTACGTCTTACACTTTCCACTACGGGACAGCGACCCAGCTAGTTCCGCCGCCTCTGCTATGGAAACAGTGATTTTATTCCTTTAATGTTTTTCAATATAAGAGTACATCATCATCATCATCATCATCATCAGTCTCTTAACGACCGTTGTTGGACATAGACCTTCCCCAGGATTCACCGCACTTCTCTATCGTGGGCGTTGTAGAGCCAGTACTTTCTGAATTTGTCCTACTCGTCTCTCCATCTAATACTCTGCCGGCCTCAGTTACGCATGTAATCTCTGGGGATCCATGTTGTGAGTCGTGATGTCCATCGGTTGTCTTTCATTCTTGCAACAGGGACCTGCATAAATTTTCACGTACTATCAGTCAATGAGAACAATGGAATTTTTCTGCGGGGGACAGAATATTGTCAAAGTCTGGTGCAAATTAAGCCTCCTATATCAACAGAATAGCAGGAATGTGGAGCATTGAAATATTCGTAGCTATAAATTATTGATTTGTTTGAGGCAACTGCATAGATAAGTCTTTTGCTCTATATTTCAATACTGAACTTTTTCGTTGACTAGAATGGATGAATAAAACAAATAATTTGTGTATGCAAAGTCATATATTAAATAGAGTGGGCTTGATGGATGAAATGAGGCTGCAGGCGAGATTTGGCCTGCAGGCCGTAGAGTACCGAACCTTGTGATTAAGGGAGATTCCTGTGAAATTAAGCATTCACTCATGCTTGTAAATACCGATCCACACTAGTTGTGTCTGTTTCGATTAAAATGAACATTGATCGCCTTGAAATTTGCTTTACTATGGTTCGTACTTTCGTATCCTTGTATATCTACAAACAGATTGTCCCCGATTTACGATACAGAGTTAGGGACCGAAAACAAGATTGTGAGTAAAAGAAAAACATAAGCCGAGCGCCATTTTAAAATATATTTTATAGAAATGGGTATTTAAGTACCCATCTTTGAATATCTGCGTTCTTGAAATAAAGTTGAAATAAACCCTAAATTACCTCAAGTGTTTTATTAATTGGAAGAAAAAACATAATTCACAATTTGTAATTAAATGAAATTAGTCAATCTTCGTTCATATAATAGTATTAACAAATCACTAATCACTGTCAAATAAAACAAACATTTTCACAAGAACTTGACGATTGGGTGCCTCTTATTGAAGGATTAGAAGAAGATTTCTTCCTTTGGAAAATATCTGATGTTGACTGAGTATTTTCTATTCTTTTTCTTCGTTATAGATTTCTTTGTAGCATGGAATGAATTCTTCCACCATTCTCTCAACTTTTGCAAATCGTTTTACATTTGGATCCGCTGCCGCGAACATTTGCATTGCTTTGTCAAGGGTTGAAAATACTTCTGTACTTCCATTTATTTTGTATATGTTTCCGTTTCTTCTTTATAAACCTCTCCATTTTCTCCTTGTCTTTCTTGTTGTCGTCATTTCGAAGCTCTTGAGCCCCGATATTAAGATTTTCAAAAACAGAGTTTCATTTTCTTCCGAAGACACTCATTCGTACCGGCAGATTCGAAGTAATTTGTTAACAGAAACCTAAACAATATTTCAAACAGTCTGTAGAATGCTTTGAATTCCGCAATTTTTTTTCTTCATCTTGAGACTAAATCTATTTCATTTTCTTATAAAAAAGACAAAATTACCATTTCTTTAAGGAAGATATTTAATGATCTCAATAAATTTTGAGAAGATCCTTCAAAAATCCATGGAAAGTACCTATAGTAGCTATGCTTGCTGGTCAGTGTGTTGCCATCATTTTTTTAGCTATCGTACGGCAGTAGAGTACTATGAAAGTACAGCAGGACCTCACCATCCACGGAATTGTTAACCGCGGTCTCATTTATCCGTGGTCGACCCAATTTAGATGTATTTCATCTGGATCTTGGTAATCTTGTCTGCATCTATATGCCAGAAATTACTATTTAAATGATTTTTAAAAACATTTTCATTAAATTTATTGAAATAAAATAAAATGTATTTTTATAAAATCAATAATATTTTGATAAGTGCTGACGATTAGAGACATTCATTTATTAATATCATGTTATATATTTTCCAGATTATATATATATATATATATATATATGTGGAGAATATAAATGTATCTAGATGAAAGTAAATTTAGAAACATTGCTAGTATATATAGTTTTTGTGGATTTCACCATCCGCCCAGCGTCTTGGAATCTATCCACCGTGGATAACGAGGTCCTACTCTATGCTGTTTTATTATTTGTAATTTTAATCGAAAAATATGATTGTAACTTCGAAATATCGTAAGTCGAGCAATCATAAGTCGGGGACTATCTGTCTAAATCAATGTGTATGTGTGCAGTTTATGCAAATAAAAAGAATAAGAGATGGTGCTAGAGAAAAATGTCTTTACTGATGACCAGATATCCAGCACTTTTAGTTAGGCAAGTATGCAAGCAGTATACTAAAGAGAATCAAAACGAGGCTGCTCTTTCCGCTCAATCTGCTGGCTGTTGCATAAATTCGGCCACTTCCGGGACAATAATCTGAATAAGAAAAAAGAAGAATTAGTATGAAATAAAAGTTAAGCATATATATATTTATATGTGTGTGTGAGTGTGTGTGTGTGTTTGTGTGTTTGTGTTCATGTGTGTGCGCGTAGTCTAGAGAGTTTTACAGCTTTAAAAAGAAAATATTAAAAAGCCCTTTCAACATTCTCATTCGTGTCACTTCAGTCCTTTATATCCCAATATCAGTCAACGCAATATATATATATATATATATATATATATATATATATATATATATATATATATATGCATGCATGTCTTATTGAACAATATCGACACCTTTTGTCGGTTAATTTTTCTCGTAAAAAACATCGATACTGTTCAACGGAACTTGCATAAAAATTACTGCCTAGATATATAATATCAAATTATACGAAACAAAGTCTCATGATTTGCAGTTTCTTCGCAATTCTAAAATACTTAATGTTTGCTGTTAATCCGTTATAATTATCTTGAGACGTTTTGAATACCATTTCTCTTATTGTCAACTTGACAGACACACACACACACACACACACACACACATATATATATATATATATGAAACACAATGGCCCGAAATGATTATAACATTATATATACAACACAATATTCATAGAATAGAATGATATTGTTTGGAATATTTTATATGCGGAGTAACTGGTGATTTTGTTATAGATGTTAAAACATCTTGTAACGATGCATTGGTGAAGATCTTTAATTAAGTTAAATAAAGCAAGCGATTGATCGCTTAATTCAATCAAAAGATTGATACGAATAATTCTCTAAACTCACTTTGGTATCCCTAGAATAATTCTTTGCGGTGTAGACCAAGCTACATCCGTCTAGTTGATTTGATTTTAACATTTTCCTAAATTATTTGACGATGTCTAATTGTCACATCATTCTTGCCTGAAGTAAGATCTAATAAAGAGTTAAATGAGAGCCAGAATATTTCCATTTTAAGCGGAGCTCTATTGATTCTCCATGGCCCATATTCTCGTCATAGTTCTTTGGTCAGTTTAGTAGGAAAACATAACTCTTGTAAAAAAGGCTTCTGTTATGACTCGTTTCAATTATAATAATTATTTTCAGGAAAACTGTCTGTATTTCAGTTGGGGTATAATGTAAACAAGGGAGGTACAGCAATGCCTTGATTAGATCTCTTGATACATTCCCTGATCATACAGCGCTACACAAAATAGTGCTATACGGGGTAATTATGAAATAGCATGAATAGATAGAATTATTTTAATCATTTTAAAAATATTGAGAATCGTTTCAAAATATTTAACGTCGTTGTTGAGCCTCAACAAGATGGAATGGATTATTGCTGTGCATCTCATCGGCAGCTGGTGAAAATTTGAACCAAAGATGTCTGATTTTTTTTACATAATTTTTCAATGTTCAATCTTCTTTCAATATATTTTTTTTTCAGATCTGTTTTCACATCTCTGTTAGACGCTTGTCGGTCGGTCGGTCGGTCTATCAGTCGGTCCCAGTTATGTTAAACAACAGAAATAGGATATAAAAATGTAAAATCCTTATTGCTTCGATATCATGATAGGATGAGTTTTTTTTGTATTTCAAAAAAGACAAAAATGGTCAAGAACATCAAACATGTCGATTCATGGTACTTATTGAAAATAGTACTCTCAGAATATTTCTATATAACAATATTCCATGAATATGAGAATCAATTGGCTCAAAGAAAGATTACTTGCTCTTCTTCCTCCCTCCCGACTCTTTCTACCAAGTACGGTGGACGCATCATTGAACTTATGGTTCTTGTTTAATCTTTGGTCTAAATTCAGTCGATTTTGAAGCTGTACGAGGATTTTAAAATCAACATTTTGAAATGAATCGGATACTTTTTACACTCACTGTATATCGCTACATGATAAATTATTTTATTTCATTAGCACATTAACCATAGTGTGCAGTATTCAGTTATTTCCGTCATTCCCAATGATGCTGTCTTTTATCATTATTTATTTATTTCAGTGTTTTTTCCAATGGTGCTGCTGACTAATTTCCGATAGTTCTGCGTGCCATAGAGGAACACTGTCGGAACTAATTCCGGAATGACTCATTTCTCACCAGAGAAACCATTTGGTCCAAAGCCAATGTTTCCATTAGGTTGTAACACATGAAACGTTTTTGTTTACATAATAGAGAATCATGTTAAAAGTGAGAGATTTACTGATGGAATTGCTTTTTTTTCTCTTGCAGATTCAATATAAATAGAGATATACTTTGTTATCATAGGAGGTTTTGAACCCTTAACAGCAATGGTGTTTGATGAACTAATTTTCAAATGCGATTTCAGATCAGGACATAATGCTGATCAAGCTGATTTTCATTTTCTTTCTTTTTTTAATGTTTATTTTAATCAGGAAATGTGTTGTCTTTTTTTTAAGTTGTAGATTCTCTTATATTGTTAAGAAATGGATGTATAATCCGACAAAATGATTATAAATGCGTTATTTTTTTTATTTGAAACTCTATTTGAACTGATATCACATTTTTACAAGGTTAATGTACCAGATTCACCAATTCCGTTGACCACTATACGTTTCGGAAAGGTCTATTTCCAACGACGGACACTAAAAGGATGATGATGAGTGTTCTCATTTTGATTGTTATCACAACAACGTTTCGACCGTTGTACCCTTCGACCTTCTTCGGGGGTCCTCGCTTAACAAGACATAAGCCAAGACGACCCAGAACGATCTTGTTGCTGTTTACAGCACTGGGTATTCCCAAACGATCACCCATCTGGGTGATGACTTGTCTCGATGTAGCTCAGCTGATCCCACGAGAACCGTTGTATCCAACGCATTTTGGCCATATATCGACTTATACATGATTATATGAAGTAATGAATTTATACACGAGTATGTACGGTAATTTGGGGGCTGGCCATGTTGTGAGAATGGCGGACAATCGGTGGACATCGTGACTCACGACAGAGATCACATGTGAATCCGAGGCCGACAGAATATTAGATAGAGAAACGAGCTAGACAAATTCAGAAAGTACTGGCTCTGCGACGCCCATGATAGAGAATTGTGGTAAATCCTGGGGAATATCTATGTACAACGACAGACGTTAAAAGACTGATGATGATAATGACGATGATAATATATGGTAATAAAAGAGAACGGTAAAATGACTCACTCTTGGGGGTCACTCGAACAATTTTGTACAACCGGAAAAGTTTGTCATCAATTTGACGTTCTGTGACACACATGACTCGCCTGGTCTCTTCCATGTTGCCTTTGAATTTGTAAATGGCTCGTTCAAAGAACTGGCAAGTCTCGTTCACATATCTTGGTCTGTCACTCTGAATGTGGGTCGGGGGTACTTCAATGCTGGGGGATTTGTTATTACCCATAGTGTAGAATTTAATACCACTTGGTGGACTGCCCGTGAAACCCCAGCACACCACATGCACTGAGCCATCTGTCACACCGGTACAGGTGAGTTTCGAGTTCAAAGATTCTGGAGGAACTGTAATTAATATCAAGGGAAAATGCAATCATATTGAAAAGCGTTGGCATTTACATTATTCGAGCATCGCAGATTTGACAAATTCAAAACTTAAGGGGCTGTAAGACGGATTATTTATTAACCTGTGAATTATTAGAAGCTTTTAATTTTTAAAGTATGAAGATTGAATCAACTTGTGAATATTCATTGGTTTGCAGTCTTTCAAATACTGTAAATCGGAGCTTTCTCAACTTAAGTGTGCCGCCAATGATCACTTATTGTGTCGTGAAATCGAGTATAATTGTGTATATATTCCCGAAGATAAGAACTCGTGGTACATTTTGCGATAGCTTTGTGCTGAATCAATGCCGTAACCGATGAGGGCTTACTTACGCTCGGTATTTTTTAGCACAGAGGCCTAGAATTCGTCCTGTGACCTCAAAAATACCTTGCCTAATCTCGGAGGGTCAGTTGGCCCCAGGGTAGCATTTTACCATTGCATAAAAAGAATGGGTTCGCAGTCGCCATGACTCCTTGTATCCCATCTTGCTCTTGTGGGGGAAGCAGGTAGATACGATCTTTCACAAGATACTCTTCTTAAACCAGTTATATTGCTTGAATGACATTCTATGAATAAGGATAATCTCTCGGTGAGACTCGAACTTGCTATCCCTTTGTCTCTAGAAAGCCTGATTGAACGCTTGTAATGTTGAGAACACAACGGATAGGCAGAAGAACTTCTATAATAATGAATACATATTTACTGTAATTGCCTAGTAACAAATCCTCACATAATGCTACCTCGAGAACACAATATATTCGGCTTGGCTAACGAAACTCAAGAAATATGTCGTAAAACATCGTTTTTCAAATAGCGTTTCGCCAAGGGACAAAATTTGGAAAGCTCTGCTGTAAATCATGAATCAGTTCTGGTGTTAGCTTGACACACTGGAGTTTAAAATCAATGAAAACATCAATAATATCTTCATTTATCTTTTATTAGACGAGGCATTGCCAACCAAAACTAATATTAATTTTTTCACAGGTATTTTCTTTTCATCATTAGTTTGCAGCTCTTTTTTTTTTAATTGCAACTTACTCAGGTCGTCAATCTACCGCAGTGAGTAAACAGCGCAGATTGGAAAATCAAGGATAATCTCTAGTTGGGACTCGAACCCACAACCCCTTTGTCACTTAAAGTCTGGATGAATGCCTCAGATGCTCTTACTGTCGAGAACACAAAGGATCAGCAGAAAAATGTCTATAACAATGAATTAATATTTACCATAATAGAATTGTAAAAAAAAAATCCTCACTTAATGCCACCTCGATTACGCAATGAATGTAAAAAAGAACTTTTCACTGTTACATATTTATGTTTTAGATATACTGAAAATCTTTATCTGTTCCCGAGATATACTAAAAACGATAAATTCTTGCTCATACGAATGTAAAATCATGTTCTGTGTATGCTGTGTTTAGCTAGTGTATTTCACGTCCGTACAAGCAAGGGCTATCTGCTGCCGAAAAAAATAATAACCCAACTACTAAAAACCACTACATCGGTGATGAATCTTACGGACTCAATAATGGGCTATCGATTGACGAAAACCCCGTATTTCTATCTTCATTAGTTTCCGAGTTATTGGGTTTTAAAAAATGTAACGAACGAACAGAGCAAGGTCGTCTTTTTAAAAAAATCTAAACGAATCTTCAAAACATCTTATCGATTGGTGAAAGCTGCATGTTTCTATCTTGAATAGTTGCCGAAATATAGGGCTGTTCTGTGACCAATACATTTATTTTAAGATTGACATCGCCTACTGCTTCGTCACAATTGTAGATAACATCAGATTGGGATTACTCACGAGCCGGCCCGATCCGGTATGTGGTGTCAGAAACATACGTCTTTCCTTCAATGACAAATGTGGCTTCACATTTGACAGTATTTCGACGTCCCTGGTGGGCAAATAAAAGGGTGCTGTTAACGGAGTTATGGCATCGCATCTGATCGTATTCAGCCTTCGAGGTGGCGTAATTCATCGACGGAATTTCTTTGTAACGTTTTCCGTCCGAACTTGTGTACCATCTGATGGTCACATCCGGGTCCCCGCCATTTGCTTGGCACATCAAAGGAATGTATCCTGGTTGGATATCTTTACAGCTACTTCGTCGGATCGTCACATTCATCGGTAAAGCTGAAAAAGAAAAGATTTTAAAAAGTACACAGTGAGATTGACAGTTCTATCTAAAACAAAAATATGTTGTTTTTCAATTCATGGAATAGTTATTTATCCAATCAAAATAGGTCTGGTTTGTTACTCAATAGTAAAATAGTCTTTTGACATTTTGTCTTTGTCTTGTTGAGAGTTATCAATTAGAACGTAGGTAAAAGGGCTGATCTATGGATAAGTTACTTCTCTCGCCTTTTGTTGGGCAATGATTACTTCAAAGTCAGATTTTTCAAAAAAAACAACAACAAAAATAGAAAAATGCAAACGCTGCTGGAAAAATGAAGGGACCCATTTAGCATAAAGTTACAGCATAAATTGAACCAACTGAATAAAAATTTAAGGGTGAAGATGGAAAATAAACGCATAGCCAGCCAGCCAGCCAACCAGCCAGCCAGCCAGCAAGCCAGTCAGCAAGCCAGCTCCAGTGAAGAAACCTAGGCTCATGTTGACAATGTTAATGTTGACAGTTTTTGTTGACTGTTTCTAATAATCTGACAAAATAACATACAAATAGATTAATTTCTATTGAGTGACAATCTACACCATTCTGTATGTGGTTTAGTCGGACTATTTTCCTCGTTTTTGTTGTTCCTTTTTTCACAACGTTTCGCCCGTGTACCTACCGACCTTCCTAGGGTCGAAACATTCCACAACAAAACAGACACACTGAAGAGGGTGGGAGGGTATAAGACCCAAACGCTGTATTAAATAATAAAATTAACAAAATACTAAAGAAATTAGTCTTACTAAGTTATATACGTACAACGATTTAAACAGCCCGTCTAACGAAATTCAGCTAAAAACTATACGTTGGTAGAGATGAACAATCCCCTATGTACTTACTGTGGAAAAGTAGATTCTGTGTTGTAGAGTAAACGCGTCCGTTGGGGTAAGTGAGGGCACATTTGATGGCTTGTTCGTCGCAGCTTGTAATACCAATCTGAAATTCTACGAAACCATAGTGACCGCTACGATGAAAATGGAAGCGTGAATGCTTCACTAAATCGCTGCTGGGGGTCAGGACGTGGGTGTTGTTTTCAGGGAAGTACCACAGGAAAGGGAAGTACGAATCCCCATTCTCCTTGAACAACTGTACAGTGGTGTTCTTGAAGCCGTCCTGGAAGGCGAATTGGCATTTCACCGTAACGTTCTGGCCAAGAATTGGGCTGTGTGGCGTGTGAGACATTTGAGCTGAAAAAGAGACAAATGGTGAGAAAAGTGTAAAGGATGACCTCGAGGTCTTCGTGTATACCACGAAAAGTCTTTTATTGAAATCTGAGCGAAATAGGTTGAGTTGTTCTCTACGCAAATGTACACAGAAAGATGTATATATTACTAAAATTAAGCCCATTTGATGACAGCAGAGACGCAACTGCTCCTCCTACTGGGAATTTTTTTTTAATCAGACAAAGCAAGTATAAAAATGCAACGAGACGGACAAAATATTTTCCATAGTCAGTGAAAGATACTTTTTTTTTTTTTTTATTGAATTGAATTATTATCAAAGTATCAGTCAATCAGCTGACTGTAAATCCAAGGGAGGCCACCCAAAGTACTTTTTAAAGAGTTTTTTTTAAACTTTAAATGTTGCGGGGTTATTTTACGAACACCTTGTATATTTATATTGTTAGGCTATAAACTTTACGTATTCCGGATTATTAGACTTTAAAAACAAATACATATATCCTTACCTGGTTTGTTCAGGACTTGGACTGATACAAAACTTTTGTTTGATACTTGTTTTCCGTCCTTGAAATAAGAAGGAGAAAAGTCTTGAATTTTCATCGTTTTCAAAACACGAACTGATGAAAGCCTTGATAATTTACCAACTAGTTTATCCAAGCCATCGAAAAATGACGGTAGCGTTTAGATAATTTTTCAATTGCATTGTACTTGAAAAAAATATCGGAAACATTATTTTGCTCTGCATTTCATTGTTTAATATGTTCAACCGGAATGAACCAGGATTTTACGCATTTACACAAAAGAGAAACTACTCTATAATTAGCATTTGGTAGTTATCTTCCTTGAGAAATGTTGCTGACAAAATATAGACTCGCACAACGTGTATTATAAAAGTACACAGTCCCTCAAACAAGTCCAGATAAAAACTCGATCGATTACAAAAATTAAATATTGTCATGGAAACACGAATGGGGTACTGCAATAAACAGAGTAACATTTTGAAAGATTTCCACGTCGCTCAGATGGCAAACTCCATACCATTCAATTCACAACAGGGCCTATAACTTTAAGCAAGGGTTTTTTCTTAACTTTTCTCCTTCATGACACCTTTTGGTGAGATTGAATTTTTTGCAAGCCCTCTTTCACTCTTATAAAAATATGAGTTACTAAGACTATATACAATTAGGCTTTAGCCGTAACTTACAGTAAGTAAACATAGAAACAAATAATTACCAAATATTGTCATAAACAGCAACGTATTTATCATCCATATCAAGTTGTACGGTGTTTATTACGAGAAAATTGAATAATTGTTCCTACAATACGTTATTAAAACGTAACAAAAATGAAATTTATTCATTGTAAATTTATGAAAAGCATTGCACCATTCTTAATATTACAATTGCAAAGTAATGATAGATACTCACAAAAGCTGTCAGTGTTACAACGTAAAATTGTTTAAGTGGGTTAAAGATTGGGGTATCCTTCAACATAAGTTGTCCAATCCAGTAACTGCTGTTGGAGAAAGTCTTCTTAACGCTGAATATATTGCAGGAATCTTTATACTGAAAATCAGGAAAAAAAAAAAAAAAAGAATTGACAAAAATGAGTTTGAAATAAGTTAATCTGAAGGTGAAAGAGTAAGTCGGCACCACAAAATACAGTGCAAATCCTATTTTATCTGAAATTATTGAAAGAGTTTTCTCTATTGCATTCCAGAAATGACACATTGCAGGTGTAACGTATTAGCCTATATCAGTGCTTCTCAAACTGTGTGTCATAGCACAGTAATGTGTTGCATCTATCTCCCAAGTGTACCACGTGAATCTTTCAGAATATATATATATATATATATATATATATATATATATATATATATATATATATATATATATATATATATATATATATATATTCTGAGCCTTGAACGTATCCTGGACGAATTCAGTACGAGTACTATGTCTGTTCCGCTTCCACACAGTTGTCAATCTGGGGATTGTATCACTAGATTTTGTGAGTTCTCGATCTTTTTAGCAACTGATGAAAAGAAAAATTGACGATAAGTATACTAATATGCTGATATATAAGCATCTTTCATTGACTACTGAAATTATTTTGACTTATTCATTTCATTTTACTGTTTGTGCTCTACGTAAGTCAACTATATTTCTCAATGTGTTGTCATACAATAAAGTATGAGAAACACTATTCTAATCGAACAAATTGATCTCAAGTTTAGAACCCATGTAAATATATAAACAAACTTTTCCAAATCATATTGTGGGTATTAATATTGTTAATATTCCCTAAAAGGTATTTATTAACTGTCCCACCTTGGGCACCACACAACACAGTACTACTTACGCAACCCGTTCGCAATATGTGAAATGGACTTAGAGGCAACAAGCATCCGAAGTGGCGTCACTCACTTCATCCTGCTCTATTATACCAATAGCTAGTGGGGGGAGATAGATTGCGTGTCTTTCCCAAGGCATTTGTACGAGTCTGTTCTCGGGGTCATTATCTGTTCGGCCATTATGCACCTGCTTGCAATAGAAAACAACTAAAAATAAGCCGGGGAACATAGTCAAAACAAGATAATAGTAAATGTACTAGTATATATCTATACTTACAAATGAATCTTCTGTCTTTTCGCAAATGACTTCCAATGGAGCATTATGCCGATCTACATCAGTAACAACGATCTTGGGTAGAAGGGTGCTGTTATATGGGGCTGACTAATAAACAAAATCAAACACTTTAATAATCATCATCACATTTTGATCCATCGGTTTATATAACAAAAACAGTGTTATTGTTATTGCATACTTGAACTTTTTCTATTAGTAAATGTAAAAGATTGCCGGTATTACGGAGTTTCAGAGTTTCGGAGTTTCTATAATATCGATCACAAACCTCCTTAGTCCGAATACTGAACTAAACATCATTGCGTTTTTTATTTACTCTACACATTACACTTCATGACAAAAACATTATCTCCGATAACCTTATATAACTTTTTGCTAATCGTGCTTTTGGTACATTTTTTTCAAGGTTTCGGTTTGTGAAATTTCAAATCACAATTGAAGAAATAATTGATTATGTTAGTCAACTTACCAGTGCTACTGATGAATTGTAGAGTACTTGGCTGAATTTCGGGGGATTGTCGTTGACGTCTGTCACTTTGATAACTCTTTCCTCGTAAGAAATTCGGGAACCATCCTAAAAACATAGACAAACAAATCAATTATATTTATTTGTTAGAGTATTCCCTTCCCGCTATAGCAATATTGGTTTAACTTAGTTCGGCACAATGTCGAAAGGATAAAAATTGGAGTAGAGAGATTGTGCAGCGCCCATATTCCAAGGAGGGGAGGGAAACCCCAGGCATTGGCACTTGTGAGAAATACACTATGCACTATCCAACCCAACAAACAAATCAATATTCTCTATAGCAGAGTGTCCAGTGAGTCTAAACTAGGGGGGATTTGCCCCGGGAGAAATTTAAGGGTTTCAGGGAACGGGGGACAGGGACCACAGATTGCCACTTTCAAACTGTTGGAATCTTGATCATTTGTAACGGCTCATATACTTGAATTATTTTCCCTTTTCAAGAGATAATCCATGTAAATGTCTGTTTTCAATATTTCATGTATATCATTTAGAATGTATCTCTTGAGTCCGGCAATCTTGAAAGCAGGGAATGACATTCTGAAATATGGTTGAAAAAAAGTGACAAAGGCAAAAAAGGATGAGAACAAATAGCTCAAGTGTTCTCCTGGCAACGAACTGAGCACATGTTGAAGTGCACGTATGGAAAAAATGTTTGTTAAGGTATACATTTGTAATACACCGTTTGTTTGTACCTAGCATAAGATTTGTATAATAAATCTTTGAAATCAGAGGAAGGTTTTATGCTCACCCAATATATATATATATATATATATATATATATATATATATATATATATATATATATATATATATGTGTGTGTGTGTGTGTGTGTGTGTGTGTATCTTGAACGTACTTACCGTTGCTTTAATTCTGATAGTGAAGGTGGGGTAAATCTCAAAGTCGAGTTTGTTACGCACAACAATCTGGCCTTTCCAGAATCTTTTATTCTCGTCTGATGTGCGCACAATTCGAAAGTTTTGACAAGCTGTTATATACTGAAAAGTAACCAATGAATTATTTCAACAACAGAACAAAGCACATTTGGATTTTAAAGGCTTTTCGATAGAAATATAAAAAAAAAGAATAATTTGCATGAATGAAGCGATACACCAAACTTGAAAGTATTATTGTATTTCAGCGGTTCTTAACCTTAACTACGCACCCCTTCCAGATTTCAAAATCTTTCTTGCTCCCGTCATTGCTAAATATATATATATATAAAGTCAAAATTGGCAAAGTTGATATCAAAAAATGAAAATAATGAAATGTTAAGTTGTCAAAATTCTGTATCAAGATATTGATAAATAGACCATTTAATGTGACGGCTGTTCTTATTCACACTTAACTCTGAAATGCACGGCATTTTAGTGCTGAGAGCTGTCTGAATGTCACGTTTATCACCTCTATCAGCCCACCCATTGCCTTACACACCACTTGGGGTCCTAACCCAGGTTAAGAAACACTGCTCTATTAGATTACTGTGCAATTGACTATATCCACATTCTCTTGTACTGATATGGTTTATGTTAGGTCGCTCAAAGTTCAGATTTCTGACTTATATTGTATTAGGTAATTATTTTTTGTTTCTCAGAGTGGTAGACATTATGAAATTTTACGTTTAAATGATTGAACTGATTTGAATGGTATTTTAAAAGCTTTGCTGTAGACTAACAAAATGCCAAATTCTTAGTGTCTGCGGATATATAACAGCAAAATCCCACGTTATTCAAAGAGCAATACGATATACTACTAATGGTTGGTATATTAGTGAATCATTTTTATGAACTCAACAATTCGGTCGGGAAAAAAGCTGTACGTAACTTAGTGCAAATAAAGTAGAACACGAAGTTATTTTGTTCACATTGAAATGCCATTTTCTTTACGGTTGAAACGATACAATGGTTTCAATACTTCATTCAATGGAAAAAAATTGATAACAAGCATGGCTGTCGTAGGGTTAAAGTCCACCCCTTATTCTATTCCGATCGAAGATAGTTACTACAACCTCTGTATTGTTCATAAAATGAATTTCGTAGATATATAAGACTTGTCAGTTTGGCTCAGTCGGTGAGAGTGTCACCTACCGATCACTAGGTTGGAAAATGTTAATTCCATATACGGGTTTGGTTCAACGTTGCAGGACAGACAATCAGTGAAGAATTTACTTCGCTAAATTAGGTGAAGATTGTTGGTGTTGTTCTTGTTCTTATGGTGGAAAAACAGAGTCAACTCCAGCCTCTGACTTGGACGGGAGTTTGACAATAAAATAACTTTTCTCGGATTCGTTTTCTTTTTTCTTTTTAAGTTTTAGAGAATTCCCTTTTTTCTTTTAAGTGGAGTCTTTGTAGAGTTCTTGAAATATGCAAGACATTCCGGCTCTGGTCTGTTTATCTTTGAAAGAATCTGTTGCTAAGAGCATAAGCTTAGTCATATTTTGGTTTAATTACAAGTTTGAAATACTTTTACTATTTCAACGTACATTGCCACGCAGCGACTGGTCACATGTTACGGTCAGGACTCCCATGTTGCTCGTTTCATCAATATCAATCACCTCCAGAGACGGGAAAAGGGAAGTTCCGATTGGAGCATCCTGAGAATAAAGCAGATTCAAATCATGAAATGGTTATAAATAGTTTACCGATGTTGTCAAAAACTGACGACTGTATTTGAATGATTTTATTATCGCATTGAAACTATCAAAAACACAATGTTGCTCTGTACTGAACCCGATTTTTTTTTACGAATTTTCGAATTAACGAATTATTTTTTTTTGCTAATAAACAAATGGAATAAAATAAGTGAGATAAACTACTCTAGAATTAACATTTAATAATTATATCTATTGACAAATGTTACGGACATAAATATAGTTGAGAACTCTGTATCCGACAATTTTGAGACTGGATTTTCTAGGTTTCTGACCAATAGCTTGATATATACTTAAAATGTAGAATGAACAACGAAAAGTAAAGAATGAATTTGTATCTAACAGATATAATCCAATATTCTCCTGGAGCATGGTTTGTTTGATCGTTATTAATTCAATTGAAAATCTTGAAATATGAAAGATAAAATATACGATTATAAGTGAATAAAAGAAGGATAGAACGAAAATGTTTAAAACATGAAATAATTCACTGCGAAAACAGTGTTTGCTTAATTGATATTGATTTACTAATCTTCATCTGAAGACAATTTAATTACGACACGAAAATGTAATCAAAGAGTGACAAAGCGGTGAACTACTGAGAAGAGTCAAGCCTTGCCAGTTGAGAAAAGTTTTCTTTTTGATACTTCCGGTTTTCTGGAACAGTAGCTTCTGTTGCAAAAGGAAAAACTCTAATCCCAGTCAAAGAAGACATTTTATATGCCGTCCAAAACAATGAAGTGTGAAAAACAATGTTAAATCGGTGTCGTTTTTCCTAATATAACATTTTTATTGCTTGTCATTCGAATTTTGAGCCCCAAGTAACAATTCTTTAAATAAGATAGGAAAATCAAATGGCCTACCTCAGATACAACCCAGTTATTCTTTAATGGTGTGAAATTCGGGTTGTGGTCGTTGATGTCAGATATAATCAATGAAATATTGTGTCTTGCGTCATAAATACCATCCTGAAAAATGATATACATAAAAAAATTACCTAATCGAAGAATCGATGCATAAGTTCCAATAGGTTCTAACTGTAGATATTTATTCCTTTTTTATGCCATAGCAGAATACTAAATAAAATCTCATAATCTATTCGTGCGCTTTAGTTTGGTGGTTATCGTTGGAGATTGAGTAACGGCAAGTCTCCATGACACTGCAGCTCCCTCATCAGTATCTTAGCTGTTTTAAGCAGTACAGTAGACTGGATGGTCATGAATCTTCGAAGGATTTCCAGTTCTTCCAACCTATTTTCGATGGGTTATTTGGACCGTTCTAAGCACCCAACAACGATGGGTCCAACTGTTATCCTCATGTTCGACATTTTTTTTCAGTTCTTTTGCGGGGAATTCAATAAGTTTTGTTGGTATTCAACATGGACGATATCAACGAAGGAAAAGTCTTGGACCAATATGAAATGCTTTATTTTTTGACAGAATCTGAGCACTAAGCTAAACTCCAGAAGTTGAATTAGTACGGTCTTATGTGCTGAAAACTCTATCATCTGCATAAAATTCTTTCCAACTCTGGACAGCATTGATCCATTAAATGCAACAAGCGGTGAAGGGTAATTGTTATCCATTGCACGATGAAAGCTCTTCTCCATTGCATGATAATCTATTGTTGCTATCAATCAAAATGAAACGGAAATTTCATTGACTTAGTCATAGAATTGCAGTGATGGAAAGTTCAACAACAAAATATATGAACAAAAGAATAAGTGAAAAATTGCAAACCGTTGCCAGTAGGTTGATGACATAAGCTTTCTTGTCTGATTCGTAATCAATGTTTTTCCTGAGGACAATATCTCCTTCCCATCGGTTACTCGCAATCGCCGATGTCCTTTCAACGTCAAACACTTCGCAAGCTTCTTTTGCCTGGCAAAAAAACATATTAAAAAGACATTAACGAGAATAGCAATCTTCAAAACTGTTTTATGTTATGTATAGATAAATTGTACGAATACATATTTTAGTATACATGTATTCATTATCCCTGCCAACTAAATCGGAGAGGTATATGTATTTGGTCTCGTCTTTCTGTCTGTCTGTCTGTACATCCACACAATATCTCCGAAAGTACCCAATGAATTTCAATTAAATTTTGTGGAAGGCTGAACAATGGGCTTAGGGATAACTGGTCAAAATTTTCTGCAGATCCAGGAATTTCTTTTTTTGATTGAGTGATATTTTTCCGTTCTTGATCCACAGATTTATAAATACGATCATACCTCTCCACACGATATCCCCAAAAGTTCTCAATGAATTTCTATGGCTAATAGACTATGGGAGAGTCGGTAAAATCTCTGGGTGGATAACGAACAATTACCCCCTGACACTGGCGTTTACAGAGGCACGGGTTCTCTCAGCACTTTATAGTTTATCTATTAGGATGATTTTAACTCGCAAAAACCAAGTTAAAAAGTGTTTTTCGTGTTAATAATCATTTGAATAGATACATATTTTTTCGTTTAAAAAAAAACTAATATCGTTGTGTTAAACTTATTTGAAACAATGGAAATTAATTTTCTATACATCTCATCCATACTCTTGTCAATCTGAAGCTTCACATCTATCACGGTTTATTTGCTGTCCTTAATACAGAGACAGCAGTAACAGCAAGCCGGGTTAAGCTGGGTTAGTCATTTGCCTACTTTCAACTTGAATTTCAATTACTTCCAAGCAAGTGTACGTTTAGTCCGATCGATAATTCACCAGCCTGTTAGTCACACAAGTGGTTCATGGTGGGATTGTGTTCATTTTATGAATTGTTTTGCTGACATAAATCCACAAACAAACCAAAAAGTGACTCTGTCTAAGATAGGATAACATTAATGATGTGAGAACGAGTGATATTCTATAGTAATTTGAGTAAAACTTGCAAACATACACACGTATATATATAAAAATAGATAAACTGCTCTATCAGAATTTTTCATGGCACTTTATGGCTAGAAAACTTTTGTGATAGTAATGAATATTCTCATTGAAAAGTGTTTCACACAAAACAACGCGCTGTCCACAGTCTGCCATTCTTGTTACAGGGCAACGATTCTCATTATGATAATTAATTAGCGATATCTGACGCCATATTTTATATATGTGTATTCTGTGATGAATGATATTTTGAGGCTTACAAGACTAACAAGTGCTGTAAATTTTAAACGAAAGAAACTTGGATTTCAAACCAAATAAACATGCCTTTCAGAAAGTGGGAAACCTTGTGTTTCGTATAATTTGTTTCTTTGTATTATGAATCTTTGAATTCACTGATTTATGTTTTTTCAAAGAAATATAGAATGTCTCAAAAGTGACTCGACTTTTGCTTAATAATGTTTTTTATCAGTTTTTTGTATGATCTGAGAGAAGATGATATCAATATCTCCGAATTTTTTGACGATTTAGCTGCACGCCTATGCCAATTATTTTGGTGATTAACGTTAGGAGAGAGGAACAGCTAGGCAAGGATTAGGGCTAATGATTTCTTTTTTAGGGGCTACATCAAGAGTTTGCGAAGCGAAATCAAGAGGCCTTTATAAACTCAAGATTAATATGTAAGCATCCAAATCAGAATGTTTGTTGATGTCAATTGCTGGCTCTGCTGAAGGTGATTCACAGGTAGAAGTTTATCAGAGCGGTCATCATTTGAACTCGGTAAAAATTGAATAACAGCATTCTCAAACATTCTAATTCATGTGTACCGATTTTCATAAGTTTTCATCTGTTTGTCTCGGAAATCTTTTTAAAAAGAATGAATGTGTACCAACTTTTGAGACACGCTGTATATTCTTTCACCCCTTCTGTGTTCTTCTTTTATCGATGTTTATTCTGAATGAATGGTTTTTGTACTTACTGCTGCCGACAGGGTTTTGTCACACTTGACTTCCAAATAGCCGCTGCCTTTGTCGGCGTCAGTCACTGTAATGCCACTAAGGACTACCGAATTGATTTGCATATCCTGTGGTTTGAAGAAAGACACGAGGATAAGAGATTAATAAGAAACTCTCCATCACAGTCAATAATTGGACAATAATTAGTGTTAAGATTTGAAGTCAAGTAAAAAAAAAATCCATTAAAGGATAAATATGTTCAGAATAAATTCTATTTATGACATCACTGGAGTTTTCCACCGGAAAACATCTCACACAGAGTTAAAAAAAAACATCTAGAAACATCTAGATTCTGAGGGACTCTAGATGTCATTAATAAACCAGTCAGAATAAGGCACAGAAAAAATTGAAAAGAAGGTTTTTCTTCCAAAAATAAAAAACAGCATTTTTAGAGGGGTCCCTCCTACCAATTTTCAAGTCTATAAACAAAACAGTATGGCCAGGAGAGCTGAAACACGCCAACAAATAAACCCGTCAAAATAAGACCCCTGAAAGGAAGAAAAATTATTCACTCAATAGAAACTATCGTACGACCAACATCTATTGGCAACTTGCTGCGTTGGGGGTTATCAATGTCCAAATATTTTTTTTAAAAAGAAAAAAAAAACATGAAATCTACTGTACACAAAGAGAGGGATCAATTCTGCATAAACTTACATTGTTAATTGAACCCTCACACTAAAAACCTATTTAGTGAGTGAATTTTCAAGAAAAAAGTTTTTTTATTGACATGAGGAGTAAATGTCTAAATTTTCAGCTCTGTAGCTCCGTTGTGGCGGCCTTGTACGCGTGATGCATGCATACATTGCTAGCCAGATAGCTAGCCAACCAGTCAAACCACCTTAAAAACTGTAGAAACCTATGTTGAAAGTTTGGGTGACAGTTTTCTGTTGACAGTTTCTGGTAGGCCAAGGGAGTAGATATCTCAAAAGAAATATACACGAAGAACGCAGGTTGAAACTCATGGAAAACAAGATGGAAGAAGATTGGGTCTCACCTCTGGTAATGTGACGACAGACTTTAAACCGGAGAAGACTGGTTTGTTGTCATTCAAGTCCTCGATGGGGATGACTATTACTTGACTGCTTATATGTTGGCCGTCCTACAACACAGATAAGTTCTTTGATGAATATAGTATCATAATATGTCATTTAAAGAGATCGGTGGCGTTGCTGTTGATGATGAAGGTGGTGGTAATCATGATGTTTTTGTTGCTGGTTGTGATGATAGTGTTGTAATGTTGTTAGTGGTGATGGAGGTGTTGAGGTTTTTGTTTTGGACAGTGTTGGTTATCATGTAATTGGTGGTGATGATAGTGATTATTTTATTGTTGATGGTGGTGGTGATGATAGCGTCTGTACTAGCGCTATCGTTGCTGGCGGGGGCTATCAAGTCGTTGTAGGGGGCGACGACATGTTATTGATGGGGTAGTTCTGTTTCTGTCATCTTGTTAGTGGTGTTTATGTTATAGCTATTTCGGTTGGTGGTGGGGGGTGCTTACCGTATATACTCGTGTGATGGTCGGCTTTTTGAGACCAATTTTCAAACCTACAATTAGGAGGTTGAACATTATACGAGATATACTTTTGAAACAATAACAAAATTGGGGGCTACGCTAGGAAATTGGCTATACTGATATTTGTCAAGTAGAGGAGAGTGCATATACTGATAAATAAACTGGTGGAAGAATGTGGGGGAATATGCACATACCGATTATCAAACTAGTGGGGGAATATGCACATACCGATTATCAAACTAGTGGGGGAATATGCACATACCTATTATCAAACTAGTGGAGGAATATGCTTTTACCGATGATCAGGCTAGTGAAGGAAATACAAATACAGATTATCAAACGAGTGGAGGAATATACGTATACCGATTACCAGACTAGTGGAGGAATATGCTTTTACCGAAAACCAGATTAGTGGAGGAAAATGCATTTACCGATAATCAGACTAGCGGAGGAAAATGTATTCATCGATTATCGGACAAGTGGAGAAAAATGTGTTTGCCGATTATCAGACTATTGGAGGAATATGCGTATATCGATAATCAGACTACTGGATGAAAATGCACAGACCAATTATCAGACTAGTGGAGGAAAATGCATTTACTGATTATCAGACTAGTGAAAGAAAGTACTCATACCGATAATCAGGTTGGTGGGGGAAAGCACGTATACTGATTATTCGACTTGTGTTAACAAAGTACTGATTATTTACTAATTTTTTACCGATAGATGGTACACGTTCTCGGAAAGATTTTTATTTAGAACAGAAGTAGGGAGTGGTAAAGCGGTATGAGAAGTAGGGTTGCCAATTTAGATGTGATTTTTCAATCTTTCGATTCTGGAAGTCACTCTCAAATTCGAAAAATTGAAAGAAAACTCTCTTGATAAAAACATAAAGATTGGCAATCCTGATGAGAAAAGTGAAAACATTGCACACATCAAGGATGCATTAGGCTAGGTATGAAAGGTGTTTACGAAAAGGGGAAAAACATGTGCTGAATCTATTACTGGTAAGTTAAAAATCCAAGCTTGTAACATAATGCAGAGTATAAACCTATGATTTGCTGGGTAAAAAATTAAGATCGAACATTACACAAAGATATACGGTGTGCTGTTTTGATGATTGAGTGGTGATGATAGCATTTGCCACTGTCACTGAGCTATCTTATCGTCATTGTGGTTGGAGGTTGTTGCGATTACATTGTTCATAGGGGGTTATATTATTGTCATTTTGTTGTTGATGGTGGTGGGGGTAATGTTAACGTTATTTTTTATGCTGGTGGCAACAATGTTGACCATATCGCTGGTGATGATGATTCGGATGCTTTGTTAACTTCCGATTACCAATCACCTTTGAAGACTGACATTCATCGTTTAATCAATACTTACGAAAGCATCCAGTTTCACTTTGAATTCAGTGTTGGACTCGGAGTCGATGGGTCGTTGTAGGATGAGTTTGCCTATCCACAGGGCTCGATCAGGGTCGTTTGTTTGATGGACAATGAACTGAGAGCACCCCAATTCGTACTGAAACAAAATTGGTAATAAGAACATGTCTGGTTATTCACTCAATAGAAACCGTTACATGACAAACATCTTTTGGCAGCGTGTTGTGTTGGGAGTGATCAATTAAAACATTGAATTCAATGGATAAGTTATTTCTGTCAACTTTTGGTGGATAGTGATCTCTAAGAAAGTCAGAATTTCCAAGAAATCGAACGTGAATGGTGCTAGACACTAACTAAGGGATCAGTTTGGCATAAAACATAAAACACTGAATGTATTTCAATCGAAAGCTATACCAAGCCTAAAAGACTGTTTCCACTTATGCTACTGAAAAGTCTTCCACAAGTTTAAGGTATCAATATTATTTTTTTTTAAAACGAAAAGAAAAGTAAGTAACTCTTCAAATGATCATAATCATTCAGAAGCCTGCCTGCTGCCAGGTCAAACTCCACTTCAACTTCTATTCGGACTGAAGATGATTACCGTGATCTTTATATTGTATACATAATAAATTAAAAAAAAGATTATAAGTATTTTTCAGTATAAATGTATTTATTTTGATGAAATCAGCCCTTTGCATATGTAAAATGATTTTTGAAGATATAAAAGACAAGTCAATCTTGCTCAGTCGGTAAGGGACCAGCTTAAGAATCAGTAGGTCGTGGCTTGAAATGTTAATTTTCCCTTCCCTAAATTTGGTGAGGATTGATCTTGTTCTTGTTTCGGTGGAGAAAAAGTCGACTTGGACTGGAATTAGACGATAGAAACATTTAGGATTAATTCAAGATGGCAGTCTCGGGGGGGGGGATAGCATGATTTACCTGTTAAATTAGATTCCAGCAACGACTCACCTCGATTGATGATGTACTGTCGCACCTGACATCCAAATTGACCGGATTGTTTTGTAGATCAGCATCGGTTACGGTAATGATTGCCTGCAGTTCTGTTCCTATCTGCGTTGACTGGAACGGGACCGAGAAAGAGAAAGAGAGAGAGAGAGAGAAAACGAGGTCAGCAGGTCTGGTTGGTCGCTCAATAGAAACTCTATGCCATTTCAGGGATGGAAAAATTGGAATAAATGGTGATCAATTAATAACTCACTTCTCTCTCCTTTTATTGGATCACTGAAAAGTTCGGATTTACAGGGAAGAAAAGGTGGGCACAAACTAGTAATCGATTTTGCATAAACTTAAGCTGTTAATTGACCTCCCCACTTAAAACCCATTGGGGAGGGATTCGGAAGAAGAAATACAAAAAAGGTCTTTTCTTGATATAATAAGGAGTTAATAGTCCCATTCCATTAGTGTGGCGTGTATGCATGATACATATATACGTACATACATGCACACATAGTCAGCCAAGCCAGACCAACTTAACAACTGGAGAAACCGTTTCGGTGATCATTTTGTTTGATGGTTTTTAATATTGTCTTTGATTGCCATATCATAGTCCCATCAAGGTTGCAATAGAACTTTATGAACCATTTTTTGACGTAGATAACGATTATCGAGTCTGTTTCACTCAAGTACATCTCAATGTTTCGGCTATGAGCACGTTCAGATTTCAGTTCTACTGTATAAAAGACAATATAGGTGAAGGTTAAAGGGAAAGAAAATTTGCATTACTATTAATAAGATACGCGAAGAACATACTATACAGAAGGAGAAACTAAAAACGTTCAGTTTTGGACACCCCACGGTCCTCTCTAGGGGTCATTAGCTGGAATACAGCTTTCATATCATCATGAAAATTAGAAGTGATACAAGAAAAGGGATCACATTTTCGGAATCAGCACCCAAAACTACACCACAAAGACATGCCTGATGGAAAGTTGTTGCTGACCAGTGTTAGCTAACAGATAAATTATACTTTGATGGTATTCGTCTTTAGTAACCTTTCAATTAAGAGCGTTCGTTTTCACGATAATATTTTCAACATTATCAGATCGTCACAGCTTGACATTAGACGGAAATGGACAGAAGAACTATTTACACTAATTAAGAGTCATTTACTAATCTAAATAATTGAGATCTTGAAAAGATAATCATTCATATGATTAAGCAAAAATCCAAACTGTCAAAATAATTATACAAATAGAGAAATACACTAAGTAGTTGTAATCACTTTGCAGCTGTTATAACATAATTACTGAATCAATTACATATCTGCATCCGTAACTAATACATATATATGAGTGTGTGTGTGTGTGTGTGTGTGTGTGTGTGTGCGTGTGTGTGAGTGTGTGTGCGATATATCCGACTGTATGCGTTTTGTTGATAAAGCCAAAAGGCGAAAGTTGTTAATGGAATGAATTTCATTTCACACACAATTATTGCTTTTCTTTCCCTATCATCAACTGAATTCATACATACACATATACATGCATACACACACACACACACACGTGGATATATATATATATATATATATATATATATATATATATATATATATATATATATATATATATATATTTGCGTGTAATCCAGACCCGAAACAATAATCAAAGAATCGTACTTACCTCTGGGATCGAAGTGAAAATGTAATTTTGATCATTAAACTTGGGCTTTTCATCATTTTCATTTAGAACGTTGATGGTCAAGATTTTTGTTGTCTGTTAAAAGAGAATTCAAGTCATAACATCATTTGATACTGGACGACATCTAACAACATTTTTACATCGGTCATAGATAGAAATTATTGTAGGCTGAGATCAGTGCTTCTTCAATTTTTCAGTGTCATCCACACTCAAATCTTATTGCAAAGTTTGATCCACCCTTGACTTGATCTCTTAGTGTTTTTGAGTCTTTTCATCTTATTCTCCTCAACGTATAATTATTTACGGTGCAATAACGTTTACATGGACCCAAAATTTGATTCTGCCGAAAGGGTCACGTTTCTAACAACACCGCTTGTGACGTAAAATATTGTTATGGATATAACTAAAACGTGTTACATGTTTTGTTGTATAATAATGCTATAATTCAATCGAATCAGTGTTTCAATAGATTCTTAGTATGTTTTTTTTTTTTTTTAAACAGTAGAAAAATCCATGTTATATCTTTATTGATGTATGTATTTATTTTCTGTAGAATTAGAAAAAAAGACAAAATAGCAATGTAACAATTTCACGTCTTTGAATACAGGTTTCTGACCATATAATGAGATTATGCAGTAATTTTTATATCAATTTATTTCTTTGTTTGTTTGTTTGCGCTCAAATAGGGTGATATCTTTGGTTGATTTACATACCTATTGTGACATAACAATAAAAATTACGTCATAGAAACTCTTGAGACTTCATGTCTGATCATCACACATTAAAACAGCTTGAGATGAGTTGAGACTTCAAAAAACTTAGAATCAGGAGACTTAGATAATTAAAAATAAATTACCACATGAAATAGATCCAGGCTCCTTACTGCCGATCCATACACAAATAACCCCGTCGTTTCTGACGGGTATATTCCAAAGAGTAATAATTGTATTATTGTACCAGCAACAATTACACGTATCAGATAAGGGAAAACAACTAAAAAAATCTGTTATATCGATATTCATGTATGTTTTGATTTTGTGTCAAAATTGAAAAAAATCACAATAGCGATGTAACAATTACACATCTTAAAGGTATAACTAAATCACATTAGTGTTTTGATTACATTTATGTTCTATCGTTTAAAAAGAAAAAAACGCGCAAAGAAATCTATTAGGACGATTTTTATTGTTTAGGTTAAATTATACCATTAACATAACAACGTACGTGTTATTTCTATGAAAAGAAAACTTGAAGTTACAAAACAATTAACAGGAAAAATGATTAGAATTTTTTTAGTTTACATAAATTCAGCAAACATCAGTCTTAGAACTTGAAATAAAATTTTTTGAAATTGTATTTTTTATTGTATATGTTTACTACAAAGTATCAAAAACTATGAGTATCAGAGTGAAATTAGTCATTCATTCACCATGTTTCATTCACCATTCTTTCACTGCTCTAGTTTCATTCACCTCATAAGTTCATTCACCTTTAGGTGAATCATTTACCAGCTTTAAAAAAAATGACATTGATAGATACTTTTATATAACGAATAACGTATGTGAACTTTTGAGTGGAGGAGATGAAACATATTTCACAGGCACAAGGTTGAGCGTTATGAAATGTGGAGCCTTGGTTCTAAATTTCCATTTTCTGAATTGATAATAAGAAGTCCTCTTCTCCAGATTCTCACTTGAGCTGGAATCTTAAAAACCTTGTGGTCAATTGCATTCTTTTTTTTCTTACCACGGAACCTCATCGGGACGCATTGATGGTCAATGTATTTTTGGTTTTATGGCGATATCTTACTTGAAATGTTGGCTGTCTGGTAGAACTTTTGCCGTTATGCTTTTAGATCAGTACCCTTTTGCGAGATCATAGTATACATGCTGAAGACTGCTTCTTTGAAGGAAACTGTGGACACTAGGTGTTAAAGAGAGAAATTGTTTTTTCATCGCCAAATTCTCCAATATACAATGTTCGATGGCCGAATTCCTCGATGTACAATTCTTTCCTGTTGAGGTATTCAATTCATGCTAAGATTTTTTATAATGCATTTTAAGGTTATGGCGGCAGCTAGAGAAAAGCAACCAAGTTAGACCCAAAATTAGAAAGTATGAGTTGGGAAGATAGTTTAAAGAATTTGCATCGTTAGAAAATGGGAAGTGACGGCGAAAATTGATAGATATATTTAAGATCATGCGTGGTCCAGAATTAGTACCCCAAATGTGTTGGTTTTTTATTTTTTATTTTTTTTTTACTAAAAAGGATTATAAGGGACTTAGAAGCCACACTTGTATGATAGAAGTAAATAGTAGACGTAATGAGAACATTCTCCTTTAGCAATAGAGTGGTGAGATTATGGAATACCGGAATATGCACTGCTGTGAACAGATGTGAATGATTTTAAAAATAATTGTTTATTACACTACCACACATGTTTCAAGTCCTACTGTGTATATTTGATTGTCAAGATATGTGCCTTTATATATAATTCGTACATTTTTCATTTCACACTAAAACAACTGTTCTAAATGTTCTGATAATTTTAGTTACTGATCAATCTTTTGATCTGTCAGGTTACCCAAAGTTTTTCTGTGTCTCAACACATCTCCCAAAATCACTCTACCAGGAAATAAAGAAACTTATTTCCACTCATTTTCTTTTTTTATGCTCCCCGAAATTTTGGGGAGTACTTCAGATTTATTGCTCTCAGAAAAAAGATCGATATTTAGTTGTTTTTTTCTGAACCTGCCATTATTTGAAGAACTGTACATTGATATGAATTAGATTCATCAAAAACAGGACCTGCAAACGAAGAATGAAAAGTAACATTTTTGTTGATTTCAATAAGCGGCTCTAAGTATCTCTAGTGATGGCGTTTGAGAGATTCAAGGGAAATAACTCTTGTATGAGAAGACCATGCTTTACGTGTTATCTCCCTTGCTTACGTGCTGTCTGTCAAAATTTGATTTCTGATTGTTGTCATTTGAATTAGTAATGTACGATATGTGAAAATGAAGTTTTGAATCGAAGTTTGTTATGATTTGTTGGTATCTATCCTTCAAAACAAGGACTGTGCCCCAGCTTGTCGGAATGTAGGATTGACGCATTCATCCTTTCGTAGATATAAGATACTGACAATGAAAATCAGTCAGACACGTGAGGATATTAAGCACTATGCATTTTTGCGTAGGGATTTGGCCGAAGTCTGATGCACGAAGAGCAGTCAATGGTTCAGAGAATTCGAAGAACGCTAGAAAACGGACTTTTTTTAACCAACTTTTGCTGCTACCTTTTATGGAGAGTAACCTTTGTGTCATCATTGCATACGTGGCCAATACGACAACTTGAAGGACACCATGGCATCTAGGCGATAGTGTAAGTCATTTTTTCATGGTTAAATTCACCAAACTTGTTTGTGTCTTGAGAACATGTCATCCTGACCTTTTCAGGCCTCGATTTCATATCTGAACTAAATACGAGGTGGTACCGGAAAGTTCCTGGGCTCTACCTACTGCAATTGTATCGTCCTGCGAAAATTTACGCGAAGTTGATGCTCATTGTTACCCAGCCGATTGAGTCAGTCTGCCAATAGACTTCGTGCTATCTATTTGTTTTTATGACATTCTATGAGAACATTTCTGCGATATGCACCGAAATTTGCACGAAGCTCGGCAAATCAGCCACCGAGACCCTCAAAATACTTAGCCAGGCTTTTGGTGAACATTCTTTAGCTTAAAAATAGGTTTTTTGAGAGAGACAAGCGTTTCAAGGTCGGTCGACTGTCGGTTAAAAATTACTCTAATTCACCAAATGTCTTTTTTGTCCGTCTGTCATCGCATATTTTAAGGACGGCTTGAGTTATGGCTACCAAGATTTCTGGGGTTCCTGAAGGGACTACGGAGTATGCTCAAGCATATTCATGTTTTGAAAATTCCAAATGTTTTTTTGTCCGAGTCCGGGAACTTTCCGACAGCCTCTCGTAAATAGTGAATTCATGAATTATAAGCAAGTAAAGACATGCATATTTATAAACCTCATAGATATGTGAAAGATAAAGTTATTTGCATGAAAAAAGAAATGAAAGCATGAATTCTAGAGTTAAAAACCTGGCTGAAAAGACTCTTTCATTCTTATTTTTAGATAGAAGAGTAATCAAAAGATTTCAAAACTCACCACTAAATTGAAATCGTAAAAATCCTTGGCAGTCACCAACAATTCATATGTTTCCTGTGACTATGATCACAAAAAGAAAGAAGAAATATTTTATTAAAAATCAAAAGTAATTCGAAAGACCCGATACGAACAAAAATCATGTATGCAAAAGTACTGAAATATCAACAAAACATATGTCTAGTCAATTAACCAATTCTTTTAACACTCAAACATTACAAATTTTCTGCTCAGCTCAACTAGGTTGTATGAGAATTTATATATTTTTTTGCTGCGTTGTCAAATATGATTTTTTTTTTGTTTGTTTTTTGACCTGTGCAGAGCCGGAAATCCCTGCAATTATTTTCATTAAAAAATCAAGTATTATTTCCGTGCACTCGTTTGTATGTTTGTACGTTTAGTACTTGTTCCCGAAGAAACAAGATCTGGCACAAAGCTTTTTTTAATCGTGTGAACCCATACATATTATTTGTGTGGATAGTGCCAAGTATCACCTTACTCCATCAGCAGAATTGCTGCAGGCGTAAGTTTCAGTTCACTGACTCACATCTTTCAGTGCAATGTGGAGTTACTGCCCGGAACAATGATCTCCAGTAACTAGGCTTATCATGATTATTTGATCCCCGGACATGAATAAACAGAAGTTTTTCAAAAATGTAAGTAGGTGAATAGAAGTGTCTTTGTGTGTGTGTGTGTGTGTGTGTGTATGTGTGTGTGTGTGTGTGTGTGTGTGTGTGAGGCATATTTCATTATGATGCAGCACAAGTAACGGTATATACGGAATATATTAGAGGAACAGCCTACCACAATTGTCATGTAAAATAATTTCGTGTGTTTTAAAGAACGAAAGTGAGATAGTTTATAGAAACTATGAAGAAAAATCTGCGAACATTGATTTTTTTAGTCTATTTTTATTAGATTTCTCGAAAACCACCAATCCGAACAACTTCAAACTCGACAATATTCTATTTTTTGTGCAGACTAACATATCTGGCTTATGTCATTTCGTTCAATAGCCATTTGTACAGTATATTAATCGCGTTGTCTGCACACAGGGATACAGAGAATTTCTCCTATTGTAGTGAGATATATATCACACATCTACTCATATGCACTTTGTAAATAGTCACCAACTGGTCACTATACACTTAATCACTTTGCAGATGAGCATATCTTTTCCATAACTATAAAATTCATTTTTCATATGTGCTTCAAGAGATGCAAGGGATATTTACCAGCTAATACCTTGAACGAATAAATCTCGATACTAAAACAATGCGGTAAAAATCTATGATAATCTGTAGGAATTACTTCACTATGAAACAGCGAGTCATAGTATATCTTGAGTATATAAGTAGTTGTCTGTTTGTGTGTTTATCTTTCATGCTATAAAAAGTACCTAAACATGGGTACAAATTTGATATGCCTACTCAATTGGCATGGCGGGTGGTTTTGAAACAGAAAGTTTTGAGAAAAAATATTTTTAAAGGGGTTTAGTGGGGGTTTCTGTTTACAATGTAACTATAATGCCAAAGTGGAACCTACTTTCCACCCATATATATATTATCTTATTGAATATATATATATATATATATATATATATATATATATATATATATATGCATTATTCTTTAAGAGGAGTAAAGTGAAAGGGAACCTGCCCTTTAAGGGATCAAAAGTGACGGATGTTTTTTCTTAAAAAGTTTTAAAAAAAACTATTTTTCAACGTTTTAGCGGGAGTTGCTCCGTTTGAATTACCACCGACTGTTCAGCTCAATGGTAAGTGCAACGTTACGTTGATAGTAGAAATCAGTTGGTCGCAGGTTCGATTCCAGCAGCAGTCCCATTTACTTGGATTGTTTATTCTTTTTACATTGCCTTCGCCAAATGATACATCCACTGAGTAATAACGGGAGATCATTTCGAATAAGAGTTTCAATATGATATAACGCAACTTATAATCATTCTGTCAGATCATATATCCATTTTTTGATAACATTATACACACAAACATATGTATATATATATATATATATATATATATATATATATATATATATATATATATATATATATATATATATATATATGTGTGTGTGTGTGTGTATATATATATATATATATATATATGTGTGTGTGTGTGTGTGTATATATATATATATATATATATATATATTATATATATATATATATATATATATTAGCCGAATAATCTGTCCTTGGTACGGGTATTCAGAATATGTTAGACCAAGATTCTAAAACTGATTTTATCAGAAATCTCAGAAGTTCCATATACATTGGCTTGGGTGTAATAATGATGTATTTATGTGAAATCCTGATAGATTTTTAAAACATTGCTTTGTGCCAGGTTTTATCAGTTCAAGTCAATAACTTTGTCCTTTATAGATATGTAGACTAAGGAATCTCGAACTTTTTCCTTTCGCGATCTCTTTTCATGAGATAAGTTTTTCTTGTCCCCTTTTGACGGGACAATTTTTGAACGACCCTTCACTCATTGCTATAAAAACAATAAGTACCAAGACTATGTATTCATCTTCAGGTATAATCAAACAGTAACTAAACATAAGAACAAAAAAACTAAGACCGAAAATAACGCCGAAAATTGCGACGTATTTCTAATCTATGATACGTTTTGTGGTTTCATCATGAAAGAAAAAAATAAACTAATTATTATCTTATAATAAGATACAAAAAGGGGAAAAAACGATTTTTTCTTCTCAAATAAGTGAATAGCATTGAGCTATCTTGCAATAAACAACAAAAGGAGTATATTTTGTATGGAGATAATTGAAATAAGGTTGAATTATTATTCATTGAAAAAAGATTTTCAATTTTTTCTGCAACCTTTAAAAATCTTCCCGTGAGCCTCGGCGAGACTCTGACTCATATTTTGAGAAGCAATGATGTTGACAATATATTAGAAATCATCAACCAGAAATGTCACTAACACTCTCAACGTAGGTTTCTTTAGTTTTCAAGTGAGTCAGGCTGGCTACTGACTATGTATGTACGCATCGTGCGTAAGGACTGCACCAATGGAGCAAGAGACTGAAAATTAAATATTTACTCCTAATTATGTCTAGAATAACTTTTTTTCTCACTTCCATCCAGAACAGGTTTTAAACGGAGGTTCAATTTATCATGTGTGTTTATACTAGATCGGCCCCTTACTTAAACGTTCATGTTTATTTTTTTTTTGTCTTTTTTCTTTAATTCGAACTTTTTTTTTAGTGATCACGGCCGAACAAAAGACGAGAGAAATAATTTAGTCATTGGTCATGCCTTTTTCAATTTTTTTCAATTAATCACCATCAACATGGCATTCTGCCAAAATACATTGGTCATGTGACGGTTTCTATCAGTCGACTAACCAGACCTGTTTGAGATTTTTTTTTCGAATAATTGATTAAGCATTTGGGTAAAAACACTTATTTTTAAGACTTGTTTATTCTTGATGGATGTTTTCTGAAGATATTCTGGGGTTTGGAATGAAGGATCTTGCTGCCTTCAGTCTGCTATTCTACCGCCGGGTAACCCCTACGAGTGCCTCCCACCCACCAAGCTATATATATATATATATATATATATATATATATATATATATATATATATATATATATATATATATATATATGCATATCAGTATGTCTCAAAATCTGCTTCACTGACTGGAACATAAATAAACGCAAAGATAAGAGAAATGTTTGGCCAATGGCAAACTGGTTGATCAATCAAAATGTATTTAAACACGCTCCCAGGTTGAGGCTAAAATTATCTTTAATGTGAGATTCACTCAAGCAAAGGGAGGTTACACAGCTGGTGTATTGACAGCTGTAGGAGATAAGAATTCTTCTACAGTGCTGCCAAGTTGAGTGTGATTTGTTATTTATAGCTGAATTGTATTTAAAAATGACTACAATTGGCTAGATTTCTCATTTCCAGCTAACTTTATTGCTAAACTATTATATACCCATTTAAATCCCCTCCATCAAATAAAATAACTATCTAGTTAGACCAGAACAAATTATTTATGGAGATTGTACACATCAAACTTACTAGATTTAATCGGATAATTTTTTAACGCCGAAATTGGAAAACAATTTGCCAAATCTAGCCGAAAAATTGCTAATTTGGCAATCCTGATCTTGAGGCCAAGGTTACCATTTGGTACTTTTCAAGATCTGAATTGGGCGAATTTGGCACACAAAAAAGCTATTGGATTTCGAAAAATTCGAAATTTCGAGATGTGATACAAAAGGATTTGATACTCAAGCAAACACGAAAAACGTTGAGAAGATTATTTTCAAACATTTACTGTTTATGCTAATGGTTGCATCATGTTCAATGAACCGGTTCTCGTACGATCACCGAAGTTGAGCAACGTCAAGCCAGGTCAGTACCCTGATGGGTGACCACTTGGGAATATTAGTTGCCGTACGCAAGAACGGTGAAGAGAGTGATGCCACTTTGGGTGCTTGTCGCCTCTTCACAGATTGCGAGCCGAGACCGGGATGTCTATTCTTTCCGGGATCCTTTTTGTACAGATAACAATTTTGTAAACTGAGAAGAAAAAGGGACTCAGGCAAGCAAGAGTTATTTGGTTCCCAAAATAAAGATTTTGGTACTAAAGGAAGACTTACAAAAAATTACAATCCCTTAAACCCGAATGGTACATGACAAGGATATACACAGAAAATAGATTTAAAAGAAAGACGTAAGTATTTTAATCCATTTTTTATAATAAGATTAGTCTAGTGATGGATTTAAGATACTTGATTATTTTGGCCCGAGGCTACTTAATATTGTCCAAAGACTCAATTATTTTGGTACTGAAGCTACTTAATCTAGTTCCAAGACTATTTGAATTTAGTCCAAAGACCAGCTGGTTTTGTGTCACAAAAGACGTCTGGCAACCCCGAATACGAAGATTGATAGAATAAACGATGACATATCATCTAAGCCCATTGGTTCCCAACCTTTTTCAAGCCTGGCACATCTTCGATATATTAAAATCTCTTTTGACCCCCCCCCCTAATTTTAAGGCTGAAAAACTAAATTTTGCGACGTCAAAATTGACAGTTATTATTCAAAGGTGTAAATAACAAAATGTCAAGATTTATGAGTTGTCAAAATTCTAAGTCTGTAACAAGATATTAATAATAAAATCATTCAATGTGTTGGTGGCTCTTGTCATTTCTTAATTAAGTTTGAAATTCGTGGCATTTTGGTACTGGAAGATTTGTTTGCGACCCTCATATTGCACCCCTCCCAACTTACCACATGCAGAATTCGATGTTGATGGTGTGTGCACCTAAGGTTATGAACCATTGAACTCACCAAATGTTGAAATATTCACGAAATAATAATGTTTAACAGATTTTTTAATTATGTAAACATTTCCCACTTTTGAAACTTGAGATAAGATATTCCATACATACTCAGCTGCAAACTTAAAAGTCTGTAACACGATGTTATTAATAAAACAAGAACAAAAAGTTGTATGTATCAGTAAAGAAAGAGCAAAAGTTGTATTCATCAGTGAAGACCTCCAGAAATTACCCCATACCCCATTATGGGTGCATGCACCCCAGCTTAACCCATTTATACCTAAAGTCAGATTTTTCAATTGATTTCTTGTATCATAAGTTAATTTAAAAAAATGAATACAACGCAAATTTAGAGTGTTCATATGAAAATAAGTTTAAGGTGTATTTTTAGGGCATTTTTAGGGTGGAGTAAGTATAGAGTAAGGGGTGTAAATGGAATATGAACCACTGCTTTAGGTTGATTCTACTGCGTGCAGTATTCGAAAGGTAAAGATTAGAGTTCAAATTCTGTTGTGGGTTTTCTCAACCTCTCTTCCCCATCATGTTAAAACGTTTGGTCGATCCATTCTACGACCTCCTTTCGATGTAATATGTTAGGAGAGAGAGAAAGAGAGAGAGAGAGAGAGAGAGTAAAGAGAGTGCTGATAACTTCGAATATGGGAAGAAGAGATTCGATGTTAGAACAGATATTGGAGTGTTAATGCCTCTTCTCTGAGTATTTTCAAGTTATCCATTTTTTAACTCCATAATCAGCAAGCAGCATATTTAACTTCTACAAGACTAGCTTGTTCTCTAGCTAAGAACCATATCCAATGGCAGTTTTACCTTTAGGCAGAGTAAGCTTAAGCCTCGTGGCTTCGAAGGGAAGTAGCTCCGATGGGAAGGGCCTGGGAGTAAAAAAAATCGAGTGCAATGATGTGTCCACAATCTGTGGTTGCAGTAGCAGAAGGGAGGAAGAGCTAGAAGAGCAAATAGTCAACTGATTTTCATTCTTGTAAAATATTGCTATGTGTAAATATTCCGAGAGTATTATTCTCAACAAAAATCGTAAATGGTCATTTTCGACATTTTTAATAAATAAAAAAAGACGAACTCGTAAATGCTATTATAACATCATAGCAGTTGCTATCATTGATGTCACATCTTTGATGATATCACATTTCTTCTATCCTTCCTATTTCCGTTGTTTTTCATGATTGGGACCGACTGACCGATCAACCGACCGAAAACATATTATAGAGGCGCATGGATGTATCCAAGAATGATTGAATTGAATGCACAATAATGGTTGAGTATTCACTCGTGTATTTTAAAAGATATTCCTGTACTTTTGCACATAGATCTAAAATATTACAGAGACTATTTTGTTCTCTACTATAGGTTCCAAACATATAAAGGTCAGAGGTGGAAGTCGTGTGATGGATAATCCACTGCTGGTTCGATCCCACGGGTCGGCAACATTTTTGTTTCTGTTGACCGGATCGCATATTCGTGTGTGGAAGGCGAGCAAGATTAATGTCACGAGAAGCTTAAAATATGTGAATTACCTATGTAAAGTTATATTTTGTTTCGAATCAATGAATTTATCATTTGTGCTTAACCAAGATGATGCCAATTAGAAATCAAAGAACTTAATTCAGTTAAGATTTATTTTAGTCAATGTATATTATGAATCTATTAAAAAGACAAAGAATCTTTGGATACATTTTAAACTAACCATAGTATCCCTATATTTGCTTGCGGGTTGCTCAAAATCACTTCACAAGCCAGATTTGGCTCGCGTGCCGACCTTTTCTCTTTCATCCCATCGATACACGGTTATCACGCCTTACTAATGTAGACACCTCGTCTTCAATCGTATTTGTTAAGCTTCAGACATGTCATGATATGTCAATCCGAGCAAAGAAAAGAACTGAGACATATATTCAGAGAAATATAGGAATAACACGGAATCAGATTTCGAAATTTACCTCATAGTCCAATGTACCGTTGAGAACGACCTCTCCTCCAACCTGATTAATGTAAAATTTGTTACCATTTGGCTCCATTGAAAATAAAGGTGAAACCATGAAGTGTTTTGTGGCTGTTACTTTCCCAATGACAGTGCCTGGAAATCAACGGAATACAATTATAAGCAAGACAAGCCTAACTGATGCAGGGATCAAACTCAACTCCTATTTCTATTCAGGTTAATGAATATACAATTACACACACACACACACACACACACACACACACATACACACACACACACACACACACACATATATATATATATATATATATATATATATATATATATATATATATATATATATATACACAGAGTATATTTGGTACAAATCAGGCTAGCAGTATAACATAACATAATAATATATCAATAATATAAAGCCACTTCTGGAATGTAATGGATTTATTTCATAGAGTGCTCGATACATACAACATTTTACTCATGGAGTTGAGTTGTTTTAGAGTAGAGCTGAAAATAAATAGTAGGTTGTGGTTTCGCTACACAAACTAGCTCATGTTTCAGCCCTCTCTGAGCCGAATATATATATATATATATATATATATATATATATATATATATATATATATATATATATATGTATATATATATATATATATATTTATATACATATATATAAATATATATATATATATATATATATAAATATATATATATATATATATATATATATATATATATATATATATATATATATATATATATATATATATATTAGTATGAACGTATTTAGTTATCAGAATGAGATGAGCCCTTGCATATCTGTATTATAAATTTCGTAGATATGTCAAACTTGTTGTTTAGGCACTGTAGGGAGATATTAATTTTATTGAACAATTTATTGATGGAATAAGTCCTTGTGTATTTTAACATAAATTAGCTCATTTGATAGAAGACATGACAACCAAACAGTCGATCGTGATTTCAAATCACGGTTGGGGATTGTTAATATTTATTCCCCTAAATTTGGTAAGTATTGTTCTTGTTGTTTTAGTTATGGTAGAAAAACAAAACCATCTCCAGGTTTTGATTGGAGTTTGGCAACACTAAAAGACTGTATCGTGGACATTCCCAGTAATAACTTTACACTTTGGTTTATATGTCATGTGTATGTGAATAAATACATGGACAATAATTTATCATATAGTGTAACACATGGATAAATTTTGATATTTCACCAGTTCTGGAAAGTAGTTACCAGATGAGATACACAGCGCTAATCCCTCCCATCTTGTTGAGGATCAACAACGACCTCTAACCTGTTTCATCATTTTATAATAACATCATATCTTAATTATCTTAAATTGTTTTCTCATTTTATCATAGCTTTAGATCACATAATATAACATAGCATTGGGTGAGGTTATCAAAAATGGGCTTGAAGAGTGCAACAAGGAATCTCTGGATTTTCCAGTCGTTTAGCAGTGTTTATCATCTTCACGACGTTGATTTTATTGAAGTTATGGAGAGGTCCCAAGACGGCATATTATATTAGTGAAAGAATTGGACCATGAGATATCATAGTATCCATTGAAAAAAACTCAAATGGGCTGGCCTGGTTGCAAGGATGTCAGACAATCGCTGGACATCACAACTCACAATGTGGATCACCAATATATTTCAACACCTATATTTCACCAGCACTGGAAAGTTGCTACCAGATGAGATACACAGCATTAATCCTTCCCATCTCGTTGAGGCTCAAGATTTACATCAAGTACAATAATATCCCATTCACCCTATCATAGTTGTATCTCTGGTTGTGTCATAATTTAATAACACCGTAAAAAAGGAGATGCTGTGTTTGCAGTATACCCTTGGCCGATTGGTAAGTCGTCAGGATATGGGATCAAGTCAAGCAGTTACCCTTAATTTTATGTGTCGTTTTCCTTCAGCGTGACAGAAAACAAAAAAATGGATAGAATTGCATTCTGATGTTTTGATGTCTACTCACTTGGCTTGGTGCTTTCAAGAACACTGAATTGAAATGGATCTGGAGTTAAGAAGACGGGATATCCATTATCATCATCATCTGAAATGAAAACATGAAGCAGGTCTGATTAGTTACTCAATACCAAGATATTTTAGCAGCAAGCCATGTTGGGGGTGATGAATTTAAAACATTGAAACAGGGGTACTGAATAAGTCACTCTTCTCGCCTTCTGTAGGGGCGATGGCCACTGGAAAAAAGTCTGAATTTTCAAAATCCAAGTGCAAAACGAACCAAGGGATCAATTTAGCATAAACTTACATGGCAAATTGACCCCCCCAATACTATTTTGGGGAAATTTTAAAAAAAAAAGAAAAGTTTTTTAGGCATAATGAGGATCAAATGCTAAAATTTTCAGCCCTCTAGCCCCATTGCTGCGGCCTGTACGCGTGAAACATACATACATATATAATACTTTACCAATCAACCGGACTGACCTGAAAACTGAGGAAACCAATGTTGACTTTTCCGATTGATGGTTCCTAATGTTCCAAACACAAAAAAATACAGAAAATATAAAATATGTGACACATCGAACAGGGGGAGCTGCTTATAATAATCACAAATAATCCAATCATCTGGTTATTGTTATCAAAATAATCAGCCCCAAACACTTTATGCAAAGTGATGATCACAATGAACAGTTTCTTCATATCCTTTGCTCAATGTTATCATTCTGTTATTGTTATCCAAGTGATCACTAAAAGCGGCTTCTTCTGTATAAGGATTCACTTCCTTCATCAAACTATGTGCTATAACGCCCTTTCTATGACATTACGTCTATTACTATGTCAGGAATCTTTCACAGGAAATCTGGCCGGGTTACTCCTTGGGGAGGGATAACAAACTTCAGTAAGTGCCCATCTTCTCGAGGGTGCCAGATCCCTATAGCTAGCAAGGGAATCTGCCAGGAGAAGAAAACTCCTGTCAAATGTACTAGCTAAGGGCCATACTCCCATTCATGCCACCGCAGTAGTAAATAAGATGCAAACCCTTAGTTTAAGTCGACCCTGCGGACATCGAACTTCCCCTTAAATCTTCAATGCGCAGACTGGTGGGTTATTTCGCGTAAATGCCATCTAAGGATCACATAATCGTGGAAACCCTTGCCAAAAATCTTCGTCAACGAAACCAAGCCATTCATTCATGTACAGAGCAATGACTCCCAAAATGGTCGCACTCTCCCTTTTAGGGGTACTGGAATATTCGAAGGGACGACGAATGACATGATGGTCTTAGGGAGTGTTGGAAGAGGAGAGGTGGTGAAGGGTGATGGGCAAAAATTTAGAATCTATACTGATTATACAGTAGAGCTGTTTGAAGTCCAAATATATTCCGTTTTGACTTGTAGAATACTATTGACTTATTTGGATGTTTTAATCACGATTAAATCAAAATAAATTCATCAAGAAACAGAGAAAAACTACCATTTAACTTTAAATAGCTCCACAAAAAAATCAGCTTTTCAGACCTACGACTTTATGCGTGGGTGGTATCGAAATAGCGCTCGGAATAACATGGCGAGAAAACATGCAAGTTGCAATTTTGAATCGAAATTTAATTTCTAATGTATCATTTTTGACTGACTTCACTGGGTAGGAGGGAACACTGATGAAATATATGCTCTAAAACGGAAGCAACAAGAAATGAATGAATCAACCACCAGGGGTTTGCGGACCACAGCTTGAGAACCGCTGCATAAGCAGTTAGCTGCAAGCAAAATCACACAGATATTCAATTGTCCAAAGTGACGAAATATGTGGCTTATCTTCAGTTCACACGCCAAATGAATAATCAGACAATTGTGTGTTTCTAATGATATTGAGGTCATATTAGCAAGTTATGTGCAAATTAATTTCACAAGGCCCTGATTATTCATGAGAATGAGGCTGTCGCCATAAAGACTGGAACGATTTGATCGTTGGGAGAAAAAACCTCTTGAAAGAGTTTTGTAAGTTGCTTTTTAACTAACGGTAATCCATGTTTGAAAGGAAGAGCTAGTTCTCTAGCCACTATGTGACAATGGAGGATAAGAAATTGCATCATAAATACAGTGAGTTCAAAAGATATCTGATAGATTGCAAAAAGGTTATTTTAACACAAGAAAGAAAAAAGCGTACCTGCACAATGTGTTGATATGATTGTAAAACACTCAAGAACACTGAATCAAAAATATCTTAACATAAAACAGACGAAAATGATATCAATCCAGTGGCAGAAAATGGCTATTTTTCGGCATTTGACCACTTGTAAGTGTAACTTATGGAATGGGAACTTTTAATTTTACTGCATTGATATTTTTCGTCTATTTCTATGTCAAAATATTCTTTTTTAATGTTTTTCAAGTTTTTACAATTATTTCAACAGTGTGCAGATACGCATTTTCTTACTGGTCCTGTTTTCTTTGGGATTTTTTTTTCTTCTTTCTTTTTTGAGGTCATTCATAACTTCAATGCAAACGACTAGTTTATTATTTGAATTAGACATAATGTATCAGTTGATTCTTGCATTTCAAGATAATTTATTTCCTGATACTTTCCTAATGGAATTAGTAAATTAATCTGTATATGTAAAAATATTGAGAACTATATTTCGATCTTTCCTAATGTCAAATGTCGAGAAAAAAATGATCAGAAATTGTTGGCACTTCAGGCGCTCCTTTCAAAAGCCTGGAGTGTATGAACTTGAGTTGGCAGACCTTTGAAAAGCTTGTGGTTCGTGAGAAAATTCATTTACTTAAAAAAAGGTCCTTGGTAATGAAAAGTTTGGGAAGCACTGCATTAATGCAAATAAATAAGAAAGTGCTGGGAAAGCAAGCACCTCTACAAACTTGAATAAGTTCACAAATAGTTACGATGCAGGGAAGGTAACTGTGAAAAAGTTATAATTACTGATGAAAGCAGGTCATCAATTGAAAGGGAAAACAGGCAAATTTGTCCATGTCTGTTGATTTTCCCTTTAGCTGACCGGAAACTGAATTCCAAACATCTACACATCGATGTAGATCTTGTTTTACTGCTTCTATTAATAAAGTTCAAGGAATAAATCAAAAGAAATCAGTAAAAATAAATACTTGACAGAAAAATGTTGATATTCAAAGTGAGTTCATCTGTTCGGCTCAAAAATAGTCTTTCTTCCAATGTACGTCATGCTTGTCTAGGGACACTTCCTACTTGCGTGTCTCCTATCGAAGCTGAGATGCCATTTTCATCTGACCAGAACTCCAACCTTTGCATTAATCAACAGAAATGGTCAGTTAAAGTTTAGCAATCATCATTCATCAAATATCTATCCTTACGTGACTCATGAATTCCAGCACGACGGGACTGCTGATAATATAGATTTCTTTCAAGGAAAACCAGCCTTTTTCCAATGGTACATCTTAGGGCTGGGTTTCTCAGCCCGGATGATATCACAAACCGGTGAGCGATTTTAACCCCTGGGCAGACAGTAAGCAACAGTGCTGAGAATGGTAGGCGTTTTGAAATTTTGATTGGCTGTATAGGATCAGGAGTATAAAAGGCTATATAGGATTAGGAGTAAAAAGAGTCTGTAATTGACTATAAAAAATGAGTCAAAGGCCAAATTTTCTATTATTAATTGTATCAATGTTTGTGTGAATGTGTATACGTCTATTCTACACTCTCTGTAAGTAGGTGCATGGTGCATGTGCACTCTTGAACGATTACCAGACACTGGACACAGGAATTCCATCGATGATATCTAAAAATAGTATCTGTATGCCAAAAATCACATTACCTCCATTAAATAATCTTGGGACACGAAAGTTTCTCATTTTGATTGTCTTATAAGAGTTAGAAATGTTTTGGTTCCCTTTTGAAATATTTACTGTACAGGTGGGCAATAGAAATATTTTTCCATGTTAAAGTGGACAGTGACGCTAAAAGGTTGAGAACCCTTGGTTCAGAGCAATCAGCCCTTCAGACTATTGTAAAACAGGGCGTGTTCATTCATTAGCTAAAGTTTTCATGGCAGAAAAGTTTTTCAATTGATTTTTGTGATCACCACACAACATACCCCCCCCCATTTCTGTGTATACTATTGGGACAACGGAGCATGTTTTTGGTAATTTTTTTCTTTTTTTTTTGTGGGGGAATTCTAAAACTTTCAAAGTTTCTAGAGGAAAGGGGTTCGATTTACAATGTAAGTACTATTCTAAACTAGACCCTTTCTTTGTGTTCGGCTGCGTTTGCACTTACCTAGAAGAATTTACTATCATTGTATTATAACTATGTGCCCAGGTGCATATTCATGTACATTGTGTGGTTTCAAATGTTTTACAAAATAAGACATGATAAATTATGAAAATAAACAATTATAATTTTGGTCAGAAATATACTTTTGAGAATGAAATAATTCCCTGAGTATCTACGCGATGAATGTTCGTTAATATTTAAGATTAGTCAATTTTTAGTCCAACCAGTAAGACAGCCTGCTGTCAATCAGTTGGTTAAGAGTCACGGTACGAGAATATTGGTTTTGCACATCGTTTTTTTTCTTTTTTTTGGTGAGTATTGTCCTTGTTATTATTGGAATTGAGGTTTGAACTCCAAACCTAGTACTGCAGTTTTACAATATGAATTTTACATATTTTTCATTTATAAAATTCCTATTGTCAATGTGTGTGTGCGTGTGTGCGTGCATGTGTGTGTGTGTGTGTGTGTGTGTGTGTGTGTGTGTGCTTATTCATACTTCTTTACTGGAATGGTTGGACATTATCGAAAGGCTAGATTCAAACACTGGCCATGCGTCGATAGCACTGAACATGTGGCTGATACGTGCAGAGTGAAGAACTGTTTAAACTAACTGAAAACCCGTCCAATGGATGGGATTTCGGGTAGATTTCTACTTTATCTGATTGAAGAAACAGATGAAGATTCGCTCCAGCTCACCTTACAAACATAAGCTAAGGGTCCACTTTGGCAACATATTTTCATTGTAAATCGAACTCCTCACTTAAAAAAAAAACTTTAAATGTTTGGGAATTTTCAACAAAAATGTTCATTTGCTAAAAATTTGCACTGGGATCGTATTAGTAACCGCAGAAAATTTGGTGGTTTTATCTTTAGCCGTATTTGAGTTATGCAACGACCAACAGACGGACAGATAGACATTTGGTAAATTATGTTAACAAAGATTACCATTTCGTTAAAGAACTCCATTGAGTAAACGTGTCCGCTTGCATATTGATGCTCGTCATGTGGTTAACATTTTCCCCAAGATTAACCAAATACACAAAATATGAATTTTACATATTAGAATTAATGTGTATGGGCGTATGGGCGCCCGTATGTTTTTTTATTCGCTCTTCTTCACGGAGATTGTGAATGAATGAATGGCCCTCGTTCTGTTTCAACGATCAATGGAACGTCCCCTCCTGTGCGTATGCCTGGGTGAAGCGTATGGAGATCCTGGGATGCTGAGTCGTCAGAAACCCCCTTTCGGCCTTGTTGATATAGTCCAGAGGAAAGCAGAGAGTGACACGTCGGGCATTAGCCTGGATACTGGAGCGGCCGGAAGAACGTCAGATTAGGGCGTCAAACCATCTCAAGGGGGATCCACTCCCTGCTTTGGGAATCAGGTGTCCTTCTCGTAGACTGGTTGCTTTCCTCAAGGCTAGAAAGCCCAATCTGTCATAGCTAAGGGATGGATGGATTCATGCCTTCCCCAAGGGCATTAGTGCGAAATCAACATAAACAGCCCCGACTGGAGTTTGAATTTGGGTTGCCGATTCCATTATTCGCTAGTCCAACCCCCACGGAGATTGAAGGACCTCATCAAAATTTTAGATTACTTGCCGCAAGGTGTTATTATTGTTTGTATAAATTCTGATTACTTGATGCTCTCATCTTGGTCTGCATCTACTCAGACTTTCATTCTGCAGTAGCAAGTAAATGGCGCTAATCGGAAATGAAGAATGCCGCTTTTATTTCTAGTTAACGGTAGGTTCAAAGGTTAGATTCGAACATCTACAAGCCAATTAGCTCTCGTGGTTGTGTGGTCACAGCAGCTGGGCGGTAATTCGGCTCCTGCTTTGCGAATCTCACCAAAGATTGCTTCTTTGTTTCCGATTATCGCTGTTAATTTGGGATAAATGCAATTAAAAATCAAGGTGAAAGGGGGTAAAAGTAATAAACGTTTACTTTTCCTAATCTAATAATAGAAAATAAAGTATTTTGTCATTTTGTATACACAGGAAATTTCATCATTGTGTGGTTGCTGAGTTAACGCTGAAACGTACGGACGGACATTTGATGAATGATAGTATGATGATTAGTTAAAAATTGAATTGAAAATATTTGATTGATGCAAAGGTTTGAGTTCTGGTCAGCTGAAACTGACACTTCTAATCTCAGCTTCGTATTGTTTCAAGTAGAAGTCAAGTAAATAGGAAGTGTTTCTAGACAAAGATATCATATTTATTTCTTTCGTGCTTCCACATAGTGACAAGTGATACAATTGGATAAGAATCGTCCATACAAACCTTGTGCTGTAGCGAACGCCAATAAAAGAGTGACGACCAACAGGCTGACCTGCCGTGCCTTACGATCACACATTTTTAGTGAAAACCTACGAAAGAAACAAAAACAAAGAAAGGTGAATTTTTATGGTTTATATCAAAGACCTGATAGACACATGAATTGCTTAGACAACTTATTATTATACGATTTTCTGATGATGTTAGTTTTGAACTAACGAAACGTCAAATTGAACGAAGCAATCTCATTTGTACACGATTCAATGGCATTCCAAACTAGCACAGTGCCCATTAAAAATTATGGATATACTTGAATTTCTATCAGATAGTAGTTAGAAAAAAAAGTTGTGCTGAATTAATTTAAATGAAAGGGTACATTGTTTCAAACAGTTGGTAGGAGATATTTTCTTCGGCAAAATGGATACCTTTAAGTGGAAGAATCCATGGTTACGGATGGAGAAACAGAAAAAAAAATCTTACAGTTCATAATTATAGTAGATGATGATTCTTCCCGACGTTGGTTGTTTTTACCACAAGGCCACTGTGTGCTCAGGCCTTCCCCGCGTATCTATTGTATTCGATAACCTTTACGGTTCTTAGACAGAACGCTATATTTCATTCAGCAAGAAATAAGAACAGTATGCCCCCATGACCAGTGGCGTCCTCTCGGGGTGCAAATGGGGCATTTGCCCCACCCCTCCCTCGATCAGGCCTTCTCGCTGATAGCGAATGTATTTGAAAGTTTGAACTTTATAGAGAGGTAGCAGATCAAGGGGTCAGTTGAGAACAGTGACAACTTGGGATGAGTCACCGCTTAGCGACTCCCTAGTCTTTTACTTGGAAAAACGAACACCTGGGTACATCTTTTGGAACCCACCCCTCTCCGAATACATCTTTTTGCCCCTCCCCGGAAAAAGGACAGCAGACACCCATACCCATGAATGGTTCTGTTCATTGTGTTTACGTCTAGAAAAATGCTGGAAGAAAAGTTGTTGACAAAATGCCAGGAAGTCAAGTTATTTTCTTTTTTTTACGATAAAACAAATGAAACAACACGTTTTTTATTTAAATTTGATTCGTGCTATATTTACACCAGAAAAGATGTTTCCAACCATAGAGCTAATTAAAATTCTTTCTTTCAACTAAAAGGAAAAAAATAAAGATTCCAGTGTAAAACAGCGCGTAGATAGCAAAGCGGTCAAAGGTAAAAGGTCAGTGGGAATCGGGTGGGTAGGGTTGACACGACAGACCCCGGAAGGACGACAGACAGTCATGGGATCGTCAGATATGCTACCCGACATTCTTGCCCAGTGATTCTCAAACGCGAGCCACTTGGTTCGCAGGGTGGAATTTTCCCGAGAGGAGGAATTTCAGCAAGAGGAGGAATCGGGGAGGAATTTCAGTCTGCAGAGAAACATCAGCCTGGTCATAGACCTTCCCCAAGTGAGTGCGGGTCATGAGGGGCAATGGGCCTTATCCTGCCATGCTGACCCATTGATGTGTTGACTGGGGGAAAAGATGGATACACGCTTCTTCCGAGGACATTAGCGCGAAATGAATCAAACTGTCTTAATCTGACTTCGAACTTGGCTCTCATTCTCTGTGTTGTTAACTGTTCGAACACTTGTACCTCCTAATTGAATGCACAATGGTTAAAAAAATATAATTCAAAATGGGGGTAGGGATCGAGGAAACTTGGGATCAAAAAGGAAAAGAATGTGACCCGGGACTCTGAGAACCGTTGGTCAATATCAGAGGCGGCGCTTGGGACTCACCGTAACTCTGGGCGCAATATATCTGTAGAATCCTAAAAATCTTGAAGAATAATCTAAAATAATTCAAAATGACAAATTAAAACATCTAAGAGTAATCTAAAAGAGTTTTCGAGGGGTGTGACTTTACCCAGCCAAACTGGCCCATCACATGTTGACTGGATGGGTTGGGCAATAGGTGCTACTTGCCGATGCCCTTGAAATCAAAGTTCCGTTACATCTTCATCACATTCATTGTTATAAATTCATTGTTATTAGGATTGAAAATCTTTACTTATTTTATAATCGTTCTACTGATGGTATCGAACACTTTTTTTAAATCAACATCTATTCAACGCATACGTATACACGATTGTCGATTACTTATCACCGTTCCCTACTTCAACTTGAAGGGAATAATTCTGATAAAAAAAAAATATCTCCAACCGACCATTTGAAACAGTGGACTTTTCTACGGAATCGAATTCAGTGGTTTCTTTTCTTAAAAGATCCTATCAAAGTAATACAAATATATCCACAATTTTTTTCACGTGTATTAACTTATATATATATATATATATATATATATATATATATATATATATATATATATATATATATATATATATATATATATATGTGTGTGTGTGTGTGTGTGTGTGTGTGTGTGTGTGCTGGACAAAGTAACTTAATTGGATCGTGCGTCAGCAAATGTGGGAAATGACCATGTAGGTTTTATCAGAGAGTCCGTGCAAATACTATGCCTCCCAGAACGTGAAGGAAAAACGTAGAAAACAAGACAATGGGAAATCTATAAATATTCACACACTCTCACGGAAAGGTCTTCCTAATATTAGCTATGCAAAAAGATTATGGGTACTTAAAATGTGTGATAAAGTGGGGGAGCTTTGATCAAAGAAAAGGGGTCAGCTTATTCCCGACGGTAGAGAAGCTTGTACTTGGTTAACCCATCAGCAGCGGTTGGTGGTGAAGGGTAATAGTTATCCATCGTAAGATAAAAAGCCCTTCTTTATTGCATGACAAAACATTTTTTTAAAATCTGACTCACTGATAGAACTAAGTTGCCATCAATTACAATAAAAATAGAAATAATATTAAGTAAACCATAGAACTGTAATGACAGAAGTTCCCATGATTTGCAGTCGAATGATTCGTGTTTGAGTAAACTATTGAGTTGCTGCCATTGGGTGATGGTTAGCAAATTAGTATTGTTACTGAAGTGAATTCGATTCCCTGGGGCAGAGATTCTCAACGAGTGTGTCGCGACACAATAGTGTGTCGCCAAGCGTCCGTAGTCGAACCACAGAAGTGTTACACTTATGCACAAAACTTGTATTATTAGCAATAATGATTTCTTATTGTACATGTTTACCATATTATTTTTAAAAATAGAAAAGTATGGATGTCCGAGTAAATGGAGTCTTCCCCTCTTCATGTTTCATACACTCTTCTTCATCCACAAAACAATTTCTTTTTCAAAAACAATGTGACCCAACAGAACAAACTGATCATTTCAAGTAAGTTTCTGTACAATATAACGCAATTTATAATTCATTCTGTCGGATCACGTATATCCCTTTCTTAATACATAACTATCGCGTTGAAGGAAGCGAATAAACCAAGAATAGACGAGATGAGACTTTGGGTTGAAAATAGTTATTTGGGCCTTTACATTACCGGTAGCCGTTTAGCTTAATGGTAAGAGCATTGCTACGTTGAAGCGGCTACCTTATCAGTGGCAGGTTAATTTCTCTAATTGTTTATTCTATTTATGCTGTCTAAATTGAGTAATATATCAACAGTGTAACGGCGGAAGATCATTTCAAATGAGTTTCTATATAATATAACGCAAATTATAATTCATGAATTGAATTGTAATTTTTTTATTTATTATTCATGCAAGGTAAAAGTTGTAATCATCTTCAGTCGGGATAGTTGGAGTTGAGTTTGACCCTGCAGAAGCCAGGCTTGTTGATATTCAGTATCGAAAAACATACATATTTGAGTGAATTAAGTCATTCACCCTTCATGGTCCATTTACCCCACGTTCGACCCCAAAACAAATTCACCCACCAATGGATGAAACATTTACCAGTTCAAGAAGCGCTGATATAGACTTTTGTTATAACGGTTCTTTGATATTTTATAGTGGTATTTATGTGCAAAAACCTCGCCCAAAACTACCTCTAGGAAGCCATAGGTGAGAAAAATCACAAGTGAAAAGCAGCCAAGACTCAGACTTCTATTATTCTTTATTGCTTTTCTTGACGTAAACACCTAACAAAAGAGTCCGTTTCTCATTACGTAGGGCAAGGGCTTAACTTCCTGGTTTGTCTATCAAGAAAACTAGTTTCACTTGTTTCATCTTGGAATCTTATTTTCTCACTAAACGTAACCGAACTCTGTTAGTGAGTCAATAGACCGGAAATACGCCCTATGATGTAGTGCCGTGGGGTCATGTGAGAACGGCATTCCCTTACTTCTTGGGAGCGGGAGTTAACGGTGTTCCCTCGCTATCTATACTACAAAAATCCTCATAAGATTTCACTAATAATAAAAATCAGCCTGTATATATTCGATACCGAACTATTCATTCCATCTCAGAACGTCACCGAAATACGTGAAAATTCAAAGATTTCCTTGTGGCAGGGAAGCTCAAAACTACCCCCGAGGAGAGACAGCCCTGCCTTCCCTTACTACTTTTTTTTAGCATTGTATACGCTTCACTTTTGGTAACAATCATTCTTTAGTTCTATTAACTGGTAAAAATAGACGGTTTTATGTTTTCTGTCTTTTCTTCTAATCTAGGTTGATTTCATAAACAACAACAACAACGACAATAACAACAATGAGACTCAGTCAAATAAGAATCCACTGAAGAGGTTGAAATTTGGCATCCAACCTCATTTCAACACTACCATCACCCGACCCCGATTCCCTGCAGGCTACATATTTACCATTTCATATCTAGTATTATGTCTAGAATTATCTGGATTTTCATGCCATCTATCTAGAAAAATATCTAAATTCTACTTTATTCAGCCCCTTCCATCTCGGAGATCTTTTCTTTTCGTATTCGTTTGTTTTTTGAAAATTCAGCCCAGTGGTTGGAATAGTTGCGTTCTTATACCTATGTATGAATCACTTGAACAACCCTAATCGTTCAAATTGGAAAATGTCATGCACCCCCTTCGATTAGTTGTGAAGGATGGGTTAGAAGAGTTTGAACCTGAAAGAAACAGTTTAGTCTCTTTTGACAGTTTCAGGGCCCTGTCTCATGTCTTTTTTAATATTCCATTTCATTCGTACATTCTTCAACAAAATACGCAGACAATTTTGATTCGGACCTGTGTTTTTGCATATTTTTTTCTGTATCCTATTGTGTGTGTGTGTTTGTTTTGCGTGTGATTTGGAGTGTTCTTGTGTGCGTTTTGTGTATATTGTGTGTGTTTTTGTGTGCTTTTGGTGTGTATTTTGTGTATGGTGTTGAGTGTATATTGTGAATGTGTCTTGTGTTTTAATGAGTTTCTTTGATTCGGACCAGTGCTTTTTTGCGTGTTTTGTATGTATTTTCGTGTTTTTTTTTTTGTGTGTGTATTTGTGTATGTGTGTGTGTGTTGTGTAGTTTCTTTTCTTATTTTTATAACCAATATGCTGAAAAAGCAACAGAAATTATTATCACTTCGATCAGCAATCACTTAACCTGCAATACACGGTTGGGTTCGGTATGAGCAGTTTTCATGACTTTCGCTATTAAAAACTCTGCTACCCTGTACTCTTTCCACTTTTTCTTTTTCATTCTTCTCTCTTTATATATTTCTCTCTCTCTCTCTCCCTCTCCCTTTTCCTTCAGTTCTTTTCTTCTTTCTTTTGTTTGTTGCTTCTTCTTCTTCTTCTTCTTCTTCTTCTTCTTCTTCTTCTTCTTCTTCTTCTTCTTCTTCTTCTTTATTTCAGACTCCCCCATCCCCTTCCAAAACCGAACGCCTGAGAAATATCTTCCATTTCCCACTGGGCGCCCACTACGAATGCACTCTTCCCGAAATAGATAAAACTGGAGAGAGAGAGGGGGGGTAACAACAAGAGAAATGCTTATGAGACTTGCTACTACATTATTCTCACTATCTAAAAACACACCCTGCAGAAGTCCTAATTGGAACCTTTGGTTTCAATAAGAGATCATGGATTTCAACTAAGAATTCATTGTAGTTATGCTTTATTCGTTGCGTGGTTCCTGAGTCACGTTGTAACATACTGACAGACAGACATTTGGTGAATTATGATAGAATAGTACTGTTTCAAACAGTGAAGCAATATAATCCCAAACCTCAAAACCCAACTAAAAGCAAATTTAGATCCAATTGAATTTTGTGTTTTACCAAAACCAATTCTAAGCATCTACAGTTTAGTTCCAGGTCAACAAGTCTATTTCATCATCATCATCAGCAGCAGCTGCCGTCTCTAGTCGATTGCTAGGCAAAGGCTCTTTCCATGCCGACCGTGACTGTCCTAACCTCTGACTTGTCATAACGGTAAACATAGTTATTTCGTCTCTGCACGTCTGGTCTTCTCGTGCGTCTGCTATCCCTTGCACACCAATCCTATTGAATAACATTTCGCACCCTCTGTAATCCGTCCTCTTTGTCATGTATCCTACCCATCTCTATTTTTGTTACTTAATTACTTCAATGATATGTATGTCTATCAACCTCGCTACCGGATAGAAATCCAAATCCAAATTGTTAATCAACTTACCTTAGAGAAGGAATGATTGTGGACTTGGTTCAGTGGCCGAAGTAGCAGATTGACGGCCGGCAGGTCTCAGGTTCCGTCCAAAGCTCTGAGCTGGTAAGGCCCGTTCCCACAAAATCACCTAGGAGCAGAAAAAATTTTGTTTTGAACCAAGATTATACCATTATCCCTTGGACACAATGGTTTCGAAACTGGGGTCTATGGGCCCCTGGGGGTCAGACAAATAATGTTCGGTGTTTCAACTAAACCAGACATTGGTATTTTTATGCCTGAGAGACTATATCGCCCATCGCACAGCAATCGAAAAACATAATTATTGTACACAAGCCTCAACTTTATATTAGAATTCAAATAAAAGTAAGGCATTTAAAACAAATTTGATTTCTAAAAGAAAAAAATATCATTGTACTTCATTGATTACAGTCTAAAACTAAATGCTGAAAAAAGGGGTGCACCAGAATTTTTCCTTTATTGAAGAGATCCTTGAGTTTCATGAGTTTCGAAACCACTGCCTTTATTAGGTTAGTATTGATAGAACTTCTTCAGAAATTAACCCATTCTACTGCAGCAGGAGCAGCTTAGTTGAATTCTGCTGTAGCTTTGATTATACACAATAATAAGCTTGACAGTTTGTTTTGTCTGTAAACAAAGGAATCTTCAACTTGAAATTACATTAGGGCAAGCAGAAAAGGTAGTCTATAACTTCGAGTGGTGGGGCCCAATATGTGGCTGACGAAAATTTTTGTCAGTTGATCCTGCACTTAATCTGCACTTGATGGACTCTTTAGCGTCGGATAAATTTACATAATGATATGTCCTCATCTGAAAGATTCCGTGATTTAAACTTTTTGATAATAACAATGTCAGTTTTCACTTATTATGATTTAAATTTTAGCCATAAGATTAAGGTGTGTGAGAGAGATTCTGAGATCCTGAAGGGGTACCAGCATAGAAAAAGGGTTCAGAAACACCGGCTAACACTTCTGCAGAGTTGTGATGAAAGGTATTATAGGTGCCAAAGTTGCCCGTTGAGTGCATGACCTGATATACATTGATTGGTGAGTCTGAACATCTCAGGATCTTAAAAATTAGTCAAACAATACCTCAATCACATCAAAAGAGGATAAAACAAAAAAGGGAAGTAACTGCGATGATGAACAGTTCATCGTGATCTTTGTCTTAGTGTCTCATGATCCTTGCCTTCCCATGTCCAGAGACGACGTGTGGTACCCTAGAACTGTTGCACCGGAGCTCTGGCTAAAATGGCAATGGGCTAGCCATGTTGCAAGAATGGCAGACAACCGATGGCAATTACGAAACACAATATGGATCCCCAGAGATCACAAGCGAAACCGAGGCAGGCAGAATACTCGATAGAGAGACGGATCAGACAAATCACTGAAAGTACTGGCTCCGCGAAGCCCAGAATTAAGAAGTGTGGCGAATCTCGGGAAAGGTTTATATCCAACGTTGGGCGTTGAAATATTGATGATGATAAATCTAAAAGAATAATCTAAAAAAATCTTTAAAAAATAATCTTTAAAAAATTTGCAAGGGGTGCAGTCGGACTTTCTGTCGCCACCGTCATGTCTCACTTTTACATATCCCACCCTTGCATTTTATCTACTCTTCTCTTTCCTCACTTCAACAACTTCCTTCAGGTTTCTCTCTCACCTCCCCTTTCTCTCTCTCTCTCTCTCTCTCTCTCTCTCTCTCTATCTATCTATCTATCTATCTATCTATCTATCTCCGTCTTCATCTCTTTTCTACTCCTCCCTCCTGACATTTTAGACCTCTCCCTCATCAATCCACCTCTCATTTCCCCAGTCTCACAATATTGATTCTATTTTCTTTCTAACTCCACCGTTTTTCCTCCAATTTCTCTTACATACCCATTCGCCTTTGCAGTCTAGGGTTTTTAGGTGTCTCTTGCTATACACGACCAAAATCCTATGGTCTCGGGACCAAATTAAATAGCTGAAATAATCAAATAATTGAAATTGATTACAATACGTATTTTTCTACCTATTCTTCATACATATTAATGTCATACATCATGCCTGAAGGATTGTCATCTTTGGTGAATTTCTCATTATTGGTCAGTACCAATCTTGGAACCAAATAGCTTAATTTGATACGAAATTTGCCCAATCTTGAACTTGAAATATACCAAATTGCAACCTTGCCTTCGATGTCTTCATTTTTCTTACTCTCTTTTTCTCTTTCTTTCTTGTTTTTTTTTTTTTTCATCTCCCTATCATCATTTTGCCCTCTTGGTGGGTATTGATCAAGTTTTCTTTCAAAATTTTTTCTTTTTCTCTTATTTTTTCTCCCCCCCCCCCTCTCTCTCTTTCCCTCCCTCTTTCTGGTTCAAGTTGTTCTCTTCCGCTCCTCTCTCAGCCTTCATGCTGGGATTGAAATGTCTGATCCCCAGTCGTGTCCTCATGTCCAGGAAGGACATAAAGGAAGAGGGGAAGGGGGGGGGCTGATCCTGGGGATTCAATCTCAAGGGCGACGCCTCCCCATTGCGCTATAAGAAAAACGTCTTCGTGATTGCGACACTGCTTGAGTGGACTTGGCAATTTTTGAGTACACGGATAGGACCCCTCATAAACTTGACCTTGTGTTGTTTTTTTACCCCCGTAGGGGTCCAATAAATCACCCCCAAGTTCTTTTTGTTCTTCTTCCTCATTCTTTTATTCAACTTTTTCGTTCTTTATTTTCCTTTCCATTTCAAGTACCACATTCCACCATGTATAACCTCCGAAATTGAGCCTCAATTTCGAATGGAAAATGCATTTTCCTGCATATAAAAAAAACCATGCATAACATGTTTCCATAGATAATACGTGCTCAGTTTTTAGCTCAAAATTTTCAGAAGAAAATACAGATTATACACGGTGAAATACGGTAATTGGCCTCATTAAACGTCTATATGTATGTTTGTATCAACCTTCTCTGTGAGAGGGTGTCGTAAGGTTAAGTACATACGGGCAGTTGGTAGTAAGACCCACTTCCTGCTTACCAGGACTGTTGGAGCTTCGTTCTGCTCACGACACCTGGTATTCCCCAAAGGTACTGACCAAGCTCAGCGTTCCTTAACCTAGGTGATCTCACAAGAATCAGTGTATCCAACGTTATTTGGTTGTATCACTTAGCCTCGGGAGAGGGTTCCTCAATCCTACTCCTTGTGCTGAGTGCTTTACAAAGAGGCTTTGGATACCATTTTTTTTCTAAAAGGTGATGGATTGAACTACGGCCAACTGAGTCAGAGGAGGCAAGCGCTCTACCACTGAGCCACAGTGATTGAGTATCAAATGTTTCCCTCTTTATGTCCTTGCCTTGGCTCCACGTGTCATACTACTAATTATTCGGCCCGTTCACGATTTGTGAAATAGACAATGGGGTGACCAGCACCTGAAGTGGCGTCACTCATCTCACCCTGTGCTATTTTACCCATAGCTAGAAGGAGAGATGGAGTCATGCTTTTCCTAAGGTCATTACTGTAGAGGGAACACATACTGTCTCAGCTGGAGTTTGAACTCGGTGCGCCGAATTCATTCTCCATTTTATTGCCCGCTTTGCCCAACCCACTGCAACTCTTCCTCTTCCAATATTACTTTGCTCTCTCTACGCCCCCTTCTTGCCTCCACACATTATTTTCATCTCTCCCAACACCTTCCTAGACCAGGAATTCTATCAGCTACATTCTGACATCATTGTTTCCCATACTAATATCATAAATGCATATTTTGTTCCCTCGCTCATGAAACTGCCGGCTTTAAAAGGTGAGAAATAAAACAGGCTTTGCCCATAAAAATAAATATCTTCACAAAAGCAAGCGACCAGCTGACCGAGGTTTCACAAAGAAATTAATTATTTTCTCTCGATTATATTTGGGAACTTTTTCATTATATCTTGTGAGTTTTTCTTAATCGTTATGTAGTTTTTAATTAATTTATTGCATTTTGAGATAATTGTGTGTGCACGTTTGGGGGCAAAAGAAACTTGCCCGTCAGGTTAGTGACGAAGGGAACCACACAGTATTCAAGAGTATATTCATAGTAACATATTTCTAAAAAATGTTTATCTCTCACAGACTAATTTGTCAACAACAAAAAGATATAATTATTGTGGAAACTAATCTGAGAATTGAGCAGGATATCTCAAAGGTAGGCTTTTGCAACATTAGTTATATAACAAGACTAGATGGGAAATCTAGACCTCTTTATAAACTGCTCATTAAGTATTTTTGTAGTCAGTGCTATATGCATATGATTTATCCACGGTTCTACGTGTCTATGTAGTGTGTATGATGTAATGACAAGCAAAATCTATACAAGATAATAGAGTATAATATATACTTATACACACCATGGTTTATTGCTATGTTGCTTTGTAATTGGTCACGCTAAATTTATGATCATATCTTAGTGTTTAGACCAATGACAGCTTTCATATTTTGTATACATAACCCCCACACATGTCCAAATACGATTGTGTTTTTAGAAAACGAAGATTCACTTACTTGAAGCAGATCTTGAACTTTTTTTTAGAGTCTCTGTACACGGAGTAAGTGGGGAGAGTCAATAAAGTGTGTGATCGGTTTTCTATTGTTATGAAGTAATAAATGGATCTCTCCGTGATTAATCAGCGTAAGATGCCCCTGGACATAATGGAGAGGTCGATTTTCTATTGGTATTTAGTGACAAACTGAACCCCATACATCCATATCTATTGCTTTAAGTAACTAGTTTACAGTTCAGATACGCATCTCATATTCAACATAAAAAACACGAAAAAATTATGTCGGAATTAAATGGTATGGAAAGAAAAATTATTTCCACATTTTTTGAATTAACCCCATTCAACCTCCTCCAACCAGGTCTCAGTCATAACTCAATTACGCATACCAACGAAACCTTTTAATATGTACTAAAAGTTCTGCTCAAATTAAAGCGGTGCAGACAATATTTTGCATGAATTTAATTTCCAGCAACTATGATGAGCTTTAAAGGAAATGCATACTAATACATTATACATTCGAATATTTGAGCTTGATTAAAGCAGATTTTAGACTGATTTCAGAGTCTCTATACTGGGGGGATCAATATGATGTGGGATCATATTTCTATTGTTATCAAGTGATAATCTAAACCCTCCATCGTTTGATGAACTATCTGTACGCACACACACACACACACACACACACACACACACACACACATATACATATATATATATATATATATATATATATATATATATATATATATATATACATATACATACATATATATATATATATATATATATATATATATATATATATATATATATATATATATATATATATATATATATATATACCCAGTGTCTTCGGTTAAACAACGTTCAAAACAAGCCATGTTCTTTCTTTCATTATGCCTGTTGAGATGGAAATTCCAACTTTGTAATTTAAAAAATCCGAAAATAAAGTAGCCACTATGTAATAAGGATTTCATGAAAATCTGTCAATCTGATAACTAATTAACTGGGTTTGGGAAAAAGCACATTCTCCTTAATAGAAATATAGTGCAAAATACTTTTGCTCAGGATGTGTGTCTCTTACCAGTAAAATTACTCCAATAGTCAAGTGAGTGCTGAGCCAATATTCTTTACCATAAGTGAATAAAGTATGCTTAAACGTTCAAGATTTTAAATGGCAGCTAAATATGGATGACCAGAATGAGAAAACTTGATATCATAAAATTTATATTACCAGTATCAAAACACCACAATATGCAATGTCACACAATACATTTATGTTTATACTGCACTAGCAGGGATATCCGGCGTTGTCTGTTGTAATTTAGACAGAATAATAATAGATATTTCCCTTAATATAATAATTCCAACATAGCAAACGAATAAGGTATGTTTTATACTATTTACAAGGTATTTATACAGAATCTTTCACTGAAAAATAATGTGATGCAGAAAACAAAACAAATGATGCTGTCCCTCAGTTTGACAGGGATTCTGGGTAGACAACAATCGTGCTTCCTCCTTTGGGTGTCAGTTTGAAGAGATTGTGGATCCTACGCTTGAACAATCAATGTAAAGCTGGCCATAGGAGAAGCATGGAGACGTCAGGTTGAGGCCAATAAACTTGACAGATTGTCCCTGTGTCTTAGTCATGAAAATAGCAAAGCTGAGACTCACTGGGAATAGGATTCGCTTGAATTCAAAAGTCTGTTGGAATAATGGGGATCTTAGGGATGAACACATCCTTTTTTCTGCCAACCCCATTTAGGATAAGGGATTTCGAGGAAAAGCAGGAGAAGCTGCTTGACAGCTAGGCGAGTTCCATTGCACAACTTGAGAGATGTAGATTTCTCGGAAGCATGATGGGCGTCAAAACTTCCAGTTGAAGCCTTTGGGTAGCTACACCAGGCAGCTAAAAAAAACAACGTCTTTGGGTGTGTATGCATGTGTTTGTCTTTAGATACTATTACTCCGTAAAAGACAACTTCTTGTGTAAAGGCCTGTATGCGTATTTAGAAGAAATAAAACTCCTGAAAACGCTTGAAACTTGATAAGAATTCATTGTATTATGAGAAATATTTTTGCTAGTTGCAAGAATTATTGGAGAAAATTTTAAAGTAATAATCTTTCATTTCCAATGGTTAGAACCGAAGATTGGCTAGAGAATGACCTCTGGTGACCTCAAATGATCTCCAAAATTAGCATATGTGAGAAGTCATTTTTTTCAATCCTCCATTGCAAATATTTGTTCAAGAGGCCTCGTGGTTTTTGCGTGAAAGAGGCATAGACAAACAAACAAAAGGTTCAAATATTAGTATAGATTCAGAATTATCTGTAATAATCTTTTATGAATCTTCTTTAAATTATTAATAGAGCCGAGCCAAAGTGACGATCTTCATGACAAGAGGCATGCTGACCAAAGAAATCGCGACTGTTACGAGAAATTGCAAGATTTCCGGCCAATTGAGAATATCTGGAGCTCCGCACAGAATAGAAAGATTCTTGCTATAATTAAACACCTTATCAAATCTTACTTCTTACTGCTTACACCTGAAGAGAGAATAATGTGACGATTGAACATTGTTAAATAATTTGGCAAGGTTCAAATTAAGTAATGTCAGCAGTAGTTGGATGAGGAGGTCTGTGATTATAAACCAATCAGAATGCTGCTAGGCCTTCACTGCAAAGAATCACACCATGCTGATTTGGCCACTTTCGAATAGAATTGTTTGATTTTTTCAATTTAGCCGATAAAAATCGACGATAGCCAAAAATCCAATTTTAAAATATAATTTGGAACTCAAGATTATTCGTTTCAATCATTTAATTTAATCGGTTAACCAATTGCCTGCTTCATTTATCGTGATTAAAGTAGTTCAGCTGCGCATAACAATGTTTTAAGCTGCTTTAAGAACGCTTGATACACTCATTCAATGCTCCTTGGCTCAAGCGTATAAACATGGTAACATATAAAATATACGCACAGCAAAACATAAGAATCTATGACGCATATTAATCTAAACTCCTGTATTGTACGTACGTCTCCCCTGTCTTTCTGAAGAGAAAGGAACAAATGATATTAATTACATTTCCGACTTTCATTTTATCCTGTGAGCTTTTCTTATTTGTTACCTAGTTTTTAGATGTGTCCAAACATCTGTATAAGATGTATTTAGGTCGGTCTGTCGTTTGGTCCCAGTTATGTTAAACATCAGAAACGTCATTAAAAGGCGTGCCGTCATTAGAAGGCGTAGCATCTGTTCCGATCATTTTTTTTTTCCAGCTGCTAATGATGTCATGGTAGAATATCCAAGATTCTCATAAAAGCCAAAAAAGGCCAAATAACACCAAACACGGCCATTTACGATTTTTTATTGAAGATAATACTTGCAGAATATTTCCATATCGCATTCTTCGTTTCATTAATCAATGATCAAAACAGAAAATGCTGAGATAAAGAAGATAGACCCCTACATCTACCAGAGACAAATAATCCCCCCGAAATTCTCAAACGAAGAAGAAATCAAACGAAGAATCATGGATGGTGGACGTATCATTGAACTTATGGTTCTTGTGAATAAATCTATTGCGTTTGCGCTTATCATGTTCCACGTGTGTGGGCAAATGAATCCAGCTTGGCTGGTCAGTGACCAAGTGAACTACGCAATGTTTAAGAGTTATATTAATAGTGACAGATACGAATGATATTCATCTCTCGCAGACTAATTTGCCTTCAACGAAAAGATATAGAATCATTGTGGAAGTTAGTGGAGTCATGAATTTATACAGGGTGTCTCGAAATTGAAAAGGGTGCCGGATTGCCGAGATGATGAAGGCACGGTGAATAGACTCAGTGAGCCGAGACAGTTTATGTTCACTTCGCACTGATGCCCCTGGAAAAGGCATGAATCCATCTCTCCTCCAAACTTGCTCGTCTGGTTAGAAACGAAGTGAATCATGCACTATTTAAAAGTGTATATTCATATTAGAAAAATGTTTATTTTGCAAGCACAATTTGCCAACAGTGAAAGGAAATATAATCATTGTGGGAATCGATTCAAGTGGAGCCGATGATTACAGACTGTCTCAGAAGTGACTGTACAAAGTCCCACATTTACGTTGTGGTTAGGTTCCTGGAAACTACGACTAAAATGACGTCGAGTGAAACCGATTTTACCATAGACATAATTATAAAAATTTAATAAGTAGAAATTTCGTGATTTACGTATGTCGAGTGATGAAAAAATTCGTTATTCCACCAGCAATATTTTATAATAGTAAGAAAAATGCTTACCGGTTCAATGTGTTAATATAATTGTAAAAACTTAGGAAATACTGAACCAGAACACTCCAATATAAAATGAACAAAAAATAATAATGCTGTGGCACTGAATAGCTATTTATAGGGACATGTGTCCGCGTGAAACTAAACTTCGTAAAATAAGTTTGTTCAATGTTGCCCCTAAATCAATATTTTGTCATCTGTATTATGTTAAAATATTTTTGTTCAGTAGTATCTTAAGTTTTTAAAATCATATTGACACTTTGGGCTGGTATGCATTTTTTTTTGCTGGTCCTATTTTCTTTAATATTGATATATACTTATAGCGTCCTCATCTATAACCAATACTTCTTTTTTGAAAATAGTTCCTTGTATTTGAACCACCAATACATCGATTATAAGATTACCACACTAATCAACTGCTTCAGAGAGACGAAATGAAATAAATATTCACTGATTGTCCAAAAATTTGTATGCAGCGCTTTTCAGAGCAATTTCTGTGAGTTGGTGTAATAATTTTTACTTAAAAGTCTCTACAAAATTGTATGCATTTTTATTGGTCAAGTTTCACAAAAAATGTTACAAATAATGTCGTTTTTTGTTTAAAAACTCACCTCGCTCATATTGAAGGGTAAGGCTAAATAATCCTACGCTACTATTGTATATCTATAGCTTTTTTTATTTTTTATAACGGAACGACGTTGAATTAAACGATGTTAATAGGAGAGTCGGTGAGAGTTTTCTTTTTCATTTTTTCTTTTCAAATTTCTGTCCAATCTCTGCGAGATTGATATCAATCGATGGCTCAGTGTCTGAGAAATGTTTTGACACGTAATATCCACATCTATCCTCATTATGATGGCGATAACACAAACGTTAGAACTAATGTTAAGAATCTCAGACTGGCAATGATTAAGGTTGGTGATTTCTTTCTGATGTGCTTCATCAAGAGCAAAGTTCATACCATAAGATCAAGAGACTTATATGAATTCGAAGCAAGAATCAGAAATTTTTATGTAAACATCCCATTTGAAATGCTAGCTGATGTTGGAAATGCCTGTGCCAACTGATTCTGTTGAAGTACTACAGGAAAGTTGGCTCACATGTTGAAGTATTTCTTCTTTAAACTTAACAAAATTTGGATAGCAAAATTCTCTGTCATTCTCGTCTTGTGAATTGATTCACAAAAGTCTTGGTCTGTTTTGAAAACAATATAAAATAGGTCTGAGGAGTCTCTCAATAGCAACCATCGAGTAACTAACGCTTTTCGTAATATGCCATGTTGGGGTGATCAATAAATTTGTTGAGCAATGATTAAGAGAAAAGTCGGAATTTTCAAAGAACAAGCGTGAAGGCTGCTGGACACAAACTAAGGGACCGATTCTGCATAAACTTAAGTTACAAATCGGACCCTAACTAAAAACTTATTTGGGAGAGGGATTTTCAAAAACAACTGTTTTTTTTCTAGACATAACAAAGAGTAAACGTTGGAATGTTCAGCCCTCTAGCACCATTGGTTCAGCCTTTACGCTTGATACATGCATACATGTCAGTCAGACCCATTTAAAAATTGAAGAATTCAATGTTGAAAGTTTTGTTAACAGTTTCAATTGACTGTTTCTAAATATAAGTGTATAGTGACTTTCGAAACATTCTGTATTCAACTACTTCGACAATTTTCGAGTAAAATAACCCAACGGAGACAAACAGATAACGAGTGAGTGAGAGAGGTAATTAGATAAATACAAGTCTGTGTTTCGAGGGGGGGGGGTGTCACAGATTTCGACGTCGTCGTCGTCGTCATCATCATCATCATCATCATCATCATCATCATCATCATCATCATCATCTGTCTTTCAACGTCCGTCATTGGACATAGACCTTCCCTGGGATTCGCCACACTTCTCTATCATGGGCATTGCCTTCATCAAAACCGTAATCATTCGCAGTTGAGAATGCAATAACTGAAATACTTTTCATCCGTACGTGATAAGTTTTAAGCCCTTATGAGGACGCGTTTACCATCGGACGTAAGTCGGTCGAGCGTGAGTTAACGTATGACTTGATTTTGATCATTTTCATCTTACTCTCCTTATGTATGATTTCATACATCATTCATTTTACATCATGACCTAAACGCATAACTCAACTCATTCCTTAAGTAATTAATTAATTTAAGTTACTGAACATCCTAAAAATATGTACAGAAAACTGGGAGGGAAAAAAATCAACACATAAGTATTGAGAATAAGTATTCGCATGAAAGATAGTAAACTTCAGTTAGAACTCAGATTCCATGACAAAAAAATGTGTTCTTATCAAATACGTTTACCTCAAGAATTAGTTTTTTTTAAATGGAAAAGTATAAATACCTGAGTGAATAAAGACATTCATGCTTCATGTTTCATTCTCCATTCTTGTTTCATTCATCAACAGAATAACTTTACGCACGCCTTGATGAATCATTCTCTAGTTTCTGAATCAGGGTTTTAAGGGTCGACGGAAAACGTCTAACATTCAAAGATGAAATAAAAAAACTTGAACTCGGTGTTCTGGACTGGCTAGACAGATAACAATGACATTTGTCTTTTATGTATTGTCAACTAGCCGGGATCCCCAGCATTGCCCAGGGAAAACATCACTTCAAATTATATAAAACATTGAAAAATATGTTATTTATTTCTTCCTACCCAACACTACAAATGAAAAAAAACCAACATTTATATAAAGACGGATATCTTTCTTCCATTATATGCCCTTAACTGGCTGCCGTAGATTGACGGCATTACTGAAGAAGTAACCAAAGAAATCAACATAAAATTAAGTTGAAGCTAGCTAGTAGTGAAAAAAATTAGTAATGGCGGTTTACAGCACCTCACCCCCACCCACAAATAATAGAATAATTACACTAAAGTTTATCTTAGAAACTGACATGATTTAGCACATAGCTTAACCCTTGCGTTATCTTGCCTTCACTATGAATCGAACTACGTTGAATTTTCTCGGTGAGAAAAAAGGGGTAGAGGGAGAAACAAAACATCTGCAGACTTGAACCGTGCTAGTTTTTTGTGCAGCTATCAGTGTCTCATTGTCAAAAAGCAACATCGTACCAAAAGCACCACCCAAAATTTCTTTCAATTGATTTTATTATAAGTAAAGATATATATCATTCGTGAAAAAACGATTGACAAAAATCCAGGTACAATTTTTTTTTTTTTTTATGTTTAAAACCAAAGATTGGTTGAAGAATGACCTCTTTTGACCTCAGATGACCAAGAGGTGAGCCTATGTAGGGGAACAATTTTCATTGAATCCCCATGCCAAATATCATGTCAATGGACCAGGTAGTTTTCGCAGAGAAGAGGCATCAACAAACAAACAAACAAAGTCTCAAATATTAGTTTAGATAACTTTGAGAAAAATAACATCAAAGTAGAGTTTTGATTCTCCGAAGTTGGAATCGCCTTTTATGGATTTTTTTTCAAATTTCAAGTCAATATATTGAATCACTTTAAAAACTAGAAACAACTCAGAGAGCCCATAATTCTACCAACGTTGTTCACAAACTAAAAACTGACTGAAAACTTTGGAAAATTTAGAAAAAAAAAATGAGAGAATGATCTTCAAATTTAAATTTAGCCTTTTTTTTTCAACTGTTTGTTTCCAATTTCTTTTCCTGCTAAATGAATAAAAATATCTCACAATCGAAAACAACTTCCTAGATGCAACGAAAAAAAGAATCACTACTCCTTGTGCCCATTGCCAGCTTTTTCAAAAATATCAATTGAAATGCATTGAGAACTTCTGGAGATATTATGTGGACAGTCAGATGGATGGACGGACAGACGGACAGACACGAGGCAAAACACATATCTCTTAAAACCCCATGGCTTTTATTGGAGGGTCAATTTGCAATGTAATTTTTTGCTCAATAGGTCCCTCATTTTGTATCCGACAGCATTTACGCTTGTTTGTTTTGTTTGTTTTTTGTTTTTTCTGTTGTTTTTTTTGTGTTTTTTTTTTGTTGAAAATTTGGAATTTTTTAATGGTCACTACCCAACAAATGGCAAGAGAAGTAACATTCATTTATCACTTCTATTTCCAACATGTTGCCAAGAAACGTTGGCCACATGACAGTTTCTATTGAGTGACTAACCAGATCAGTTTAACTTTCTTGTCAAGAAAATCATTATTTTACTTAACATACCTTTTCGTACGTATTTAAAATATGTAAAATAGGTGTGACTAATTCATGCTATGTTTTGAACAGAGGTCATTGGCCTGGCTTTCAAATTGTTGTGCTTTGCGCATCAAACGAGTTTGTTTTGCCAAATATAGTTGATAGAAGTTCATCAAAATCTGAAAACAAGGTCACATTGTATCTGCTAATATAAGAGCGGTGTGATTTTTCTCCTATTTCTCTGTCAGGTAACAATGGATTTCGTTTTGCTGACAAAAATATCCTCTGCTAAAAATTTGAATCAATGGACTCTTCCCCTAAAATGAATTCAGTAGTTTATTTTCTATGAAAGAATAATCTCATGGGAATTAAAATATATCCGTGAATTTTTCACGGGGATTAACTAGTTCATACAAAAATTAAATGACCTGCTTCGTAGAGTCCAATCTTGGAAATTCATCGCTTGACAATATTTGAAGGCTCGCTTTGATGGAGACAGCCATGTTGAATCTTGATTTGCTGAAGACAATTAACCTCAAGTTCAAATACCATTATTGAGGCAAACCAATAAACTATTTCCCACAAGTAGATAAGTGATGCCAGAGCTTTTTAAAACAACATTATATAATTTGCTCGTTTACCCATGCTCTCAAAAAAATGATGCTAGTATCCATACCATGTTGAAATTGCATTGTGCTCGGTATTTTTTCAAAAGTATTTTGTTGCTCTGTATTTTCTCGTTTATGTTCAACCACAACAAATGCAAATTTCTTCATTCATTTGAAAAAATTATTAAATAAATAAGGGAGTACGATTCCATGATTTATATTCAATAGTTACCTCCCTTGACAAGTATTACAGACAACAATATAGATATACACGTAGAGTATGGAAAGATTACCCCCAGCTAATTCTAATTAGCGTATTCTAGGGGCCTAGGAAATGCATTCAATCCTAGTTTCCCAGACAACGTTCATGGATCCTTGATACCTGACCCTACCAGCAAGATCTAAGTCAACACTCACCAAATAGTGACAAGTTTAGAATTTGTTTTCAATCAGTGATCTGTATCAAGTATTGGTCTTTAATGCTTGAACTTGTTATTTAACCAAAGTTCAATATGAAATATTCCATTAACCCATTGACTGTGGAGTGAGACGCGTATTATAATTATCCATTGCAAGATAAAGGTCCTTGCTAATTAAAAGATAATCCATTGCAAGTAATCCATTGCAAGATAATCCACTGCAAGATAAAAGCCCTGACTCACAGACAGAACTGAGTTGTTATCAATTACAATTAAAAAAAACTTTTATAAAGTTTGCAATATAAATGCAACACCAAAAATAATTGTCATTCGAAGTCGAAGGGTTAAAATTTCTAAGTGAATATTCTCGATGCATAAGAGACTTGACGTCAAATCAATATTTGTAACCACAATTTAACTGATCTATGATTGAATTATTGTATGAAAGGGAAAAAGGTCCAATTTGTTCGTATTTCAAACCGCTTAATTACTTGTACGATCCTCCATCCTGGTCTGCTCTCGCTTCCATGTCGATCATTTCCAATGGCTAAGAGTTATTCCTGACATTGCTCTTTCCAATGCCCTCTGTGCTTTGTTTTCGAGTTGTTTTGTAAGTTTCCAGTTTCGCACAGGTACGTCATGATTGCATTGTTTGATATAAATAGAGTCACAATAAAAGGTTAATTGCCAACATGCTTATAACGTAAAAGTTTATGATAGTAATATAATCAATATATATATATATATATATATATATATATAGAGAGAGAGAGAGAGAGGGGAGACAGAGAGAGAGAGAGAGAGTCTAGAAAGCTTCACAGCTTTGAACACTAAACACTAAAAAACTTTTTCAAAAATTATTTTGTCACTTCAGTCACTTATTTCCTGATATCTGTCAATGTAATTTATGTTATCTTCTCTAATGTTTTACATATACTTTGTTATCAATGATATAATTTTTCTCTTATTGAGGTCATCAGTTATTTACCATGTAACCGTTCGGGGATTGAAAAACATAGCACCCCAGCAAACACCACTTTCCAATATATATCATTGAAACCTATTCATTGTCTATCTAATTTTTGTTAATTTTTCTGGTTTGCATAAAAAAAAACTTATATTGATGTCATTGAAGTTTTTCAAAATCTTTTTGTACGCAAACTAGAAAAAATTAACAGAAAATTAAAAAGTAAGATTTTGTTATTTTTTATAATTTCTAATCGTTTCTCCATATTCATAAGGTGACATAGTTTCCGATAACTCGCCATTTTCTATATAATATTTTCACTTGCAAGATTCATAACAAAATATGCACCATGATCAAAGACATCCTCTCTCTCTCTCTCTCTCTCTCTCTCTCTCTCTCTCTCTCTCTCTCTCTCTCTCTCTCTTAGCTTGGAGGTGCGACGTGGGCGAGCAGTTAACGGCACAGAGTCAATTTCGCGTCCACTCCACTGATACCCTTGGGAAAAGCATGTATAATTTTCCCAGATACGTCATGGGTTAGCGTGGCAAGGGTACCCCCTCCCCCCTACACACACGTTACTCGAGAAAGATGTCCAACAACGGACCTTAAATGTCAATATGAAGATTTTTTTCTATTATGAAATAAAAAAGAAGTTTAGCTTAGTTTTAAAAATTAGTAAAACACCCGATAAGGCTCGACCCCACACCCAAGAATGGCTTGCAAGGCTGGCTTGAAAACCATTACAATACAACAAGTACTGATTCTCTTTCGCTATATGTAAGTCCATCTAGATGAATTGATATACATGCGTACGCGTATGCAGGCTTTTTAAATACCACAAACTAAAAAAATCAAGATAAACCAACAGACATACTGAGATAAATAAGGACAGACTGAGGCAGATAGATGGGTGAAGAAATGGATTAGAACAGATTTAGATAAATGAATAGTATGCTTAATGGTATCTATCAAATAGTATTCATTTTATTAATAGTATCCAATAGATAGATAATATCAAACGATCGATCGATAGAGAGATAGTATCTACTCAAGGTTAGACTAATTTCCATGTAAAATTCCAAATTATGATAAAATGCTGCTCAAGCTGTTGATAAGGTCAAGAAAGCATTTGGCGTGAATACCACTACAGTGCGAACTGTTCAGCGCGTGTTCAATAGATCTAGGTCTCAAAATATAGATACAAATGATGAACCTCGATGGAGGCCCAAACCTGTTTTTAATGGTATTGAATCATCAACCGTTGTAGACAACGACCATTAAACAACGATTCGAACTCTTTCTGAAAACTTCAAGACTTCAACAGCAACCCTATTATGTCATCTCAAGGAAATGGGAGAGGTTAAAAAGTTAGAAAAACGGTCCCATATTTTTCAATCATTCCAAACTTCATACCAGTAATAAAAGGTTGAAGAATAGGGGACAATAATTCGTGTTTCCACTGGATCTAAACATAAAAACATTATACAGCTGACATATTATCATTAGAGGGTCGTTCGGAAAAGGGTTATTGCTTCAAATGGATCGTGTTTTGATTGGATATCTACCTCTTTTGGTGTTTGTATCAGACTTCATCTTACTATTCCTAAAACATTTTAAGTATAACAACTTTATAATCCGACTGTTTCTCTTGAGTTGAATGCCAAAATTAAAAGGCAATTATCACTTTTGATTTCGCATAAATTCTGTCCTTTTAAATTCATAACTTTTTAAAACAAGATTCTGCATTTAGTTGGTGTGACATTTCAGTTCCACCACATATCACCAAACATCTGCAATTCCGTATGTTAATTACTAAGTGAATATTAATGCAAAAATGAAGTTATTTATTAATTAAAAGCACATTTTATGAACTTCTCAAAGACTAAATTAATAGGTCTGGTTAGTCTTTCAATAGAAACCACCAAGCAGCCAACATCTTCTGGCAGCATGCTGTGCTTCGAGTAATCAATTGAAACATTGAAAAAAAATGATGATCAATGAATAAGTTGCTTTTCTCGCCTTTTGGTGGGCAGTGATCACTGAATTCCCCCGACCCCCCCCAAAAAAAAACGAGTGTGAATGCTGTTGAACTCAAAGTAAGGAATCAATTTAGCAAGAACTTGCATTGTAAATAGAACTCCTCCTCTGAAAACCTATTTAGGGAGTCATTTTCAGGAAACAAAAAAAGTTTTTTTTTCCAGACATACTGAGAAATAGATATTTAAATTTTCCACCATTTGTGCGAGCCAGTCAGACCAACTTAAAAACTGAAGAAACCTATGTCGACAGTTTTGGTAGAAGGTTTCTAATTAAAAGCTGATTTCATGAACTCATCAAAAACTAAATTAATGAACTTATAATTCCGCCTAGATGTTTCTTTTCGAATTTTCATATTTCTCACATCGGATAAATGCCTTTCTTTCAAGTTTAAGAATCTTTAACATTTTTAGAGTAGTGGTTCCCAAGTTGGGAACTACCATCCTCTTGGGGCACTGGGGGTAGGAAGCTGGGGCTTTGAAAGACAAGGGATAGTGAAGAGGCAAAGAATGCAAATTGATACCTCCTACGCAAAAATCTCATATAGACGTCCATAAATGTGTACACCCCTACCACTTTTTAAGTTATTCCACTTCTAAACCAAACAGCAGGATTTTGTTATTTCTAGTGGAACATAGACAGTCAAAACATGTATTAGGTGTTATTTATGACCTACAGCAAGGGTATACAACCAATGTATCCTACCGATAGTCACTCATGGAGCTGAAACATGGAACCTAACCAAGATACAAACCTACAAACTGAGAAGCATGCAGCGTGTTCTTGAGAGAATCATGCTCAACCTCACATGGAGATATCACAAGACAGCACAATATATCAGGAAGAAAACGGGTGTCTGAGACATCATAGAATCTATTAGAAAACTCAAATGGCAATGGGCTGGACATGTTGCGAGAATGAAAGTCAACCGATAGACATTATGACTCACAGAGACCAAATGCGAAACCGACAAAATACAAGATGAAGAGATGAACTAGACGAATTCAGAAAGTACCAGCTCCACTACACCCATGATAGAGAAATGTGGCAGATCCTGAGGAAGGTCTATGTCCAATGACGGACGTTAAAAGACTGATGATGATGATGACGATGAATATGTAGTCATCCAAAACGAGTACACACCTAGAGAGAAGAATTTTTGTCAACAGAATTTCAATACCGTAGAGTTTGGTAATAAATGATACTTGATAATATCCGTTTTAATTGTGCCGTAGAAATAATAAAATCCTGTTACGTTTGGTTTAGAAGAAAATTAACTTTCCATTAAAAAGTGGTCGGGTGTACTCATTAGGCGAAACTGTACAATTAATTCAGCTTATTTAGATAATTTAATCACAACTAAACATAACTTCATTGTGACTAAAAAAAAAACTTACCATTGAACTTCAAAGTTCTGCTGGAAATTCAGCTTTCCAGACCTGAAGCTTTATGCGTAGAAAGTATGGAAATAGTGCTTTTCACATTTGATGAAAATTAAAAAAAAAAAAAACATAAGCAAGTCTGCCTGCTGCAGGGTCAAACTACACTCTTATTTCAATTCCAACTGGAAATAATTACTACAACTTGTGAATTGTATATATTTATACTAATATTTGAGCCTTTTGTTTGTTTTTTTGTTTTTGTTTTTGTTTGTTTATTCGTATTTCTTTTTCGCAAAATCTCGAAGGCTGATTGACCTTATATTTGTCATGGAAAACCAATAAAAGTCAACTCCCCACATAGGTTAAACTTCGAGATTATTCGAGGTCAACAGAGGTCATTCTTTAGCGAACTTCGGTTCTAAACACTAGAAAAATAATTTGTATATCAGGATCTTCCCCTGTTTAGATTACGAATGACACCCATGTTTCTTTCATTAAGAGTAATTCTTAAACAAGTTTGGGCGTTTTTTGGTCTTATATCGCTTTTTGGCCAAGGAACAGCTCATAGCAACAACAGTAACAGTAGCACGAGAATGTTTTGGTTTCTCCCTTTACCCTTTCTCTTTTCTCGATGACAAAAAGTGAGTGGAAAGGGAAGGTGGTGGCGGGATGAAGCTCGGGGACACATAACAGCGTTACTGCTAAATTGGGTCATTCTTTTTTATAAGAGTGAACCTTACCGTGTTTAACTCTTGCCATTCTATGAAGTATTTTTTGATCATTATCTTTGATTTTGTTACTGATATTTACCTTCATCTTAATTTTTGGTTGATTGAGATTTTAACTTGAGTATAAATGTTTTTTTAATTTGTTCTGTCGGGTAAGAAGAATTCAATACCATGTTTTTCGATGTGTTTTCTAATTTAAAGTCCTGTTTTTCCTAGGCAACACCGATTATTCCAGCTGATAATTTTTTTACGTACAAAAACATTTTTTGATATAGATTTATTTACCTATTAAAATGAAATAAGACTCTTCGTACCCGTGAGATAACTTTCGTAGATGTGTAAAACTTGTCAGTTTGGTTCAGTCGGTCAGAGAGTCGGCTACCTATCATATGGTCGTGATTTCAAGTTACTGAAAGGAAATGTTCATTTCATTGGTGTATTTATTCGATGGAATGAAATAAGCCATTTCTGATGTATATGTTGTTAGATATGTAAGACTTATCAATTTAGTTCAGTTGGTAACCAATAACATTACCAATCAGTTAGTCGTGATTTCAAATCGAGGTAGGAGAATGTTTAATTTGGTGAGGATTGTTCTTGTTATGGTAGAAAATAAAGTCAAGTCCAGGTTTGGATTGAACTTTGTGCAAAATTTAATTTTCTCTTTATCGTTTTTGACTGACCTCACGGGGGGGAGGCTGAAGAAATATTTGCCCTAAAAGGGTTGGGGTATAGTCCAAAAAATTGTCGGGAAACACTGCTTTAGAATATTGTGCAGAAGCCTGGTCACCGTACTTGGATAGGTATGAAAAAAATCTATTAGAAAAGACTCAAAGATATGCAACCAAGTTAGTACTTGAATTACTAGATGAGTTATGGAGACAGGTTGAAAGAGTTAGATTTAACAACATCAGAAAATAGGAGAGACCAGAATGACTAAATAAAAATGCTTAAAATTATTCATGGTTTTAAATCAGTCGACCTTCATGTGTTCTTAACTCGGAGATACAATTGCCCAAGAGGTTATGAACATACTGTTGAAGTATACAAATGTAGAATTGATATCATGGATTACTTTTTTAGCTCTAGAGTTGTAGATTTGTGAAATAGTTTACGAATGTTTGAGTTTCTCTCACTAGATGTGGGTATTTTTAAAAAGAATTATGACAATCATAACACTACAAATGGTGAAGAGGCTAAAATTGTTGTAAACTGGATTTGTATACGATGCGTCTCTGAATATACATTTCACATCATTTTTTGCCTGTGTATTAATGCCCCTATCTCTAATACTTGATTGAGTTTTGCTGCTACAAAAATAATGATAATATACGTATGAATAAATGCAGTTCAAATAGGTTTGCAGTTTGATATTTGATTTCAAGAATAAAGATTAGGTACTGAAGGGAAATTTACAAAAAGGTAGCAGTCACTGACACACAGGTGATATGATACGACATAGATATACGTGAACCATAGATTTTAAAAAAGTATGTATATTGATCCATTTTTCTTGCAAGCTTGATCTGATGATGGATTTCAAGTTATTTGACTATTTTGATACTGAAGATGCCTTATTTGATCCCACAACGGTATGGATTTGATTTTGAGTGACAAAAGACAGATGGCAACCTTAATCTCACAAGACGTAGATACTTCCAAAAAGAATTATGATTATTAATTTGGGGCGTTGCCTAGGAAGGGGCTTGAGGGATGATATTAAATCGCTCCCTGGTCCCCAATAGAACGAGTACCCCAAAAGCCTAATGGATAGTAGTTCACCTACTTCATAACGACAAACATTATACAATAGGAAATCTCACTAGATGATGAAGGGCCACGAGGAGCCCCTAAACATTCAGCTACGTCACTGGTTGTTATAACAAAACAAATGTTTAAGGGTTTTAGAATTGTTGTATACTAAATTCGTTATGTGTGCCTGTATAAGCATTTAGTATAGTTTTTATCAACGGTAATAAATGTATTTCTATTACTTTTAGAAGAGTCATTAACATTTCAACAATAGTAGGGACAACCCAGTTTCCTCCTCCAATTCTCCAATTAAAAAAAACGTCATTTTTAACATGAAAAATGAGAAGAATATACTGGATTGTCCGAACAAACGTTGTAATGAATGTTTTATATTAAATGTATTGGTGTTCTCATCTCTAATACATAATACTTTCTCACTAATACAAACAAATAATATCACTGTGTAACATATTTTCACTTTCTTGCTCCTCGATAATAAGTGAAATAATAAATTTCCAAATTGGTTGTGTTTAAAAAGTATAGAGAGTCAATTATTCGCTTCAAACTTTGCTTTTGCCACCAGGACAGAGATAATTGTGAAATCTACTTATTTTTAATTAGCCAAGGGGCTAATCTGCACATCTTTAATCGCATAAAGTGAGAAAAACAATTTCATATAAATATCACTGTCCTGTTCACGAATAGAGTTTGAAGAGATCAATAGCCATTTTATATACTTTTTACACATGAGCAATTAGAAAATAACACTCACTGCCCGGGAAAAATTGCTTTACTTGGCGTAGTATGCGTACGTAAATATGCAATTGAAGTAAGGCATTGAATTGCCCATAAATAGAGCAAATCTGGCATTAAACAAAGTTATTTGATTCCGAAAATAGAGATTTAGTACGATATAAAATATGAAAACGATAAAGTTCTTTTACAAACGGCATAAATATACATAAACAATTGATAAAATCTAAGTATTTTATACATTTTTCCCGCAAGAGTAATTTGATGGTGGATTTGAATTTTTTGATCATTTTTTACAGTGAAACAATTCAATTTAGTCTTTATACCATACAAATTTGGTTTTAAGCAACGGAAGACATCTGGAAAGCCAAGTATACATTTTGTATGCTTTTTTCGCACTAATAAATGTATTATACACTGTGCATTATTGTCTCTTCATCTGATACAAAATACAATTTTACTGATACAAAGAAGTAATTATATGCGTACGTAAGCATGCCTTTGGAGTGAAGCATTAGACTGAGCACAAATTGGAAATTTGTTCCACTCACCTGAACGACGGTTACTCCTTCTGGAGAAAATCTTGTCTTTTTGTGGGAAACGCGGAACGACTCACCTGTGAGCGGCAGTGACTTCTGGAACGGGCAGAACAGGTTTCAAAACCATTCTAAATTCTGCAGTGCAATCTTTATTTAAAAACTGAGATTGGCTTTATTTGTGTGTGAGAGCGAGAATGCATTGGAGGCGCTCGAGCGTTTGTGAAAATTAGAATTTATTTCTGTTCCTGCTTGCGTGGATGTGTGAATGTTTCCCTACGATTTATATGTGCGAGTGTGAATAATTGTATGTGCGAATATCGCGTACGGGTGGATGTGTGCGTTTGCGTGTCTTCTCTTGCTACACACGCGTTTATATGGGTATGAATAAATATGTGTGTCTATATGTGTGTTTGTCGTGTAAGTGTGAGTCTGTGAGCCAAATTGGCGAGGAAGAGAGAACAATTGTATTTATCTGAATGCACGTTGATGTGTTTTTGTCTAGGTGTGTCTATCCGTTAATTTTGTCGTATCTGTTTGAGAGGGGAGTATGTGAGAAAAAAAAAGACGGGCGAAAACGGGGAGGTGGGTATTTCCGTTCTGGCCTGTATAATGGAAAGGATGTGTAGGGTAACTATTCACAATGCGTGTAGATATTTTATCACGTGGGTATCACTGATTTTAGAAGCCAGTAACAGAATGCAATACCTGAGGAAACTGGATGGAGTACCTTCGACAACCAAGTTGGCAGAGGTATAAGTATTCATTCGTGTCCATTCGTTTGTCCGGCCGTCCATCTGTCCACACGATATCTTTGAAATTTCTCAATGGATTTCAATGACATTTTTGTACTACAGGGGAAGTGGTTAGATTTGGGGGTGGATCCAGGATTTTTTTTTTTTTTTTGATTGAGAGATTTATTTTATTATCCAGCAGGAAAAGAGGTTAAAACGAACAGTGCGTGTTACCAGAACTGCATTCTCTCCCTTGTTTTTTCAAATTTTGTCTTTATTCAGTTTTTAGTTAGTGTACGATGTTGACAGAGGTATTCGTTCTCTGAGTGCTTCCTTGTATCAACATGCCTTATTAAACCGGCATTTGTGAAGAATCCTCTCGCCTGTTAAAATGGCCGATGGTTCATTCACCAAAATGGTCTCCTCGTATAGATCAGTACCACTCAATACAACCAAGTAGAGAATGAAGATTTTTTGCGAGTATCCTTTTTGAGCTTTCAATCTCTACCACCTTCCTTTCATCAGGGGTTCACAAGTTTCAAAAAAGTTGATTTCCTTATGTTTTAGAGGGGTTTCTATTTCATCAAAGAAAAATCTTCAAAAATTAGAATTTTTTTTTTCATCTTGCTTTGTCAAACAAAGTTTTAAAAATGGAAAAAAAAAAAATTGTTTTTGGTTTCATTAGTTTTTTTTCAAACGAGTGGTCAACTCACTGCCAAAAATGGCGAAAAAATGAAGATAAATAAATGAATTCACCGAAGAAAAACAGAGATAAATACATAAATTAGTTTGCTACCGCTTCACTTCATAAATTTCCGGCAAAACATGTCAAAATAATCTACGCCATTAAATGAAAAACGATTTCATGAGGCTAAATCATACACTTAGCTATTCTTATTTATCCAATTACTTGAAATAAAATGGAGATAAATACTCTATCAACAACAACAATAAATCCTTTTTTTTTTCATAGATCCTAGACAACACAACACCACCCAGGTCAGTTGTTAGTAAGCTTTTGTTTTTTAATGGCATGAAATTTGATGTTTTTTTTTTCTCAACCTTTTTTCAAAGTTGCTGAATATTTCTCAAATACACGGTAATATAACCTTCTAGTACACCAGACGAGTTCATGATACGAAATCATAATGCCCTGGATGTAGAGGTGTTGTCAGCATTTTGAATAAACCTAATGGCTTATTAGTGTCCCGAACAAACTGGTGTGGCGATCAAAAGTTCGTGTTACCAAGGAGTTCTCTGCTTAATGGATCTTAGTGCATCTTTCTTGGATTCCTAAAACCCGGCCCTTCACCGAATGTGCGATCAAAGCTAAGTTGTCTTTGTTACACAACACATGAGGCAATGGTTTTGTCTCAATTTCCCGAATTACTGGGGAAGCTTAGCTGAAAAGTGTGTATTTTGTGATAAAAGCTTATGATTTGGCCCACTTAAATTAGAGCCTTTGGCATGTCAAAAAATGGGATATTAGGCTACCAAGAATTTCAATATGTCATCCATGGCAACTATTTCAAAATGCCTAAACTATTTTCAGATCAATTTTGCAATCAGGTATGGATATGATATTGAGGAAATGATTGGTTGAATTTATTTTTTTAATGTCTGTGGCTATAGTATAGCGTGCCATATTGTGTACTTTTATCACAAAATTCACATTTATTTGGCCAAGCAGACCCACAAATGATCCATGGATACCCATTCATTGTTTGTAGTAATTGTGAGTTTTAAATAGGGTCGGAATGCTCACTTAGCGCCCAAGATGGACTGCCTCGCAAGGCAAAAAGTCTCCAAATGGCCAGCTATGAGCCCATAATCGGAGGGAGGGGACGTTGATTCATACCTTTCCCAGGGGCATTAGTACGAGGTGAACACAAACTGATTGATTGAACTTGGTCTGCTGATTCCATTCTCTGTGCCGTCAACCGTTAGGCCATCTACACCACAAAGATATTTTGCTCCCAAAAGAATACAAAAAATGAAAATAAAGAAAGGCAAGTCTGGTTAGTCACTCAGAAGAAACCCTCATTTGAGCAACATCTTTTGGTAGCACGCCACCGTGTTGGGGGCGATCAATAAAAAAATTGGCAAAAAAGATGACCAATGAAAAAGTTACTTCCATTGCCTCTTGTTAGGCAGTTCTGAATTTTCAAGAAACAAGTGTGAATGATTCCGGACACAAACTAAGGGACCAATTTAGCATAAACTTACATTGTGAATTAAACTCCCACTAAAAATCGATAGGGGAGGAGTTGAAACTGGAGTAAATCTTTAAAATTCCAGCCATCAATCGTGCAGCCATGATATGAACATAGCCAGCCAGCCAGCCAGCCAGACCAACTGGAAAACTGAAGAAAGCTACGTTAACAAATTTGTTGATATATTTTGCTGACGATTTCTTAAAATGATACTGATCAAAAATCAAAATATCCCATGATGCAGTAGATCGCTGGGTTGCCATTTGTCGGTAGTAAAGGAGGTTACCTTGAAGTGACGGTCTCTTCTCCAAGTAACATCCGACAAGTTGCTCAGGGTTACATGGTACCAGCAGCAGGGATTAATACCTGACCTAACATTGGGAGAGCTGGATTCGTATTTTTCCCAAGGACATTAGTACAAAATTATTACAAATTACCTCAGCTCAAAAATGGACTTGGTTCGTCGATTCCATATTAAAATAAAAACCTATATGGTAAATACTGGTGTGTTTTATTTACATATTTGTTTCTGTGACGCTGAAGAAAACCAAAATATAAAATGACATGAAACTGCCATAATTTGAAGTCCTAATGATTTACCAACAGGCCAAGGGTACACTGGTGTTGAAATTTTAAGCATTAAGTATGTAAGTGAGATTGCGTCGAAAATGAAATTTTTGACAAGGCAAATACTGTAGTGTATAAATATCATAAATGAATAATGAAAAATAAGTCAACTTTTGTTCAGTCAATCAAATCTTGTATTCCCATCTTTGATGTCCAAACAAAAGTTCGGATGTAAATGAATCTTCTCAAAGTTATGGATAAAATAATAAAAATGATATTAAAGAAACATTAAAGATAATGATGAAAAGAAATAAAGAATAATAATGATAATAATCTCAATAAAATAATATAAGATTTGAAGATTTATCAAACTGCGCATTACAGTGTGGATATCTGCGTGCTTACATACATACATGAATAAATGTATGTGTCTATGAATGAGTGTATTGGTGAGTGTATGCGTCTGTCTAGAACTGTGATTCTGAATGTGGGGGTGCATGCTCAACCGGGGGGGGGGGTAAATTTGAATACATTTGGGGGCAATTTGCACGTTGGTCAGAGAAGTCTAATAGTGGCTCAAAACTAAGTTGTGTCAAGGCTTAACTGATTCATTTTTAATTGCACAGTCCTATCAATTACTAATTCTACTCTAAATTCCGTAGTAACTAATGTTTAACTACAAGATGTATAATTAAATTACGCTTTTATATCAAAGAGGACATCAAATCTTTTGAAGAAAATATGTGAATAACCATTGGTCTAGAAGCGGGTTCTTTTGCTTCCGCATATATATATATATATATATATATATATATATATATATATATATATATATATATATATATATATATATATATATATATATATATATATGTTTGGCTCCGTGGCTGATTTTGCGAAATGGGCTGTTCACAGTGTCGAATCAAATATTATGTAATATTGATGCAAAAAATTGAAATGCGACGTTGTCTCAGACTTTAGTTGATCGTTTCTTTTCTTTCAATGACTCTTGCCAGAAGTATTGTCCCTGTTTTGAATACAAACCAAAAATACCAAAAATGTACCGTCTACCAAAAACACGCAAACCTAACAACCCAACGGGATCCACTATTTCAGGAATCGGTAATGTTCCTCACCAAATAGCAAGAACCACAACAAAGGATTCAATCACCCTCTCGGGGAAAATAAGCCCCTTACACATTAAAAACACAGGAGACCTTATCAAACGACTAAAAACATCAACATAGAAAATAAAAGAATGTCTACGCTATACATTAAATTTCTATGTACGTACATGCCAATTGACTAATGTTTATATCATGTTAAAGAAACTTACCAACTCGAAAATAGAATTTTTCCAACGTAATCACAAAAAATATATAACATGCAAACTCTGAATAGACCATTGCCTTTTCGCATTTGACAACAAATATTATAGACAAAAATCGAATAACCGAAGGGATTTCTTCTAAGCAGAATATTAGCATGTCTCTTCGTGGAGTTCTTAGAAGCGGGGCCAATACGAAAATCTTAACTAGAAACAACAAATATTTCAGATACATAGACGACATACAAATGATACATCCAGTTAACACGAATATCCCTGACATAATGGATCAATTCAACAAAATAGAGAAAACGAAGTTTACATACGAAGATGAAAAACCTTACCCTACCTTGATGCATTATTATACCGAATAAACAATAATTAACGATTCAGTATACGACGAAAAAAATGTATATATTTTAATACTATCAGCTCCAAATTTATATACAAATTCAAGCAACAATAATAAAATTTAATATTCTGTTTTCTTTTTCTCTCTATAAACTCGTGGCCGGCGTAGTTCCTTCTTTGACCATGATTATATATATATATATATATATATATATATATATATATATATATATATATATATATATATATACATTGTCTGGTCACTTATCTTCCTCGTTGTGAGTATTCAAACGAACTTTATAGCTATTACTGCAACTGCTATTTTTGGAAACCACGCAAACGCTGCGTTCATTATTTCGCCCCTTTTAGCTCCGTCCTGCACCTATCCTGACTAACTGCCTTTTAATGATATAGCTTGGTCAACTAGACTACTCATTATAACAGGCTCGACACATCAGGCTCCATTCGATAGATAGACAAAACAACGTAGGATCCTTTATGCCCCGTGTGCCCTAAATTTTCATTCTATCTTATACCTCGTTTTTACGCTTAGGAATATCCTGAACGTTACAGGCCTCTTCTATTCTCTTCTTTACACAATTGAATGTATTAATGTCTCCATTATATCTATCTCATTTACATGCTTCATTTGTGCAATAAATTTGTCTCTCATCTGAATACTTGTCTGTGTCTTTCTCATTCTGATTGATATCTGCGTCTGCGTTTGTACTTGGTGCACATATTCTCTATACATCTTCCTTCCTTTATCGTCTTTTCCACCGATGTCCACGTGAGCCTGCTAATATAGCAAGCATCCATTCTTCTACAAGAACTGCTAGAACTATCTAGAACCATAATTCCAACAAACTGTAAACTTGAATATCCCTTACAGTGCGTCAACAGGGATTCGGAAGTAACTTACTTGCTCGACATGACATCGTAAGATTATTTGACGGACTGTTTCTACAAGAATTACGAAATCTCTAAACTCGAATTCTTTTCCAGCTAAAGTGTAAAGTATATATATATATATATATATATATATATATATATATATATATATATATATATATATATATATATATATATATATTAGGTTCCAAACACTTTTTGTACAGTTTCGGGGGTCCATGAGCATGAAAAGTTTAAGAAACTCTGATCTAAAATATAAAATCAAATGCAAAAATGATAAATGCCTTTGAGAAGATGCTTCTTTAAACTGATCGAAGAAATTTCATTTGTAACCTCAACTTTGGCTTTCCGAATCTTCTCTACAATGTAATGTTTCTTAAAGTAAATGTTTCTTGGTGAATGTGTGTTTGCTACACATGACAAAAGTAGAAAGACATGACTATTTTTAGACAAGAACTTTTATTCAACGATCTTAACAATCCAGGATTATTTCATTATGCAAAGTTAAAGTTGTTCTAATTGCCATTAGAAGATTTTAAATGTTGTTTTTTAACACTTTTTTAGAATCTAATCCTATTCGACTTCTAGCCCCAAGGATAATTACATTCTCGTCGGTATTTGGGTAATTTCCTACACTGGAAAATGTGTTGCGTAGATCAATTTTTTTTAATCTTTTAATTTTTTACACATAAATTTAATTGTTCATCCTAAAGTAATATTTTGATGCATAACCATAAATTTCCTTCGAAACAAATTTAGTTAACAAATTGGAGTAATTTTTTCCAGTTGGTCAAAAGAAACACTTTTTTCAGCGTATTTCGCAAACATGAAATCGTTGTATAAGATTTTTTTTTCTTTCAATTTTAAGTGAAAGTGCCACATTGTCACCGGATTTAAATCCAATCAATCCTTGTGTGAAGTACTTAGATGGAAAGTGGAAAAAAGACGACCATTCCAGTGAATGTATATATCTAGTGAGGTCAATGTCAAGACTTCAAGCAGCAGTAGAAAATGAAGGCTCCTACGCCAGATATTGATTTTAAGTAACTTTCTGCAGGGGTGTACTTATTTTTGGACTGCTAAATATTCATATTTTTGGTTTCAGAGTGTCAATGCTGCAGAGTTGGGTGATAAATAATACCTAATAATACGCTCCACTAAAATGATAGATATCCTGGTTCAGAAGAAAATCAACTTTTTACAAAAAGAATCGGTTGGAGTGTACTTATTTATGGGTGATATTGTGTGTATAACCCTAATGCTTTTCTGTGTAGTATCTGTCTGATCTGCAGCCTTTCTGACTTAGATCAGTTTTGCTTTATGACCGAGAAACCCACATGATAAGTGGGTAGGATTGAGAAAAATAAGAGTGGGGGAGAGGGTATGGCGAAGGGAAGATAGGAGACGAGAGAGCTTGAGAAAAACAAATATCACTAAAAGGAGAAAATAAGTATACATACATAGGGAGAGGGGAGGGATGGAAATGAAAGAGAGAGGGAGACAGGTTTGCTGGTTGGATATCCAGAGACAATGAGAGAAAGATTGAAAGGCAGGTAGGGGTGGAAGGCGCAAAAATAGTGCAAAAATAGTGATAGATAAAAAGTCTTTATGGAGGGAGAGAGAGAGAGAGAGAGAGAGAGAAAAAAAAAGAGAGAGAGAGGAAAAGAAAGAGGATGCAGTAGAGAATATTTGTGCCGTCCTTTCGTTATGAAACTAATCCATGTTAGAAATAATCAACTAAAACTGTTTCTAAACCGTCAACATAGGTGTCTTCAGTTTTCAAGTTGGTTTGGCTGGCTGGCTGGTTTGCTTGCTTTGTATGTATATATGTATCACGCATACAAACCGCGTCAAAAGAACTAGAGGCCTGAAAAATTCAAACATTCATTCCTGATTATGTCTGGTGAAAACGAATTTTTCATTTTTTTTCAAAATCCTTCCCCATGATAAGTTTTTTTGGAGGGGGATTCAATTTATGATGCAATTTTATGCTAATTTGATACCTTAGTCTGTGACCACCTGTTATTGTTTTCTCTCTCCCTCCCTCCCTCTCTCTCTCTCTCTCTCTATCTCTCTCTCTCTCTCTCTCTCTCTCTCTCTCTCTCTCTCTCTCTCTCTCTCTCTCTCTCTTAATTCAGACTTCTTAGCAATTACTACCAAAATTGCGAGAGAAGTTGCTTATTCTTCGGTCATCCTTATTCCCTATGTTTTGATCACCCTCAACTCAGCATTCTGCCAGAAAAAAGGCGTTGGTCACCCAGTGATTTCTATTGAGTGACTTGCCAGACCTGTTTGGATAACATTCGGATAAGAAAAAAAAGAACACGTACGAGCAACGAAGATTGGAAGGGATAAGGGATGGAAAGAGAAAATAGAGGCAAAAAGTGAGAGAAAAGTAGAGACATGAGATAATGGATAATCTTTCCACGAGTCCAGCAAGTGAATATTGTCCCCCCAATTTTTACCTCTTTTTAAATATTTCATTTAATTTGAAGGTAAGTCAATACGTAATGTATCTATTCCTGACCAACGGGTAGTCTGTTGCGACAAATTTCTTTCTTCGCGGTAGGGTTGGAAGATTATTTACTATGCAAATGTTGTTTTGTTTTTTTGTGCGTTTGAGTATTTTAAATCCGAAATTCAGAACTGAAATTATGAGAGTTTACTTATGAAAAAGTTGGGAATGAAATTATAATCTAGATGTTGAACAACCGTAGCCATCAAAGATGGTGTAGGGTTCTATCTTTTTTTATATGTGCCTGAGTTTGTGTGTTTGTTTATTTTTGTTTGTTTGTGTCGTTTCAGCGCTCTTGATCATGGTCAGGAGGTCTGGAACGCACAAACACAGGTTCACATTAAAAAGGGATAGAACTTCTCGCCATCTCTGGTAGCTACGCTTGTTCAATTATTTGCATATCATGTAATTACCTAAAGATAAGAAACCTTGGTTATTATTGTGATTATCCATAGGTCAATTTTGGTACAGTATTTAGTATACTTTTGGTTGAAAAAAAATACTATGAATCACTTTCGAGACAAGAGCACTCATGGGTGTTCACTGGGGGAAGGAAGATGGGGCATTTGCCACCCTCTGCACCTGGATCCGACTTTCCCACTTAGTGTGAGGGGCTTTGGAAGTTGGCACCTCATAGTCAATAAGCGATAATGGTGCTGCTCAATTGGGTTATGCAATCTTAACTTGACGTTCAAATATTTTAAAAAAAAACGCTTCATTATTCGCAGGGGCTTACTCCATCGTGTCACCCCAAGACCAGGTCATGCATCTCAATCAACGGTTAAGCGCACCATCTGACTTCTAGATGATAAAGTGGATCGAACTCACTTACTCTATTTATGGCGGCTGGGATGCCTATCGCGTAACAAGGTCATATGTTTCGATATATTTCGACTATACTCTTTTACCGAAAATATATGCCTTCTCCCTTCCCAAATATATGCTTTTGTCTCGCACAACCCTGAAAATGAGTTCCCTCCAGGACAATAATTATGACTGTAGGAACTATTAGAAAAGACGGCTAATATATCTGCTGAATGGTGGTAACAAACCAATAAATATACTGGATTTGTATTTTTGGGTGAATTCAAACCAAAGGCTACAGCAAAAAAGAAAAAAACATTTTATGTCAACGTTCATGTTTTTCTTGTTTTTGTGTTTCATAAGCTTTTCTTAGTTTGTGGTGGTGACAGGATGAAATATATTACAGATTTTTTGCAACAGAAAGTAGGGGTCACATTGTATTCGAGGTCGTGTTGTACTCGAGTATATGGGGTAATAAATATTTGAGTTATAAAATTGAATACAAACCAATAGATATTTTGTGATTTTAAACTATTATATGCTTTTCGATCCATCTGTAATTTTTTTACTTGTCAGTGATCTATGATTTCTAATGATGCATTTTCCTTTTTATTTTTCTTTAATTAGACCGTCTGTCAAACGACTTTCGATGTTTTGATATCCGCTTCAACGTACCGAATCTGACTCACTAACAATGTTAGCAGTATGATGAACCAGTCTTGTGACAAAAACACCACACTCTAACCCATGGTCGTACCCTCCTATTTTTCATCGGGAGGGTTGGGGATATTTCTGGTATAAGCATCCCAACTGAAGAGAAGGTACTGCACTCATCTCTATTTGTAGTGTAATTAAATGTGTCTCTTACTGATCATTTGGTCCTCAGCCTCTACAAGGTTCCGACTTTCAAATCCACTCACCCACGGTGAGAAAACCTTATCCTTAGGGGTGCAAAAGCTCTGTTTGTCTTCAAGACCCCTCTCCACCAGCAGACGTGTCGAAATGGCACAACAGTTGCAAAGGAAACGGGTCAAACATATTCAGTCCTATTTGCTCTCGTCCATGTTGTATCATGCTAACGACTTCAGCAACTAAAAGTTCTCAGTGTCCTGTCCCTCTGCCAGTCATCCTAAGTTTGGCATTTCTCTTCTTGGCTCATTACGTTTACATACGGAAGGATAGAAGTGGGAGACGCTGCACCTGACTTCTGAACTATAATTAAATTACAAATATTAAAGTCAGTCTAGAAATAGGTTCAAAGTAGTTCCCAGAAATGAGTCACAAGTTCTAATATTTTTTACATATATATATAAATATGAAGGTAAATGAGTCTATGTGTATATATGCATGAATGGGTGTTTTAATTGGCATTTCATTATTTAATGATAATGCTATGGAATTATGAGATTGTGTTCCATAAATAAATAGTTGAATACATTTATGAAGAACCATAATCAAGATGTTTTCTCACACACGAGGGACATCTGGCACGTTGTATAGTGGATATCAATAAACATACTTATATTTGTTCGGTTTCCTTTGAAGTTCATCTTTGTCTTTGTTGCATTGTTTCTTAAAATAGCTGGAATGTATTGTGAACACTTTTTAGGGGTCCAAATGCGATTATATAAAAATGATGTTTCTGAATAGAAACTGTTAGTTGAACCAATTATTTATATTGTGTGTATGTAAATATATTTGTTTTTCTACTACTTTATTCAGTTTTTTTTATTGGTGATACTTCGGTCTTGCTGGTCAACACCGTTTTCAAACTGAATGAGGAACGTTACAAAATTTATTGTAAAGAAGTGTTTTGTCATTCTGGTGTTGCAATCGTTTGGTCATCATTTTCATTACTAGCAAGGACGAAATGTCACCAATAAAAAATAAATTAAGTAAGACATTCGCTGCAAAGGAAAACATATATATATATATATATATATATATATGTATGTGTGTGTGTGTGTGTGTGTGTGTGTGTGTACTGGCCATTACTGTGCCACTAAGGATGTTATTAAAGCAGTTACATTATGTATGTATTGATGTGGAACGAGAGAAATAAAAAATAAATTGATTCTGTAAGTCATCCTACGCATCTGTGGAAATGAGATTTTCAATGTCTGTTTGTTGATTATGACCAAGCAAAGAATTTTAATTGATACTGAAGACAGGTCTGGTTAGTCATTCAATAGAAACCGATATGTGACCAACGGCTTTTTGGAGCAAACTGTGTTGAGGGCGATCAATTAAATACTTAGAAAAAGGGTTGATCAATGAATAAGTTGCTTCTCTCGTTTATTGTTAGGAAGTAATCACTGAAAAAAAGTCTGAATTTTCAAAAAATCAAACGTGAACACTACTGGACAAATTAAAATCCACTTTAGTATAAACTTACATTACAAATTGAACTCCCTCTAAAAACTTTATAGTGAGATTTAAGAAAAACAAAGAAAATCTTTTTTCAGACATAATGAGGAGTAAATGTTTATATTTTCAGCTCTCTTGCTCCTGGGATGGAGCCTGTATGCGTGATACATATATAGTCAGCCAGACCAACTTGAAATCTGAAGAGATGTTTATGTTACTTGCTTAACCATTGAAAAAACAAGTGTGATTCGTGGTCCGCCTCGATTTGAAGTTTATCGATGTTTCTCAGGAATAACATTTCTATTTACTGAAGTATCCCCCAAATTGAGACATTCCAAGACCATATAATGCGTCTGATCACACATGCATAGAAATAAGAACAAGCATTCCAAGGGAAATCATGAATCTCAGTCATCCATATATACTTCTTTTTACTTCTTAAACTAAGCAGTGATGATGTCTCAATTGAGTTACCTTGATGAAAATACTACCATTATGGTTTGAATCATAAATTTACGATTTTAAAAAACAAAATAGGTTTAGTTAGTCACTAGATAAAATGATCAATTAAAATATAGGGAGAAAAGAATAAGTTACTCTTCTTGCCTTTTGGGGGGGGGCTGAGATCGCTAAAAAGTTCAAATGATCAAAAAACAAGCATGGACACAAGCTGCCGGACACAAAATAAGGGATCATTTTGACATTAACTTTCATTGTAGATTAAACCCTCAATGAAAACCCACTGAGGGAAGCAGAGAGAAAAAAATTCCCCCACTCATACACAGGTGGGGAAGCTGCAAAATTTCTAATTTCTACTATGAACGGCTAGGGCTGGGTGAATAACAGATTGGTAGATACATTTAAATGTCAGAACACATAAATAACTTAAACCCAGCAACAGTGATTAAACCGGTCTCTTGTGGATAGTGGTAATTATTAACCTTACAAAGAAACCAGATCAACTTCCCACTTCTCTTTGTTGAGATGAAAAACGAGTCCTTGGAACTATTTGGACATACCAAAGAATCAAAAGCAAGATTGGTAAAATTATGCCTAGGAGGTTATGTACCAGCCAACGCTGACGGGAAACCAAAATTCGGATGGCACGAGAGCATATTGGTCAAAATGTAACAACCAGACCTAGGTAAACACTGTTACTCAAAGCCGTAAAATCTGGAAGAGAATAAGTTATGTGAATTCGCGATCTGCCCAAGACGGAAATAGCTTCACATGATGATCCCAAAACTGAAATTCGAAAGTGGCGTGCGAATGAACGCATTTGCACAATGCGTCACTAGGTGTCACGAATTGACAATATTCTGAGCCAGTTGGCGAGATTCCTGGATAAAGGTAAAACGTTAAGCTGGGTGTGGTATTTGTGTTACAAATATGGTAAAAAGTCACTTGAAGACTAACTACGATCTGACTGACCTCCAACGAACAACGGAAATCTTGAAGAATTTACTCCACTATTATCGCCAGGATATGGATGAAATGTCTGAGGTGACTGGTTTGTCTATGGAGTTCAGGCCACCGAATTTTTCAGAAGAATTGGAAATTAGACGCGACCCCACAAAATTCGTGCCTCTTTTGTTCAAAAAGGACCAAGAAAACTAAATGAAATAAATCATGGCATATCAAATATTTTTCGTTCTATTCCTGATGCAAGCCTTCATAAATCGTGAGGAGGTAAACATATAAGGGAGATAACCGAGTTTTTGTATTAGCCAAAGTATAATTGATTAAATACAATTATTATTTGATTAAATTTTTCACTGCTATTTATATTTTGATATAGAATGCAGTAAATGGAGACTTACATAGTGTATTTTTAGATTAATTTTTAGATTTCCGGAGAATTTAGATGCTTAAAGATGTTTTTGCGTCAATTTTTGGATGTAAAAAAGAGTTGGCAACGCTAATTTGATATAATCGCAAGGGTTTTTGATGGTGAGCGAGTTGATGTTGCAAGTCAATGAAAATAAACACAGTCATAATGCAGAGATTGAGAAATATATTTAACAAGATTTTGCTTCCACCACGTAAACTATGAAACAGATTCGTGTGTTACGTTTACACAGGTTGACCACCCTTTATTCAAAATGGCTTGGACTACAAGTGTCCCAGATTTTTTCAAGATTTTTTAATGTTTGCATTAACATAATGAGATATCTCGGGGATGGAGCCTGTAAGTAAGGGGAGTAATCTTGGGTGAGTTTTGCAAGGATAACCGAACTTTTACTGCTGTCAGAATGAGTTAAATGCCCTGGAAATCGGCATTGTCTTTTAATCATACTACAGTAAGGCTAAATTTAGAATTTTCCACTCGTGACACCATTGTGGCTATTAGGAGAATTTGGATTTTTGGAACATTCTGGTTTTCAGAGTTTCGGGTAAGGGGAACACATCCTGTTCTAAGTTCATAAAGCATTCAAAGGGAGAACATTCCTTGTGCAGTATATATGTATATATTTACTTGACCCTTTGATGATCTATTTACGCCCAGATTGTATCCATACTGCCAGAATGTAACCTGAGGGCAAGTCGACCCATGATTGTACATAAATTCTCTCATGTAACAAGCCATATTGTGCAAAGTTCATCTCCATTCTGATCGATATGGAATTTGTTCGTTGGATATTTACTCATTGTTTCTGCGGCAAATGTAGGTTTTTACGGAGCATGGGTGTTGGTCCGATGCCCAAACCCATTTTTAACTGGGCTTTAGACCAGCTATATCAATTGCCAAGATGAAGGTTTTTTTTCTGTGAAAATAATCCACTCTTTATTAGACTGACTAAATGGCTACAACTGTCCCCTTGTATATCCATAGCTAGTGGGTGAGGAGAAGTGGAAAAATGTTTTCTCCCAAAAGGAACGTGAATAGCCTCAGCCTAAACTCGAGCTCAGTACGCTGATTTACCATTCTGCATTCCCTCACGTCACTCCTGTCCTCTCCCAATCCACTCTTCACGACGTAATTGTTCTAGTAGATAATGTTCCTAACTGACTCCCAGGCTTTTGATCACAGGAAATACCACGATTCCGAGCCGCTGAGCTGCGTCTCAAAACTTGATACATGATTCATTTTTTTTTCATTATTACATGTATAGTAACCAGCCGAATTAATTTCTGATTATTGTTTACTTGCTACATTATAAGAAGTGTCGTTAACATTCAAAGAATTTTTTCGGGCGATTGAAAGCTTTGTTGTTGTTTGTGTTCTGTTCATGTTGATGAGTGATTCTTTGATTTTTCCGAGTTCCCAACAGCGTTCCATATCTATAATCTGGACAATCGAAGAAGCGGCACACATCAACATGACGCCCGAGTATGAGTCAAGTCAGAGAAATGCGAAGTTCAACCTGATTTGGTTTCCGCTACTTGTCATGGACCTGGTACAGAAATCCAAGCTCATCAATAAAAGGAAGAGAAAATACCCGAATCCTGCCTTACAAGTATCGCTAATATTGGAGAAAATATGTTTGCCTCCATCGCTTTCTGGTAGTACACATGAAGAAGGCCGTAGAACAGATCGATCGAAATGTCGAGCTAATGAAACAAAGAATTCTTTGAATACTTTTTCCGTTCATCTTAATTTTGAAGTTAATTTTTATCACAATTCGGGCCGTTATTTCCATGACAGCGAACAAACGGCACAGATCGTGTAGTATAGTGATATAGCAATTGGGTGTAAGTCTGGCAAGAGGGAACTGAGTTCGAATCTCAACGAAAGCTTACCCTGTTTCCAATCCGCACTATTTACTCGCTATCATGGAAATCACAGCCTGAATTGTAAGTAGTAATATAAAAAAAAGGAAAGGAAAAGAACAGATTTTGTTCAAAACCTGCGACGTTGTATATATAATTTCGACAGCATTTGGCAACAGTCATCAAGATTTGTTTCTGCATTGAAAATATTGATAATGTTAAATTATTTGTTTCCAATCGACTTTTCAAGTTAATTCCCGTCTAAACGTCTGAAACAAAAATAAATTATCATGGCATCAAAAATGAAAGGAAGAATATCGTCAATAATGCAGTATAATTCATTGGCAAAAGAAACATGTATATAAGAAGTGTATACATTAGTTATGAACGCTGTTTGGTCTGCTTTCTTTTTTCTCTCCATCTTTCTTTTTTGCGTCCTATTTTTTCTAAAGGACTGTGATGTTGTGTAACGTAAAATAGAAATTTCTTTTTCTTTGTCTCTCTTATTATCCCACTTTCCTATCAAGATAACAGCTTTCTTAGCAGTTTGATTTCATTATATCAATAGATCGATTTAATAATCACACGTTTTCGTATTTTCTGACGACAAAGTTTCGGACCTGGATAGCTTCATTCAGGTATTCTCTTCCAATGTCATCTATCAATTTTATACATTGCTTTTTGTCACTCTTGCTATTGATTTTTAGCTTTATTCTCGCATGTAACAACAAAAAAATGATCATGCCAAAAGTAGTGACATCAGGCATGAATAAAAGTGACGTACGCAAAAAGTGATGACGAATTCACTCCCTCTCCTAAAGGAGTTGAAATTGGATACGTTGTTATAGAATAATATTGTGGAATTCAGTTTTGTATACTTTTTAGATTTTAATGTAGAAAAGGAGTTTGACCCAAGCGAAGCCAAGCTTGTTATACATGAATATATTTGAGCTTTTGTCCAATTTTTAGTATTGTCGAGTTTTGTCTTTATTTTCATTTGTCATTACAATGACAATGGCCACACCAAATACCAGTGACGTCATGCATGAATAAAAGTTATGTACGCATGACTAGATGACGAATTCACTCTTTCGATTCAGGTCGACTCGTTTTATTACATGAACTATTGATAAAAGAGTTAAAATGAGACACTAGTTTTGGAATCGTACTGTATAGAGAACTGAATTCTATTTTGATTAACTTTTAAATTGAAGCAAAGAAGTTTGACCTGAGTACAACCAACATTGTCCTTGTTTATTTTCTGAACGTTCCGTTCTGTATTATATTCTAAGAAGCAACAGATTTAGTTAAGATTTTATTTTATACTTTGAACTACTGTGTTCAGTTTGTTGATTTACACATATGATGATTAGCAATATGCATTTGTCGTTTGTCAGTAAATTTGTCGTCTGTCAAGCTTACGTCATCAGTGAATTTGTCGTATTCAACGCTTACGTCATCAGTGAATTTGTCGTCTGTCAAGCTTACGTCATCAGTGAATTTGTCGTATGCCATGCTTAGATCATCAGTAAATCAGTAGAAATAGAATTTCATGTTACGTTTAACTTGACAAATGGTATTTTACTTAATTTTACCTTTAGATTAGATTAATATCCAGGAAAAATATCGAACATAAACAAGAAAATACCGCACAAAAAATATTTCTGATATTTCAAAACAATACAAGTGCAAAATTAGTTATTGTTGTCATTTTTTTACGGCAAAGGGTCAACTAGTCCACTATAATAATGAACTGTGATTATTTCGGTACCTCTGTCCTTAACAATGTACCCTTTAATTTAAGGGGAGTAATTTTGCTGAAATAAAAACATCCCCAACCCACCATTTGAAACAATGGACACTTCCACTGAAAAAAATTAAGAAGTTTCTTTCCAAAAAAATAACATCTTGTAGCAATTCAAATATATCCGTGATATTAATTTGACAGGTCTTAACTAGTCATACATATAATGGCTCTATTTTGATAGTACCATTTGCATGAATTCCAGACCACTGACAAAGCATTTTTCCTCATTTCAATGTACAACATATAAATTGAATGGCAAAAACTTGCTATGACAAATTTTAGGTGAAACACAGCAAAATTCGTGTGAAAAGTCCATCAGATTATGTGAATAACGGCATGGTCGGCAACCGCCCTGTCACAACAAAGAAGTAGTTCTACTTAGTTCCATCACGTTTATGCAAATATTGAAACAAAAACCTACGTACCTTTTATGTAAACGATGGTTTGTTTATATAAAAAGTACTGCTCGTGGTGGCCGCGCATGATAAGTGCCCAATGAACCATTTTTTACGAAGTTGATATCTTTGTTATTTTCAGGACTAAAGTGCTCAGTTTTTTCTATTCCAATGCTTAAACACTCTTCATTATGATTCATGGATTGTTTGGTCTTCAATACAATTTTTAAAAATACTGAGCATTGTAGCTTTAAAAATAACAAAAATATCAACTTTTTAGAAACTGGTTCGTTGAGCACTTATCATGCGCAGCATATATATATATATATATATATATATATATATATATATATATATATATATATATATATATTATTTAGAAATGGATATATGGTCCAACAGAATGATTATAAATTGTATTATATTGTATTGGAACGATCTCCCATTATTACACGGTGAATGTATCATTTGACCTAGACGACGTAAATAGAATGAGCAATGAAAGTTGGGCTGCTGCAGGAATCGAACCTGCGACCGATAGGGTAGCCGCTTCTACGTAGCGTTGCTCTTAACGATACATCATTGGCGGCAGTTTAGCTCAATGGTAAATGCAACCTATCGGTTTTTGTAATAGACTGAGTGGAAGGACCCATTGTTCAGCGAGAAAAGATTGTCCAGTCTACTTTGCTCTAACCAGTATTTTTTTGACGTGAAAATTAACATCAGTCGCAGTTTATCTGCTTATTTCTATGTTTCTCTGTCCGTTATTTTGAGTTTACTCATTTATTTATAAAATAAGAATACCTCAATGGGCATCTCTTTAAACAATCTACATTAGAAATACTTATTTAACATCAAAATATGCATTCATTCAAATCATAAAAATGCTGGAAATTCTAAAAAAAATTTGCATGCTTCTCAGTACAGAGAAACATTTCCAGACACATTTTATTCATTCATTTTCCTAAATTCTTTTTTATATATGTAATCTATGGGCACCAGGAACCCTGAATAAGGGTGCTTTATGTATACATACATGCATAAAAATCTTTTATATCCAGATGGCACACATATGTAAGTAAAATAACTATCTATTTCAATATATCTCACACATATATATAAGCGAAAAACAACTATCTTATATCTTTAAAAACACTTTTCGATGCTTTCATCATTGACCAGCCAAACCCATTTAAAAACTGGACAAACCCATGCTGACAGTTTTGGTTGACGGCTTCTAATAGGAAATAGAAAAGTCTTGAAAAGTTGAGCGAGTTAATCGAGAAAGATTTTCTCACGTTAACCCATCAACACTGAGTAGTGATTACTTTGATCATACATGGTGGTGTAAAATAAGCTGATCGAATTATTTTCTCTGTAAACAACGAAGCCTTTCACTTATAGATACAGACGGCTTTTCCTGCTTGTTTCTATATTTCTCTGTCCGTAATTTTGAGTTAACTCATTTATTTATAAAATAAAAATACCCCTATGGGCATCACTTTAAACAGTCTATATTAGAAATACTTATTCAGCATCAAAATATGCATTCATTCAAATCATAAAAATGCTTGAAATCTAATTTTAAAAAATTGCATGCTTTTCAGTACAGAGAAACATTTCCAGATACATCTTATCTATTCATTTTTTCTAAATCCTTTTATATATTCCAGCTTATAATTCCTAAAATTGCCCCATCAATTTATTTTCTATCTCATATGATCTAGATTAAGTTATTCTTAAAATTATTCATTCACGTACTATTCTTTTAGATAAGATGGTATACCATTCCAGTATTTCAAAATTCTTTCAGAGAAAAAATCAATTTGTTTGTGTGACTTTGTTTTTGTAGTAGACCAAGTGGAAGGACTCATTGTTCAGGGAGAAAAGATCGTTCAGTTTATTTTGCTCCACCCTCTGTTTGTTTGACGTGGAAATTAACGTCATTCGCAGTTGAGCCTTAGAACATCAATGACTGAAATTTCAGTTTTCTGCGGTTAATGAGCTAAAACTTGGATCTTTGTCAGTTAATGTACAAATGTAGACAGCCCCCAAAGCATGTGCCCCGCCATTAATATCAAAGATGGCATACCTACAGCCCAAATCAAATATGCCGATTCTGACCAGCTGCATGTTAATATGAACAAAATTAGCGGTTGAATATATTTGTAATATCGATTCACCGTAGCCCAATGAATGGCCAAGCCGACCGACCAATCAAATGGACAACAGATTTTTCTCTCTACGCTCGTGTGAGTGCGCGTGTGTGCATATCTGGGTCTGGTTGCTACTGGTCATATTTTGAAAGGCTACAACCCCACTAGGCACTATCCATAAAGTTTTTCAAAAAAGTGCTTTAGGGGGTCACTATGGTCATTTTGGACAATCAATGCCAAAATCTTGTGCCGGTAGTTTTAGATAACTTTAGATAAAAAAAAAAAATACTTTTTCAAAATAATTTTTGATAAACGATCTATTTTCTAGTTAATATCTGATCAATTGTTCAGATAATCAATTCCAGCACACATGCGGACCATGGTGATTCATTTATATGGGGTATGAATATTTCCTTATTATTCTAGCATAAATATAAAAATATAATAAAAAACAAAACAAGGGAGAGAACGCAATTTTCGCAATATGAATAAGTGTTAAGTAACCTCCCTTGAAATTTGAAATTTAGCCCTTTCAATAACGTTTCGTTTTGATTTCTTTTCGTGTAGAATAATGAATAAAGTATCCCTTAATCGAGAACTAAATCCTGGATTCAGCCCGAAATTGAACCATTTCTTTCAAAGCCCATGGCCCAACCTTTCTCAAAATCTCACTGCATTTCCTCTGAAAACTTTCAGAGTCAGTGGACAGACAGACAAACAGACAGATAGACGAACACAAGTGAGTATGTATACCTCTCCCCACATCGTTGGCAGAGGTAATGATAAGACGGGAGCACCAAACAATGGACATTTTTCTGCCGAGTATCAGTAACAAGAGAAATTGCAAAGAAGAAAAGAAGAAAGAAATGAGAAACGGAAAAAAGGATGAAGACTGGTCTGGCTAGTCACTCGATAGAAACCGTCACGTGACTAGCGTCTATTGGGAACATGTTATGTTGGGGGTGATCAATTTTTTTTAATATTGGGGAAAAAAAGAGTGATCTACGTATCAAGTTACTTCTCTCGTCTTTTGTTGGGGTGTGATCACTAAAAAAACCTTTAAAATTTCAACAACAAAAAACAAGCGTGAACACTGTCGGGCACAAACTAAGGAAACAATTTAGCTTAAACCTACATTGTAAATTGATCACCCACCACACACATAAAAAACACTATTAAGGAGGGTTGAAACAAATAAAAAATCGTTTTTTCTAGACATTACAAAGAGCAAGTGTTTAAATTTTCAGCCCTCCAGCTCCATTGGTGTTGTCTGTACGCGTGATACATACATACATACATACATATATAGCCAGTCAGCCAACCAGACAGAAAGACCAACTTGAATACTGAAAAAAAACCTGCGTTGATAATTTTGGTGACAGTGTGTTTGGTTGTCAGTTTCTAAAAAGAAAAAAAAACTCGAACAAGTTAATTTTAAAATTCTCAAACCGGTTGCTAAAAAAACTGTTCCAGCCGTGAGAAATTTCATAATGACTTTTGATTGTGGCTTCTTTAATTGTGTGTTCCTTTCACGACGGAGAATTTTCTTCCGAGAGAACTTGGTCGTTGTTTTACGTCATAACACTTTCACGGTCGCTTCTGTAAAAAAAAAATATTGTTTATCTTTGTTCTTTCCAAGAGAAAAAAAAACACACACTTTATTGATTTGTTGAGTTGTTGCCAACGATTTCATAATGGAGACAATATCATGTTACACAGGCAAAACTCTTGATTAATTAGATGAAGACATCGAATCTTTAACCAAATAATTCAAGATGGTTGGCTGACACTGATTTTTGAACGAGTTAGTTTTCCTATTATTTCACCTTTGACTACTCTTCAGCTTCATCTTAATTTTTCAGTTTTCCTCAACATGAAGGTAATTTAGTAGATATGATACAGTGGATTACAATATGTCATCTAATAATAAGAAAATGAATGATAAATACTTACTTGAGTGATTCTTCTAATACTATAACAAAAACAACAATCATGGTGCAGATATTCGGAGCAAAGAGTTTTGAGGGTTTTTTAAGCGAGATTTCACTTCAGCGAACGACCATGTAGTTAGGGTCACGAGCTCACTTCTCATCGGATACTTATTCTTTGTTTCAATTCACAATGGTAATTTATTCACTCACTGTCGGGAAACTGACCTGAGTTCCGCTGCAATAAAAAGCAACAACAACTGAGACGGAGGTAAATTGGACTCACATTAGCCACGAGTTCCTGTAGCTCAGTGGTAAGAATGGCTGTGCATTGAGCGTACCACTCTCCGGTCGATATAGTCGTGAGTTCAATTTTCACTGGGAACTTATTCATTATTACGATCTGCGCTGTTAATTAATTTACTCACTATAGAAGAGAAACAGACCTGAGTTTTTGAGCGATAAAAAGCTGCAACAATGCAGATGCAAGTGAATAGAAGTTCAGAATCAATGATAATTATTTATGAGTAATAAAATAAAGTAAGAATTAGAAAAATCTTTATTTACACTAAATGTTTTCAAACCAATCGTTATATATCGTTTTATTTCGCTTTCATGGTCTTTCTCTAACTACATTAACTGATATAAGTAAATGTATTCCTTAGCTTCTTTCAAATGATCAACTTCGATTCTTATGCTCATTTTCGGGACATTATTTCTAGTGCTACCGACGAAAAATAAACATTTTCACTTTAATTTGACTACAAAAATGAGCTAATTAGAAAAAAAACCCTTAATGGCAAAAAAACAAGAAAAGATGCTAAAATGGCCCAAAATACGCTAAGAAATGGCCAGAACCTTATAATCCACCTGTGCTAATTTAGCGCGCTGCCAGAGCAAGAAACTCTCTGAATTTACTACGAAAAGCGCTAAATTGACAACGTTGCTTCTATCTTAGTTCGGTTCAGCTTTGAGCCACCTAAATTTGAGCCTTTTCTACTTGGGTACATAAGACTAATAATATATGAATTATGCCGTTGTCTATGATACTGTTTGTGAAACGGATATTAATGGTTTTGAAGAAGAGCTCGAATAATATTCCCAAGAGGAGGCTGATACCTTGACGGTTCTGTATGCATTTCAAATTGCTGGGGTCGATTTCGTGAAGTGTGTGTTGTGTTACCAGATACAGATGTGTCCTTCCTCTTAATCAGTGTGTATCTTCGTTTATGTAGAGGGGCTGTTTTCAAAACATCTAAGAGAAATTGACATTGATTCGTCTCATGAAGCATTTAATCTAAATTCTTCTTCTGCCCTTCTAGGTTTTCATGCCTTCACCGAATATGACCAGACAGGGAAATTTCATGGAAAGATTGAAGCATTTTGCAGGAATGCATTTATCGAATTAAGTGGTGACGAATAGGTTGCTTTCCAAAAACTGGGGGAATCTGAAGATTTGCCCAGCGATGACATCATTCAGGGTTTCATTCACAATGAGACTCGACAGTCGAAATGTTCTGCAGTCTGTAAAATCACCAGATGATCTCCGATGATTTCTGTTGAACAAGAAACAAGCAGAAACTGAGAAACAAAAGGTGCATCGAAGCACAAGACTCTTCGAGCACACTATGTAACAATGATGTGGGAAAGAGCCGATAGGTCGAATCCCGAATTATCAGATCTACGCAGTTCTGGTTGACAAGATGCGGATGATAAAATCCCTGCCCCCAAAGCATCAATTCAAATGTTCATGTGCGAGTGCAAAAGGCATCTACTGTTGTATTTGTTTCAAAAACGATCTAATTTACACTGAGATGTGTCTTTGTAAGTTGTGTGAGAATGATGGTCAGATTGACAATTCGGGATTCTGGTGATGAGATTTTTGACTAAAAGACTTTCTAGCACTTGGACATATGTATACGGGTTCTATTGTACTATATATCCATTTGATCTAAAAATAATCACCTGTTCTGGTGACTCCTACCAAGTCCGTGGGTTTACCTGGTTTTAAGAAATTTTGCAATTGGGCAAATGCATTGATTCCACCAGATTAAATTTCATTGATTATCAAAAATGTGTTTGCTATGTTCAAATCAGATGACTTCTGTGTGCAGTAATTTTTTTACCAGAGTTTGCTATTGGAGACTATTAGTCGAGCTTTTAAATTGTTAGGTATTACCTGACCAGCTGTAAATGTTACATGTGATAAACTTTTTATCAGCTTTTCCTTCTCAGATGTCAAAATAAAACTTTGTAGTTTTTTTCCCAAGTGTGGTGTCTTGTATATTCGATAGATATCGACTGTTTTGTGAAATTTGGGTCCGGTAAGCAATTCTGGTCCGTAAAATAGACACAGTGCCGTAGAAAAATTAGGCTAAAAACAATCTGAAGGTGTTATAACTCTGCTTTTAACAGCACAATCGAACGGAAGCATAACATGTGACAATCGCCCTCGAACTATAATGAGTAATGATGAATCCAACAAGCAGTGAGAATCTTGCCAAAATAAGAAAAGAATTTAAAAAAAGAAATTCAAAGTCGGCTTTATTATACCTTTGAGAAAAAAGGACAACTTCCCATGTAGGCTAACGTGTTCTAGTTGTTAGAATAATGCACCTTGGGATATTTTACGCCCAGAAATGCCAACTTGTTTAGACTTCACTTCCCTATTTGAGAGTTGTGGTGAAATTAATACTTACAAGTTGTAGCCTGCAGCAAAGTTGACACATCTTTTTTTGTTGTTTTGTTTGTTGGTCCTCGGTACTAAGGTTTCAATGTACTTTTATTTCCTTTATCTTATTTGATGAAGAATTGCAAATCATTATTAATAATGTTTCTGTTTTGTTTGTCTTCAGTACTAAGGTTTCAATGTACTTTCCTTTATTTTACTCGATGAAGTATTGCAAATCATTATTAATAAAAAAAAATTGCTGCCATTTACCTTCTTCTTCCGTCTAGTGGTATAATAGCTATGAGTTTTGGTTCTGTCTACACGTATGTATTAAACTATTGAAACAAGAGGTGAGCTGCCCAAAGTTAACACTAAAGCATTTAATTTCTTATCATTATCATCATTCCGTGTAAAATACTCATCCTTATAAGCTATGAAATCCTGGAAGAAAAAATCTCACTTGTATAGTACGCACTGAGTTTTCAGAATTTGTAGAGATTAAATTTAAACCTAGTTCAACTTTTCACTTGGTTCGTATCGGCTTAAGATAAGATTTTATCTAATTTACTTAACTTTGAAACACGCCAAACATTATTACACGAGATAGTGAATTTCTAACTTTCAAAGTCGTCTGACGTACAATTTGTTCTCAGGTATAAAAAAAGAAGATATAATTGAATTTCGAGTTGGATACTTCCATTAGGATTTATAAATTTCCCACGAAAGCCAATAAGCGTAAAATGAGAGGTCGTCATTAGCCCTTCCCGTCTCAACCAATTAGTATCAGTGCTTTGGAAAAGTGAAAACACACATGTCTGGTGAGTCACTCAATAGAAACCGTCATGTGACCAACATCTTTTGGCAACATCCCCTGTTGGGATGATCAATTAATTCTTTTTTAAAGGAGTATCAATGAAGAAGTTGTTTTTCTCGAATTTGGATGGGCAGTGATCATTAAAAAAAGTCAGAATTTTCCGAATGCAAGAGTGAATGCTGCTGGACACAAACTAGTGATCAATTCAGCATAAAATTACATGGCAGATTGAACCCCCATTAAAAACTTATTTAGGATGGGGATTTTTTAGAACAAAAAATGTTTTTTTCTAGACATGATGAGGAATAAATGCTGAAATTTTCATCCCTCTAGCTTTATTGGTGCGACCTGAATACGTGGTACATATATATATGACAAGCCATTCAGACCAACTTGAAAACTGAAGAAACATATGCTAACAGTTTTCTTTGAAGTTTTCTAATTAAGATGAAGGTAAATAATGGCCGAAATCAATACAATGGGGAAACAATGACTTCCTAAAAAGAGATTTAAGAAAATGTTTAAATAAGCGAAACATTGGTTACCAAAATAACATATATTCGCGAATTGCACCGTAATAATATAAAACCCTGTATACCCAGACTCTTTACAGCCTGCCTTGAGATGATCTTCAGAAGACTAGATTTTGAGAATGAAGGAATCAAAATAGACGGCGAATATCTGAACAATCTCAGATTTGCAGACGACATTGCCCTTTTCGCACAGAACCTACACGACCTCCATCTAATGCTAGATGAACGAAATGAAGAGAGCAAGAAAGTTGGCCTACATATGAACTTTATCAAGACAAAGATCATGTGCAACAACCACGTCGGAAATAAGAACACTCAGATCAAAATAGAGGAAACAGAACTGGAGAAAGTAGATCACTGCATCTAAGACAATGGATCTCCATGAGACCCTCAAAGGAAAAGATCAAGCACAGAATCACCTTAGGATGGCAAGCATTTGGCTGAACAAGCTCAACTTTCAAAAACAAGAAGAATCCATTAATCCTAAAAAGAAGGGTATATAACTAATGCATCCTCCCAATAGTCACTTATGGAACATGGAACCTAACCAAGAAACAGACCCGCAAATTGAGAACCATGCAATGTACATATGAAAGAATTATGCTCAACCTTACATGAAGAGACCACAAGACTACACAATAGAAGACAGGAGTTAGGGACATCATAGAACCCATTAAAAACTCAAATGGCAATGGGCTGGCCATGTCGCAAGAATGGCAGACAACTGATGGACATCACAACTCACAATATGGATTCCCAGAGATCACATGCGCAACCGAGGCTGGCAGAGTATTAGATGGAGAGACGAGCTGGACAAATTCAGAAAATACTGGCTCTGCAACGCCCATGATAGAGAAGTTTGGCAAATCCAGGGGAAGATCTATGTCCAATGATGGACGTTAAGGGGCTGATGATGATGCCATGAAAGCCCCTTTAATGACAAAGAGGCTAAGTTGAAGTTAGCAGTAAGTGAGTTTTTAACCACTTGGTAGTAGCTGACGAGATTTTCTTTGTTTTGGGTATTTTAACTTTGGCAGGCAATCGAATAGAGATTCAAAACAATTCATAGATGATGATAAGGCAATGATTGTCCCGACGCGATTGAAAGGATATTCTTACCTAGCGCCAGATTCGTGATGAGTAAATAAAAACTGATTGCTGAGTTTCACGTATTGTAGTTTTTTACACAGTGGTCAGATTCCAGAAAACCATTCGTGCATAATACTCATCCCCAAACATGAGCAATGAAATCCAAGAAGAAAAAATCTCACTCGTATAACACGCACTGACCTTTCATAATTAGCAGAGGCTAAATTTAACATTTGTTCAACTTTTTACCTTGTTCGTATGGACTTGAAACAAGATTTCATCTAATTTACCTTGTTTTTGAAGACCGTCGTTCTTGTCTTTTATTTTACAAACGCAATGAATTGAATTTTTCATATTCCGTTCTTGGGTTTACTTCTTGGCGTTGCTAAAAAGATAACGGTCCAAATTTTTGTCTAAAGAAACAAAAAAACAAATTCTTCTCAGTTATTACGTCGAATGGGACTGTTCGAAAGTCAAGGTTTTTGTTTATATTAATTATCAGCTAGACAACAATACGTTGTAGTTGATGACTGACAGTTATTTGATAAGTCAGCAGTATTTCAATGTTGGTGTAAAACATCCACATCTTATACATTCATTTATATCATTTGGGTAATGTTTAGGTATAAGATATTATTTTTAGATTTTTAAAAAGCTTTATATTTGAATATATCTATATCTAGAACGGAATTTTGAATGGTGCTTGGCCATTTTTATAAATGCTATAAATATATTTTAAAAAATGTAAATGATAATGATTATCTAATTCTTCGTGTTTCAGACGTTACCAATTTCAGACGTCCGGGTTCAAAACGTTTAATTGTACTACAGTGACAACGTAGACAGTGATACCATGGCGTCTATCTTTGACACAGACAGCTGTGTGTCAGACTGAAAACGATGTAAATAAAATCTTCTAAAAAAAAACCAGTGTTTAGTTGGTGACTTAAACTCTTTATTATACATTAGTGATCTTGGACTATAAGTATGATTTACTTTTTATTATCGTATTTCTATATCCTTTTCCCCCAACGACGTTCTAATGGAACGAGGTTGAACGAAACGGAGTCAATTGAGGAATTTCCGTATATTTCTTTTATTTCGAAATTTATTCCCCAAAACATGAATAAATGAGTTGTTGAATCTTTAACTTTCAGAATTGTCTGATGTACAATTTATTCCCAGACATTAAAAAATTGAAGAAAAAAATATCAAGTAGAATTCAAGTTGGTTTCTTCCATTAAGATTTATGATGTAAATCTCCCACGAAAGCCAATAAGCGTAAAATGAGAGGTCGTCATTGGCCTTTCCGTCTCAACCACTCAGTTTGAGTGCCTTTCAAAAGTAAAAACGTGTATTTAAAATCTCATTAAAAAACACTCTTTAGGTCAGTATTTCTCATTGCTGTAATAACAATCGTTGGGTCACGTTAGTGGATAAGTGTTAGTAGCCTGGGTTGGTTTTGACTATGGGAGCCTAATGCAAAAGTTATTTCACATAGGATACTAAATCAGACAGACTGACGTATAAATACATACTGAAAAGGAAAAGGAAGAGTCTGTCTGTCTGTCTGTCTATCTGTTTCTCTCTCTCACTCATAAAATCAAAGGACTCGGAAAGGATAGGTTTTTCCAGGATGAAATAAGTTTTAGACACAACATCAAAAGACACATCAATAACCCTCAGAAAGGGTCTGTAAACAGATCACTTATCCAGCGAACTTGATGTCAGAAGTTGGTTTTTGAAATGCTGGTCCCACTAAGCAAGGCTTTACTGTTCACATCAAAAGGTTCTTTTAAAATGTGGGTTCCACTAAGCAAGGCCTTTCAGCTACTATTCACATCAAAAGGTTTAGTAAGAAGCGAGTGGCGATCTGTTACGAAACCCAGCAAGATCCAAAAATAGCCAGTGTTCTGGAAGCTAAGTGCCCAGGAGAAAACCGTGCTAAACATCATATGGAGAGACCACAAGATGATACAGTACATAAGAAAATCCACGGTGGTCAAAGATATCATAGAATCTTTTTTTTTAAATCTCAGATGGCTATGGACTGGTCATACAGCAAGAATGTCAGACAAGCGCTGGACATCATGACTCACAAAGTGGATTCCCAGAGATCATATGTAAAATTGAGGCCAACAAAACATAAGATGGCTTGATGAACTAGACAAGTTGAAGAAAATATTGGCTCCGTGACCCCCATTATAGAGAGGTCTGGTGAATATTGGGAAGCTTTGTGTCCAACGACGGACGCTGAAAATGATGAAAAGCTCTTTGAGATTGTGAACTGTCTAAATCAACAATGGACGCTGTCATTTATAATAGAAAATATAACTTCTGGCTTATGCATACGTTCTGTTACTCCTATCCCGTTGCAAGGGCCAGGCAACTCAACAAACAGTATAATGCTTGCTATAAAGATATATTAATATAGAAAGCATATGACTGTTGTTTTTTTTTTACAATTTGGGAACTGGGAGTGTCAAAAGCTGACCTGTCAATAGCAAATCGCTAGCAACGTGTTGATAGTTGTGAGTCACTGAATTCTCGGCAGCCTTGGGCAACTTTTTTGGACATAGTTGTTACTAGAGATGAGAAATAGATCCTTTCCCACTATGTTCAGTGCAAACGACTGTGGCTCAGTCGTGATGATAGACCAGGGATCCAACCACAAGGTGACCTCATCCAATGATCTAAAAAAAGGAAATTTCATTTTAAAAAAATTTAAATATATCCGTGAATTATTCCAGAGAAAAACTATTTATGTAAATAATAATGCATTTCAGGGTTGCGCAGATGAAACTTTTACGACTTCATCAACATTTTTGGGTTTCCGTCTGTTCTTGAATTTGAGTCGACTGGAGTATGATACTAGTTTGGATTCGAAGATGAAATTTCAATCGACCAAATTAAAAATGAGCCATAACGTCGTCGTGAGAGATATCCTTTACACACTCGATTCTAAACCCTATCAAGGCTCGGTAACATCTGCTGGGTGAAGCCTGCCCAGACTGGTGAGCTATTATTGCATCTTGACAAAAATCTCTTGTCTCTGACGTGCAAGACTGATCGACAAAGAAGAGGATGGGTAGGTGAGCACCTGGGTGAAACCACTCTCCCATACTACAATCCAGGCACTGATAAGCGTGATGCTCATTATTGACTTTGGCAGGGAGGCCTATATATAGACAGAATAGACCTGACCAGTAGGAAAAATTAATGACCGTTTTATTTTACTGACAAAATTAGATGTAACAATGGAGTTGGATTATAAAAAGATGTGTCTCTATTGTATTTTCAAGGACATGTGTGCATGAGATATTTTAAGGATTTTCATTCACTTTTTTAATGACAATTTTAAGTCTAATTTGTGAACAAAATTTCCATAGATAAGTATATTAAGTATGCAATGGAAGAGTTTGATTTCTTTTTTTACTGAAAAATAAAAGATATTTCATTTCCTAGAGTTTTTGAGACACCTAACAACAATGACAAGTTCAGATAGATTCTATTCCTACCTCATCAATCAACAAAAAGGAATAAAGAAAGAAAGAAGAAAGAGAGAAAGAGAGAATGGAAAGCAAAGGACGTTAGATGGAATTATCTGGTGTCACTAAATGGATTCTTTTAATTAGAATTTATTATCTTTTCTTTCTTTTTTTTATCTTTGCTATTATTCCTTTTCTTTTTCTTTCTTCTCTACTCTTCTCAGCCCTAACCGTCCACAGAAGAAACTTGAAACATATTCCCCTGAATGTGCAAGGAAGATACTTTTTTTCTTTATTTGAAAATTTGACTTAGTGGTTGAAATAGTTGCGTTCAAGGTGGAGTTTGACCCTGAAGTAGCAAGTCTTGTTATTTTTGTTGTCCACGCAATGTTTCGATCGATCTATTTTCTGGCCTTCCTCAGGTGTACTATCAATACGTAATTCTTTTTTACGGTAGTGTTGTGTAATAGGAGCAAACAAGCATTTTTCTCTTCACACCTGAAGAAGGTCGTAGAATGGATCAACCTAAATTTTGTGTAAACAACAAAAAAGCACAAGACAAATGAGTTCTATTGTCGAAAATGATTGTTGATGACTTTTCTTCTCAAAATTAGAGGCAAAAGATCATCATCAGCAGCAGCAACCTTTTAGTATCCACTGTTGGACAAAGGCCTTCCTCAAAATTCGCCAGACCTCTCTATCATAGGCATCACGGAACCAGTACTCCCTGAAATTGTCTAATTTGGCACGCCATCTTATTTTTGCTGGCCACAGTTTTTCATATGATTTATGGAGATCCACATTATGATGTCCAGCGGCTGTTTGACATTCTTTCAACATGATTTTTTTTATGGATACTAGACATGAAGTCCAGCTGCTGCTGCTACCGTAGTTGTTGTTGATCATCATCATCATCATCATCATCATCATCATCGTCTTCATGATGGTAAATGACATATTACTTGGAGCAAATTTGACTACTGTCCATTTTGCTGCAAATAAAAACTTTGGAAAAGAACACAATAGAATTATCTTAAAAAATGGGTAAATGATTAAGTGGATATTAAATGGGTGGTAGTATTAGCTGCAGCAAAAGTGACGGGAGGAGAGAAGAGATTCAATTCCAACCAATCAAGAATCTTTACAGCCGCCAAAATGGGTTGAAACTGGCTGACTCTTTATTTGGGAGCCAAAAGGAGTGAGTAAACTTCTGCTTGAAACATTAACAAAAAAATAAAGAAATTTATTTTTATTCTTATTTTTCAATCTCCAGCCATGTATGAATAATGCAACAGACAAAAGATTCTTCATTTTTTATTTTAGTGAAAGAAAAGAATAAATTTTAGACTGCATACTATGAATTCCTAATTCAAAATCATACGGTCTCTAAACTGTGCATGAAAAGGCCAATAAATATGCAATTAGCAGTTACATAAATAAAATTCTGAACAATTAATTGCAATTTTCAATTAGTGTGCCACAAAGTATCAGTAGGTGAGCCACAGGAGATTTAAGGAGGGTTGATCATCCCTAGTGGTTAGTTTTCATCTAGTGTTTTCACGGGAACAGGCTTGAATTAGAAGGAGATACTCGACCATGGACCATCTCCATTCAAAAAATCAGCTGGAAGAAAAAGCAGCAGAATACAAAATGCCACTCACTGTAGCATTTATAGACTACAAGAAGGCATTCGACTCTGTAGACATTCTCATGGTCATGAAGGCCATCACTCTACAAGGTGTTGACCTTGTATATGTCAAAGTACTACAACATATATACAATCACAGCAACTCCTTTCTCAGGCTACATAAGGACTCTGAGCACTTCCAGCTTCAAAAAGGAGTAAGGTAAGGTGATACTAGCTCATCCAAACTCTTTACAGCATGCCTCGAGATGATCTTCCAAAACCTGGACTCTGAGAATAGAGGGATCAAAATAGATTGCAAATATCTGAGCAACCTCAGATTTGCAGATGACATCGTCCTTTTTGCAGAGAACCTACACAACCTCCAACTAATGCTAGATGAACTAAATGAGGAAAGCAAAAAAGTCGACCTACACATGAACTTCAGTAAAACAAAAATCACATGCAGCAATCACATTGAGAATAAGGACATAACTGTCAAGATCGAAGATGAAAAACTGGGGAAAATAGACCACTACATCTACTTAGGACAACGAATCTCCAGGAGATTCTCAAAAGAAGAGGAAATCAAGCAAAGGATCACTCTAGGATGGCAAGCCTTTACCAGAGCAAGCTCAACTTTTAAAAACAAGATCTCATTATTTCTAAAAAGAGGAATATACAACCATAGTCACTTATGGAGCTGAAACATAGAACCTAACCAAGAGACAGACTCGCAAACTGAGAAGCATGCAGTGTGCGCATGAGAAAATCATGCTCAACCTCACATGGAGAGATCATAAGACAGCACAGTATATCAGGAAGAAAACAGGAGTCCAAGATATCATAAAATCTATTAAAAAACTCAAATGGTAATGGGCTGGTCACATTGCAAGAATGGAAGAAAATCGATGGACATCACGACTCACAACATAGATACCCAGAGATCACAAACGAAATTGAGGCCAACAGAATACAAGATGGAGAGATGGACAAGACAAATTCTGAAAATACTAACTCCGCGACACCCATTATAGAGAAATGTGGCAAATCTTGGGGAAGGTCTATGTCCAACGACGGACGTTAAAAGACTAATGATCATCATCATCCCTCAACCAAGGGCCGTATGGTAATGTTCCCAGATTTGAATATGGTTTGACATTCCTGGTACTTTCACAGAGAAAATTAAGCTCCTTTTTTTCTCAATGATGCAATAAATGAATAAATGTTCTGTTCATTAAAGGTCCAAATGGCAATTTCAGATTCCCTCCTGATTTCTCTAGAATAGAACCACCATATTATTTTTTCAATGAATGGCATCTATTTCAATATCTCTTTTCAATGTGTAGTAATAACAAATACGCACAGTACTTTCAAAATCTTGGAACAAATGATGATCGACAAAATACTATTGGCAATAAAAGTAATGAATTATAAGTTTCTTTAACTTATGAACACATTATTTATTTTCTTTCAAACAATCTATCCTTGAATAGTGATGATGTGCCTCAACCATATCAGTGCTTGGCTCACTGTGCCTTCAGATGGAAAAGGTTGGAAATCACTGGAGTAGACAGACTTGAAAATATTCCACTCTGAGGAAATGAGAATCTAAATGCAATGGATAATTCATGTGTCAACTACAAAAAAAAATACAAGTCTTGTTAGTCATTGGCAGTAAGCAATATTGAGGGTAATCAATTGAAAAATTAGAAAAAAGGGGGATCAGTAAATATATAACTTCACTTTTCATTTGGTAATGATCACTGAATAAGTCTAATTTTTAAAAAAAATAAGCATGAATGCTGTCATATACAAATTAAGAGATCAATTTAGTATGAACTTACATTGCAAATTGAACTCTATAATAAAAATCGATTTCGGGAGTGAATTTTCCAAAGAAAAGTTTTTTTCTAGACAAGACGGGATTGTTCAAATTTTCAGCCCTCTAGCTGTATTGGTATGGCCTGTACACATGCCAGCCAGACCTACTTGAAAACTGGAGAAACCAATAGTAACAGTTTGGGTGGACGGTTTCTAACAGGTACCTCCCCACGGAGAGTGGATCGTTTCAATAATTACCTTTCTAAGCCAACCAAAATGAGAGCAAAGAAGTAATTACCATTAATTTATAAAGGGGGAAAATTTTGAGCGTTCCCAGACCAAAAAAATGTTGATAATAGTATGTTAGGCTAATTCATTAGAGATTGGGGAGTGGATGGAGAGAAAGAGAGAGGGTGCACACTGATTCTATAACAGCTTGTCATAATACAAATGCTGGACATCATCTTCTTTCTCTTTTAGACTTGTAGAGTGGCACTAAGTGTGTGGTTGAAAAGGTGCAGGGGGGGGGGTAAAATACTCTCTCGGACTTAGAGAGACCAAACCTTCAGCAATGATTTTACAGCACAATATCATAGAATATAAATATTTCAACATTATAAATTCTAAAAGTTGATTTATTTGATGTAAATCTGTCACATGTCAATTGCACAAAACATATTCAATTGGAACTAGTCTGGTTGATCAATTAATTGAAACCGCCACGTGACCAATGCCTTTAGGCATCGAGATGTGTTGGGGATGATCAATCAAAAGATTGGAAAAAGGGGTGATCAATGAATACATCTCGTGCCTTTTGTTGGATCATCAAAATGCAGCTGGGCACAAACTAGTGACTAATTTAGCATCAACGAACATAGTAGATTGAACTCCAAACAAAAGCATATGGCGGGGGGGTGTTTGAAAGGAAGATTTTTATTGTAGACATAAGAAGTAAATGTTTGAATTTCTAGCCCTCTAGCTCTATTGGTGTGTCCTATACGCGTGTTGACACATACGTAGCTAGCCAGACCAACTTGAAAACTGAAGAGACCTATGGTGACAGTTTTGGTTGATGGCTTCTAATACAAAAGTTCTTAAACAAACAAAATGATTTTTAGTAACTTATAAAACCAGAGTGCTAAAAAGATTCTTGTGAACTAGTGATGTGAGAATGTTTGTGGTTAGACAAGAAAATTCACTCTCACAGATAAAGCTTAGTTGTAAATCAGAGGACCAAGGGTGAAGCCAGGTTCTAAATTTAGGGGGAGCGAGGACATAGAAAGACGCCAGGACATTTACTAGATGATTTTAAAGTCAGAAATATTTTTTTTTAAAATCAAAATACAATAAAAAGCATGTCTAAAATAGGTTCATACATCTATATTGAATTTAAAATGAAAACAGAATAAAAACATGGTATCTAATAATTTCAAATTTTAAACGTAAAATAAAAACAAAACAAACTTGGCCACGCTTGGGTCAAACTCCCTTGCTTCATTAAAATCTAAAAAATAAACAAAACAGAATTCATTACATACAATATTATTCAAAAATTACATGTCCTATTCCAACTCCTTTATTAGTAATCCCTGTTAAAAAACAAGTTGACCTGAGTTGAGAGAGTGAATTCGTCATCAGTTTTTGAGTACGTAACTCTTATTCATCCATGATATAACAGGTATTTGGTGTGGTTATTGTCATTGTTGTGACAAAGAAAAAGTCAATACTCTGTAATACTAGGAGTTGGACAAAAATAAAAATTTGAATATAATAGACCTGGCTGCACTAGGGGTCAAACTCCCTTACTTCATTAAAGTCAAAAAGGTGAACAAAACAGAATTCATTTCTTCATACAGTATTATTCCAAAACTATGTATCTCAACTCCTTCATTAATAATTCCTGTAACAAACATGTCAACTTGAGTTCAGAGAGTGAACTCGTCATTAGTTTTTCTCTACACAACACTCATTTGTGCATCGAGACATCATTGGTTCTTGATGAGGCCACAGTCATTGTAGAGTCAAACAAAAATGAAGTCAAAACTCAAGAGCAGAAGATTGGCAACAGAACAATATGAGAAAATCATGAAGCAACTACAAAGTCTCTTTCATCTGGACTTCATTCTTGAAAAGTTTTCTATCACTTTACTATAATTCCCATGAAAAAATGAAAAAAATTTGACAAAGAATGTGCTCAGGGGGAGTGATAACTCCCTCAGCTCCCCCACTAGCTATGCTACTGCATAAGATCAATGTTTCATTGAATTTCTAGTTGACAAATCTTATGCTGTGCAATTTTTTTCGAGACAAAACTATCTGCATACAGAATGTTTGTGTGAATGCAAACATGAAATTGTTTCATCAAACAATAATGTGTGAAAATCTTCCAAGCTACTCACTATTATGTCGTCCCAAACAATATACTTCATAGTTTCCAGAAATTTAAATGGAAAAATTTTGTTTCACAAGATATCTGAGATTTGAATATACATTCCCATGAGTTATTTAATATTGAACTAAATATAAGAGGTCATTTGTTCTAATGCATAAGAACACGTTATAGAAAAGAACTTTCATCTCTAGGTTACATCATTTGCACTATCACTCATCTGCACTCTTTTGAAACATGCATAGCACTCTTGTAACAGTTCATCATGTTTTGTTGCCTAAGCTTTTTGCACTGATCAAATGTGACATACTTACCAATGAATGCCCATTCATTAATATATCTCTTTCTTTCTTCCTTTCATTGATTGAGGATTTAGGAATGGAATCTATCTCTATCTTTTCCTTTTGCTCTCTATCCATTGTTTAAATTTTATAAACTTTTCATTTTGAGTCTTAAGTCTCAACATGTCATTGTTGTTAGGTTGGGAAAATAAAGTCAACTCAGTTGGAATTTGACAATATAAAAGTTCCTACACAAGCAAAATGATCTTCAGTAGCTTACAGAACCCAAATGCTGAAAAAAGCCCTCTGAACTAAGTCTAATATGAGAATATTTGAGCTTAGACATGAAAATTCACAGTTACAGTTAAAGCTCAGTAGTATAGCATACAATCGATGTTCCCCCTAATTTTCAATAGCTAGTGTGTTAAAATATTACATTGCACATCATTAGTGCACACTGAATTTCTGTACAAATGTAAACTCGAAATTGTTTCATCAACTGATAGCATGTGAAAATCTTCTGATGCTATTAATTCTAACATTGTCTTCCTGAACAATATACTTAATAGTCTCCAAGAATTAAAATGCAAAAGTTTTTTTTCTCAGCTGTCTGTTTCCATAAGCTGGTCAGTCACTTAATAGAAACCGTCACATGACAAACGTCTTTTGGCAGCATGCCTTGTGGAGGAGTGATCAATTAAAAAATTGGAAGGTGTGATCAAAGTTACTTCTCTGACCTTTTGTTTGAGCAGTGATCATGAAAATGTCTGAATTTTCAAAAACCAGGTGGGTTAAAGGATCAATTTTACATAAATTTACATTGTAAATAGAACCCCCCCCTTCTAGGAATAGAATCTATTTCCATCTTTTCCTTTTTGTTCTCTACCTATTGTTTAAATTTTATAACCTTTTCATTTTGAGTCTTGAGAATTTACAAAATAAAAAGTTTTCTTCTAGAGATAATAAGGAGTAAATGTTTGAAATTCCAGCCCTCTAGTTCCATTGGTGCAGCCTGTACGCATGATACATACATGTATAAATGGCCAGCCGGGCCAACTAGAAAACTGAAGAAACCTATTCTGACCATTTTGGTGACAGTTTTGGTTGACGGTTTTCTACATTGAACTGAAGGTGAAGAGTAATTATTCATTCTAATAAGAACTTTGATCTCCCTTGGGGTTCATCGGTTTCTCTTTCGCTCACCTGCGTTCTCACATAGCATGTGCAACACTTCTGTTACGGGTGATTACGTGTCTGCCAGAGATTTTCAAAACGTCCAAATATAATTTAATTGCCAGGCGACACTTCAGTTACCAAATACCCTTCCGCTTCTTACTGCTAGCAAATTCCAGAGCAACTTTTGTGTCACAATAATACGGATAGATAACTTTCAATATTTCAAATCGTACATAAAAATTTATCACAGCTTAAAGGTTATGACCTCATGAGCTCTTGATGAAGTGATTTCTACTATTTTATTAAGTCAGTCAACTTTAAACAAACTTGCAGTTTGGTTTTGTTCTTGGTACCTCAATTCTCCACTGCCCAATTCAAAATAATGAATCAATATTTTTTCAATAGAATATCGGTCAGCTATCAATGGAATCTGAAACAGATTTTTGCAAGCTCTTTAATATGAACATGGCCTTTCAAACAGGACAGCAACTATGGAAATTTGTGAGATACAGTCAGGATATTTGGAAAACCAACTTACTAGTTAGTAGAAACAGTTAGTAAGAGATTATTTTCAATAAATAAATGAATAAGAATGATAATTGATTACTACATTATTTTAGGTAACTAACCCTTTGTGCACACATTAATTTCCTTTGTGCACTGGTTGCAAAACGTGTATGCACACATGAACGTACTCTCTGCTTAGAAAGAACTATGGAAGTAAAGCATAGAACTAAAAATCAAACGCATTCTTTTTATTTAATTCTCAATATTTCATTACAAACCTAGACAATCATTTTTCTGAATTATGTTAGGATTTAAAAATTCCCAGTAATCAACCACAATCAGAAGTTCATAAAATGACGAGCATGGCTGCTGCAGGGCCAAGCACCACGGCGACTACTATTCTGACAGAAGATTATGGAAACTTTTATATATAATAAATAAGAAAAACATATAAATCAAAGGCATCCATTAATTCAATGCATAAGACTGACCTATCTTTGTAAGAAATTTTAAGGGTTTCTTTTAATTCTAAAGTTTTACAACTTTGGGAACAAATTTTAAATAAACATCTATAACCATGAAATAAAAAGAAATTATTTCCAATTCCATAATTTATTGTTATAAAAATATATTTTTTTTTGTAAAAAATGTATTTATTTATTAGAAATAAATAAGCCCATGCATATCTGTATGATATATTTCCATTAATATCTGAAACTTGTCAATATAACTCAATCAGTAAAATGGCCTTCCAGCAATCAGTTAGTTGTGAGTTCAAATAACAGTAGGCGAGTGAGGATTTTACATATCAATTTAAAACATTATTATTTTGGTGAGGATTGTTCTTGTGATGGTAGGAAAACAGACTTTGTGCTGGAGTTCTACAAAAATTTTAATATATAAGTAAGAAAAAAAAAAAATAGATGACTTTAATCGTATTTTGAAGAATTTTTTTATTCATTTTCTTGAAATCATCAACAATGTACAATGCATAAAATGGATACCAGTTCGATGTGCTGAAATAATAATTTACTTAGCAGTGTTCCGTTCAAGATTTTGGAGCCGATCACATTCTTTCAACAGAGTCTGGAAAATCAATGAAAAGAGAAAAAAGCAACGTTGTTTTATTATAGCATTCAGCTTATTTTTTACAAGAAATACTGAGTAATGAATTGATATCAGCTAATCAAGCACAAGAGTCACATCAGATAAACAACAATTTTAGTTTTGTTTGGAATTGGGAGGGAGGGAGAATTAAGAAAGAATTAAAATAGGGAAAAAACATTGAGAAACCTAAAACCTGTAAAACATACAAATTAAGACAGAAATCTTCAACATTAGAAATAACTGCAATGGATTTAATTGGAATCAATTCCAGCATTCAATAGAAATATTATTAAGGACTTTTGAAGAAAAAACTGAAAGAATTTCTGAGTTGAATCATCATTAACATTCACTGATTTATTCAAACTAGTGCCTACTGTGGTTTAGGGCAAGAGGCAGACAACTGACACTGCAAAGAAGAATTAACCAATATGAGATATCATCCCCACCCTCAGGTATGGACAGCAGAATGAGAACAATCTACTGCCATGGATTGAATAAAAGGTTTGGTTTGAAATTCCAAGAAAGGTTACCAATTATGTCTGATACCTTCTGTACAGCGTGCGGAATTTTGTGGTAATAACAACCAAGATGAGGACACTAGTCTGAATGAATCAGTGAATAATAATTGAATGGAAGAAGTACCTACCTGAATTTTGGTGACAAGATCTTTCCGTCTCGAGCGAGAGTCTGATGCATCTGCAGAGAAGTTCAATCCATCGAGTTTCATCAGCATCTGCATCAAGGTCTCATCCACAACCTTTAATTGATCGCCTATTTCCTTCCACTTAATATTGCCAATGCTTTCCTGCAAAGGAAAAGAAAATATCGCATTGGAACAGGTCTGGTTACTCACTTATTAGAAGCTATCATGTGACCGACGTCATTTGGCTGCCATGTTAGGGGCGATCAATGAATAAATTACTTCCCTTGCTTTCTGCAGGACAGTGATCACTGAAAAATTCTGAATGCATGAATGCTGCCAGACTCAAACTGGGGGAGAAAATAAAACATTGGGGGAAGGGGGGGAGTTTTTTCCTGACATGAGGGTAAATGATCAAGTTTTCAGCACACTAGCTCCATGGGTACAAGCCTGTAGGCGTGACACATATATAGCTTGCTTGCCAGACCAACTTAAGAAATAAAGAAACCAATGCTGACAGTTTTGTCAGAGGATTTCTAATAACAAATCATCCTCTATTGCCCATCAATTTTCATTTCTAAAATAAAATCAAAACCAAAAAATCTGATCGTGTATAAATTCATCTTCGACTGAACAATACTCTAAGGGAAGTAACTGGAGAATTTTGATGAGGAGTTATTTCCCTTGATGACAGGTAACATTTTTCTGTATTTTAGTAATAAACCACTATACAGAATTTGGATCTTCAGTTAAATTCGAACAAAAAACAAGAACCACCTTAATTTTAGAATTTACATTTGATATTTTTTTCAGTATTTGTGTATTTGAATTTGCAGTGATGAGAGGATGAAACATATAACTGAATTTTAGTAACAAAAAATTGGGATTGAAGTATATTTTAAGTAGCATTCTATCCAAGTAAATGAGGAAATGAATAACAAATATTGAATTAATGAAATCAAATATTAAATTGATGGATATTTTGTGATTGTAACCCATTGTATATTTTTCAATCAGTCTGTAATTTGCATATCTAAATGATCAATGATTTCGGTGATATAGTTTTCTCTTTTTTTTTTTCAAATTATGCTGTCTGTCCAGTGACTCTCTCTGCTTTAATATCTACAGTCCAACCTGACTCACTAACAATACTTCAGGTTCAAAATCCTGATTAATGTCATCTCTGTAGCGGTAACTCATGCGTATGTTGTGACTCTTCTAAAGTGTAACTCAGGTAATTGAAAAGCGGCAAAATTTTCCAATATTATATTTTGGTTTGGAATAACATTACAGACAAACAAACATCTGCACAAAAACTTATTGTTGGATTGTGCTTTTATATTTTATAAACACACAATTGTAAATGATGGGAAGAGTGATGGTGAAGAAAGATAATTTCAATTAAATAGAAATTATCTATATTAAACTTGGTTATTTATGTACCAATATTTTCTTCAATGTTTACTCTTGTTATCCTATTTTGCAATAGGGACCCAAAATAAGGATCATTAAAAGAATATAGAATGATGTTGCATTATGGATGCCTCTTGACAATAAGTAATCACGGAAACTAAATTGTTATATATATATATATATATATATATATATATATATATATATATATATATATATAAAAAGTATCAATTACTTATGTCCTTGAAATTTCAACAGTAAAAATTTAATTCCTTTAAAAAGGTACTCTCAAATCACTGAGATATTTTGTTTTCAGAAAAGAGGCCCATTTTTTTCATATAAGCAAGAAATACATAGATTTCTACATGTAAATCTTAGGGTTTCTACTCCAATTGATCATTATTACGAGTGGTTTCTCAAGAGGACAATCTTACAAAAGACCGCAAAGATACTCATTATATACAAATTTACACCTCCTCTCCAAACTACACTTTTTTAGCTTCAAATTAAAAGTTGAACTTGAACTTTAAAAAAGTAATTTCAAAGTGCAACTAAGAGCTTCAGAAAATGGGTTTTATCAAACAAAGTATACTGGAGAGTAGTGAAGGCTGCTATGAAAGGCCAGATGGCCAAAACATTTGACACAATAATAGCTTCATCACCAACCAGTTACTCAAATGGTCTACAGGCTGTGCTATCTCAAAATAGCAATCAATAATGCCATGACTGTGATTACCCCAGTGCTCTGAATGAAAACACACAATTATGTACAAAAGTATTTTGCTCCAACCTTGGCCCAATAATATCCCCAAATGGGAGACAATGGGGGAATTTGTTTTAGTCTAGCAAAAAAAAAAAAAAAATGTTTTAAATAACTTTGAAAATTGAAGTTCAGCTTTTTTTAAATTTGAAGCTTAAAAGGTATAGTTTTCGTTTAGAGAGGAGATAGATTGGTGTTGAAAATGGAGGAGCCCCCATAACCCACTGTAAATATATCTATTCTAAGCAGCAGTCAGAAAGTTAAAGCAAACCATGGTGAATCATTATGGAAATAATTTGTGGACATTTTTTGAGTGGGTTTTTGTTAAATATAAACTACAGTCATTCATACGACTAGATTGTAAGATCACTGCTACAAGCTGGAAATTCTTGGCTATTATATAATTCTATCTGCTTTGCTTGCACCAGTGGGAAGTTGAAAAATTTCAACAATTGTGGAAAGAAATCTGCAGACTGAAAACACCAAGATGACATTGTGAAAAAAACAAGCCAGGTTGATGCAGGGTCAAACTCCACTCCAACTTCTATTCCAAATGAAGATGATTACTGCAACTTGTGTATTGTATATATTATGAAAAAAATATAAATTTTGTGTAAATATACTTCATTTACAAGCATGAAATAAGACCTTGCAAATCTATATGTTAAATTCTCAATAATATCTAAGACTTGTCAACTGAAGGGGAGATAAATTGCAAAAGAGTGACAGAAATATCAACATAACAAAGAGACAAATATAAAATGTGTCTGAAGTACTTCTGAAACATAAAATGAAACAATGATCAAGTCATCACTTCTGAAGCGAACGGTATCCATCCTGAATATGAACAAGATGAGAGCTTTAAGTCGAGCTTGTGCACTCAGTTGGAGCAGTTGCAGCTCAACAGATTCTTCTTTATTTGGTGGTAAATAGCCATATTTATTACGTCACTCCTCCATTGTATCAATCATTTGATACAGATTTGTCACTTCTTTGTTATGACAGTCCTTTGATACTGTATGTCATGGTTCAGTATTCATGTCACTTCTTTAAAGCACCATTAATCATGGCAAATGGCCAGTGCTTGCTGATGAAGCAAGTAAAATTATGTATTATTTCTTCCCATGTTAAATGTAGAAATCCATTAAACATTTTTTATTTGATTGCTAATCTAATGATTCAAATTTGACTCCTTTACTGTGTCAATCCTTTCAAACAGTATTTATGTCACTCCTTTGAACATGGCAAAGTCCAGCACGCACTTTCCTAGATTTTCCTCCACATTTAGTGTAGAAATCCAGTAAACATTTTTATTGATCAATTGTTTTACTCCTTTCCTGTGTCACTCCTTTGATAACGTAATTACAATCCTTTCAATATATTTGTCACTCCTTTGATACAGTGTAAATGCCACTCTTCTGTGGTATTTATGTCCCTTTGATTTAATATATATACAATTCCTGTCATGTCACTCTTTCAAGATAGTGTTAATGTCACTCCTTTGTTGTGCAACTCCCTTGGTGCTCTGTGACAGATTTAGCACTTACTTAGGTACATTTTTTTTCATTAGGATAAGTGTAGAAATCTATTTATTGATTGCATATCTTTTAATTTTGACTCTGGTATAGTGTCACTCCTATAATACAGTAATCATCATAACATATATATTGTATTGAAAGAGTGACATCTATTGATGCAGTATGTCACTCCTTTGGCACAGTATTTATATCACTCCAGTGAACACAGTCAGGTCCAGCTCTTCCTTATGCACATTTTTGTTAAAATAAATGTACAAATCCATTTATCTAATGCTTTAATCTTGATGGTGGCTCTCAACCCAATCATTACTGATGCAATTGTGTTTACATCATATACACATGATCAATTTTGGAGAAATATTTCCTGGAAATATATGACATTTATGAATTATCTTACCAGGCTCAATCCTGTGACATAGCGTGAAACCTCTTGTAGATTTTCTTCCTGCTTTTCAATATGATTCTTAATGTCAGTCAAAGCTTTCTGGTCAGGAGTTTCCTAAACATTTGAAGAGAAAAGACATTTATGATAAAATGGAACAGAAAAGGAAAGACAATAGATAAGACACAGTCAGCGCAAAAAGTTTGCAATACATTTCAAAAAGTTTATTCCAACATTCTTATACTCCTTCAAAATTGACAGAATTGAACCAAAGATTTCCGATTTTTGAGCATAACCTTTAAAAGTTCAATCTTCTTTCAACATCTTTTTGATTTTCATGTTTTTTGATTTGTTCCAAATTCAATCAATTTTAGAGGAGTATAAGGATGTTAAAATGAACTTTCTGAAATGTATCGGATACTTTTTGATGAAGGTGCTTGACTATAATACAAGAGGATTTACATAAGTCATAACCTGTAAAGAACGCACCATCCACTATAGAGGCCAAACTTCTTGCTGGCAGAAGAACTTCTTTGTAAAGCTTCACATGCCATCAAAAGATAGAATACTGCTCCTAAGTATTTGAACAAACAGAAATTTTGTATGTATCACTTGATTTTTTGATTTAAAAACATTAATTTTAAACAACAAAAACAAAATTTTATTGCAATTACCACAAGGCATGCATTTATCCAGGTTTTGCTGTTCTTGATGCTAAATTTGTTGAAGAAAATTGAATCAAGGATTTTTTTTATCCTGCTAAAATTTTGTGCTGAATTAATCAGCAAGGAGATTGGAAAGGCTGACTGACATTGTTTTTTCTAATGGTTGTCAAAGTAGTTTATTAAATAGCCAATAATTAATGTTTGTAAAAAATGCACTTTTGCTGTAAGTTGGAGTCAGCCATTAGAATAAGTATTTAACTAAACTCAGCAGAAAATATAATGAAAGTTTATTCAGACATCTTAATTAAAGCCCAAGAAATGTGTAAAACACTTGCAGACTAATACATATATGGAAAGAATGCAAGCAAATGCGAGAGACACAGAGTTTGTGCTCATTCAAATACTCATAAGGAGTACTGTATATTTCATAAATTCTTGAAGGTTATCTGTATTGGTTGAGTACCCATCATCAGAAATACCTTGGATAAGAAAATTTTCAGATTTTTTCTCTCATTTTAGAATACTTGCATATACACAATAAAATATCACACTTACACCTCCATTCAGTTTCTACAATAGTTTGACTTTCTATGCTATCATCAATGACCACCCTCTCTGCAGCAGAACATGCACAAACATGGGAGACTCTTCTTTAGTGACATCAATCTTGTGAAGCTATATGAGAGAAGGTCCAGGTCAGTCAAGTTATAGATGTTGTCCCACTAGCGAGTTCTCAGTCTACTTCTTGATCAAACTCCTTCAATCATTCCCTTGTTTTTGCAAAGACAAGTCTTGCTTCTTCTAAAGTCACTAAAGAGTCTGAGTACTCTAGACTGGATGATTTTGGTTATTGAGCATTTTTCAAAGGTGCATTCTGGCTTTTCTCACCTAAAGTAATCTTGGGCAGCTTTTTCAAAAAATAAACACCTTCTGTGCAACAGAGAAATATGAAGGCTTTCTCTTTTTCTCAATGCTTTACACCCAGGGTAATCAATTATTATCATCAGTTATTAATGTATGAAGGTTTGTGACATAACGTTAACTTTTGAAAAGTTTTGGATCTTGGAACATTCCAGAGAAGGAATACTCAATCTGTACTTGTAAATGAAACTCAAACGCTAAAGAAGGCATGCAACCATGAAGATTGAGATAATCCCAGAGGCAGATTAACAAAAACTCAGCACAGAGAAGGAAAGCTCATTTAAACCAATACAAAAATTTTTCTTGTCAATTTGTCTTTGTTTTTGATTATGAAGATAGTTTGTTTTGTTTTTTCTTTATCAAAGAAGGGATTGTAGAATATATTTTAATGGTTTAAAAATTCAATTTATAAGTCCAAACTCAATTGATAAAAATCTTTTTGATACAAAAATTACATGGATATGCTGATGTAAATTCATATTCAATAACTGTACTTTTTATAAATGAATCACCGTAGCCCATGCATGTACCAGAACTAATTACCTAAAAAATGATCTAAGAAAAATTTCACATAGTGCCTAGTGGTGTACTCATGCAAATTTCCAAGGTCATAGCCTGAAAAATGTGACTAAAGGCACCTAGAGACAAATAAACACACATAAATAAACATGGAGGAGTAAAGAGAGAAGAATCTGTAGCCCACTTAGCTGGTTGGTCAGGCGGGTCATTTGTGGGGCAACACTGATTCAACATGAAATATACATACATAGGTATATAATGTCTAGAACACAAAGATATAAAAATACAAAATTACATCTGATATGAAATTATATATATATACATATATATATATTATATATATATATAGACATTCATGTTTAAATACACAAAAAAGATACAAATGTCCAGGAACACTAATGATTGGAACACAGTGTGTCCAAGATGCAATTGTCCTGTCATTGTTAGAATCTACTTACAGGTTTAGCCATCAGCATCAGTCTTGAGCCATTTGTCATATTCAGCCTTGAAAGTAACTCATCAGAATTTATCAGAGATCGTCCTGCAAGAAAGAACGCAAAAGCAAATTGAATGATGGCCCGAGTTGTGATGGAAAACAATTAAGTTCAGATTAAGGTAAATAATGATTAAAATAAAATTAAAATAATTACTTCAATACTAGTTCTGTTTAATCACTCATAATAAACTGTTGGGTGATGGTCTTTTGGCAGCATACTGCATTGGGATGATCAATTGAAAAATTAGAGAAAAGGGTCATCAATAAATGTATTACTTCCTTCGCCTTTTGCTGGGCAGGGATCACTAAAAGAGTCTGAATTTTCTAAATCAAGACTGAATGCTGCTGGACCCAAACTAAGGGATAAACTTACTTTGTAAATTGACCCCCCCCCCTCTAAAAGTCTATTTAGGGATAGAATCTTTAAAAAAAACAAAGAAACCAAAATAACAAGAAATAAAGGTTAAAATTTTCAGCCCTCTAGCTCCATTGGTGTAGCCTGTACACATGATAGATAAGTGGCCAACCAAACCAACTTAACAAGCCTGGATGATGCAGGGTCAAACTTCATTCCGACTGAAGATGATAATAGAAACTTCTGTATCGTACATACAATGAATAAAAAATTATAAAGATATATTTTTTGTATACATGCATTTGTTTATTGGAATGAAATAAGCCTTTGCATATCTGTGTGATACATTTTTATCAATATCTGAGACCTATCAATTTAGCTCAATCAGTGAGACAGGAGTTCAAATCATACATGGGACATTTTGGATTTTCTATATCAGTTTACACCCATTGTTTGGGTTAGTGAGGATTGTTCTTGTTGTTATTGCAGAAAGGAAAAAAGTCAACTCCAGACTTTGAGCTGAGGTTGGACAAAAATCAAAGAGACCTATGTAGAGGTTGACAGTTTTGGTTGATGGTTTCTACTACTAGTGGAACAAAAACATCAACAACCAACATTGTACCAATATTTGGAGTAAACATTGGGTTGAAAAAGTAAGATTTTATTATAGCTGGACATCAAGCTTTCATAGCTAAGTGATCATAGAAGCTGGGCATAAAGTAGACTTCCCTCAGGCAAGAGGAAAACAATTTCTATTGATATTCGGATCATCCTCATCTTGGTTGTTTTTCATACAACGTTTCGGCCGTTGCACTCTACGGCCTTCGTCAGGTATCATCTGGTAGATGTGGGGAAGTAACAAACCAAACTCTTTATTTATCCGACGGGGGTATATTGACCGTACTACCCTCTTAGCATTAGTAGTATTGTTATAGTCTCACACTAGGATCGAACCTAGAACCATCAGATTACTTTACAGTAATTTGTTTGATGCTGTAACCACTGCGCTATGTGTCCATGTGGACCATGTGCTTTATCCATACCACGAAAAGTGGTAATCATTCACCTTTAAATATCAGTTTCTGTCTGTCAACAGGAACTCTTGAGGCTTCTTGGATCGCATCAAAAAGGTGTCTACATGTGAGGTTACCATCTGTCTCATCTTCAGGAAGAGTTACAGTCACACGCAGTCTCTTTGTACCTACAACAAGTAAGAGAAGATTCGGTATTTAGAAAGAACAAGTGAGAACTTGAGATAACCAACATTTATAAAAGACCAGAAATGTATCAAGTTACAGAGTATTTATACAGGTTGTATCTGCAAAACTAATGTTCCCTGCTATTGTCATTTAACATTCTAATTATGACAGGCCAGACTGCTGCAGCATCAAACTCTGCTCCTACTTTTATTCCAATTGAAGATGATTACAGCAACTTTTGCATTGTGTACAGAAGGAGTAAGAAAAATTATAAACATATTTACCTTTTAGTATAGATTTATTCCTTCGTTAGAATGAAATAAGCCATTGTGCATCACTAAGATAAATTATAAAAGACTGGTCAGCTCGGCTCAGTCGGTGAGAAAGTCAGCTATCACTAACTAGGTTGTGATTTCAAATCATGGTACAGAAATGTTCTTTTCAGAGATGCATTTATTTATCAGAATGAAATAAGCCCTTGTGTAGTTCTAGCATAAATTTTGATAGATATGTAAGACTTGTCAGTTTAGCTCAGTTGGTAAGAGATACAACTATCAATCAGTATGTCATGATTTCAAATCACAGTAGAGGAATATCAATTTTCATTCTCCTAAATTTGGTGAGGATTGTTCTTGTTGCAGTAGAAAAACAAAGTCAACTGCAGGTTTGACAAAAATGTGCCCCAAACTGACTCAGTTCACCCACACACAGAATGGTAGAATGTAAGAAGACTTGGTATTTACGAAAAGGTTAAGAATGTTTTTTTTTTCTATTATCATGATTTTTTATGTCTTGAATAACCATAGCCATCAAAGATGGCAAAGGGTTCTATCCTTTATATATATATGTGAGTGTTTTTTGTGTATTCCAGCACTCCTTTTGTAGTCTGTAGACATTGTTGTGTCAACAGACTACAAAATTGACATCCCTACTTCACTAGATCTCTTCTTGACCTTTTGGGGGTTTTATTTACATGGGTTTAATAATAACATCTGGATGTTTCTGGATGTTTTTCTTCTCTACTTTAGATGTTTTCCAGTGGAAATGACACCTAGATTCTCCTATTCTGAGATGTTTTTTAATCTAGATCCGTAATGTCATAAGTAGAATTTATTCTGACTACATTTATTTTTCAATGGAATTTCTTTAGATTTTCTTCAAACTTTGATGTTACTTTTATTCAATTATTGACTGTGAAGGCAAATTATTTTTCAAACTAGTTTACTCAATCCATCCCAAAATGATAACAATATTTGAGTAATTTTGCCATTGCCTTGTACTTATAAAATATCAAAAACATTATGTTGCTCTGCATTGTCTTGTTTATCTCTAATACTTCTTGAACATAGAAAATATTAAAAAAAAGAAAATGACATTTTCAAACAGGCATGCTTCCAGCTTTTGCTTATAGGCAGTCAAAAAAGCAGTCAAGCATTTTTGGAGGATAAAATTCGAGAACTGTACAAATTCATAATACATTTTCTTCCTATGTTATCTCTTGAATTCTGCATTGCTTCTTGTACATATATTTTTTTTCATTGTTCATTTTCTGAACCCTCCAATAAACCGTTTTCATTCTAAAGAAAAAAAAAAATATTGAACTAAAAGTAAAATTAAGTAAAATTACAAAAATATGTTGAACGAATCCATTACATAGAGATGGGTGAATCATGACCAGTTTTTATTCTTGTATGAATATTGAAAAGTGTCACACACACACATACAAAATTATGACATAAGCATAATGTTTTAAGTATGTGCTTAACAGAAATGATAATTCAAGGAATGCAACTTTGCTATTATCATTAAGTAGTACATGTCCCTTTGGAGTGTCACAGACAAAAATATAGATATACATGCAGCGCATCAGTAGATTTTTTTTTATTAAGAAAAAAGCATTCATCAGTTGGATCCAAAACTTCAACCAGAATAACCCTGAGCCATCTCTGATTGCTTGTGTTTTTCTAGCAAAGCATAAGGATTATGTTGTGAAAAAATTATGACATTTGATGTTTTTATGACAAAAAGAATAGTACAAGATGGAAGCTCAAAGCTCCCATTGATTCCTTATTAAAGGGGCTCATGTTTTCAATTTATGTCATAAGGACCAGAGAAATGGTTGTGGTTTAAGACCAAAACATTTGATGTTTCCACATGTATGTAGAATGATAAACTTTCATTTTTCAAGAGGTGCAATAAATCCTAATGGTAAGAGGTCTTAAATGAACAGGTAATGTCTGGACTCAATGCTTTTATCAGGCCACATGTTTGATTAACTAATTTACACAATAGTCCAGGAAAAAAAAAAAAATTTCCAAGACACTTTTCGGTCAGTCAGTCAGTCGGTTCCTACTATGTCAAACAACAGAAAGACGAAGGAAGGGGGTAAAGTGATTTATTTACTCTTATGGTGTCGGAAAAGAAGGTCCGTCATTAGAGGAGATCATTGATTTAATCAAAGCTCAAAATGAAAAAATAAGTGATGCATCAAGTGTTCATTTTTTTAAGAGGCCTTTATGACACACTTTTCTGTCCTGATTATGTTAATATTAATTTACTCAGCCGTATCATGTTGAATTGATATGAAACTTGGAGCAGACTTTTGGATGAACCATCTACATATTTTTCTTTCTCCTCCTCTTCCTTCTTCTCCTGCAGCTACAACAGGTCGTTTTAAATATCAATTTTTGAACTCAAGGTTTTTTGTTAATTGCACTAATGTAATATTGGCAGCTCTACTGACTCAGTATAATAATTGCCTCTCGTAAGATATATATTGTGTGACTGTTTGCCGATAATTTCTCAATGAATTTCATGTGTTTGATCAGACACTATTATTCACTGTAAATAATTCATCAATGTCAAATGAATTTTTGCAATTTGTTACTCGTATTTTTGTAACGCATATCATATTACGTTTTCTTTTCGAATTAATATATTGGTAGACAGAAAAAGACAGTAAGCTAACTGTCGTAATTCATCGAGTGGCAGTAGCTTCAGTTATTTCTAGAATTTACCAACATGAAATGAAAAGGTTTCTCGAATGATTTTTCTAATTTTATGCAGGTGAAACAGTTGATTTTTGCAATAGTCAGTTGTTTGAGAGAATTCAAGCGTGAGTAAAATTTTGTAAAAAAAAAAAACGAAAAACAATGTTACACTTGGTTAATTTTATCGTTTGTTTATTTTTGTGGGAGACCATGAATATTCCTAAAAAAGACATGCAATTTCTTTGGTGTCCGGTTACAAATTCAGTATTTATGCTCATTTTCACTAAAATGAAGCAAAAAAAATAAAAATAAAAAATAGACATATTTCGATGAGAAAGAGAGGAAGTCATTTTCTAAGTTTAAACTTGATTAGTTAAAACGCTTTAACTGCGAATGACGGGAAATTCCGTTACTGCATTTTTATGGCTAATGCAATAAAATGTCTGTTTTATTGTGATATGGCTACACAGTTCTATCTAGATCATTTACAAAGAATGTCTTTTATTTAACAAGGGAAAAATATTACACCTGCCACCACCTTTCATAGTTAATTGGGTAATTATTTTGAGACTTCGAAGAAATAAGCGAAACATTGAATATGTAAAATGTGAGATACCGTTTTGTACATACTTAATAAAGAATGTGAGAATAATGACATCGGTAAATAAGTGAAATAAAAAATGAAGATGGAGGGATTGAGTCTAAATTATAAAAGCGAGCATAGAAATTTGAAAGAGTAATAAATTGGCAATAAATTACCGAGGTGAGAATCACATGGTAAACAATAACAAACTGAAAAATGACAACACGAGGTGGGTTAAAAGAACCAATCTGTGATTTGAGATAATAGATTTTCGAGTAAGTGGCAAACGCACGATAATTCAGAGGTATCTGAAAGATGAGGGCAGAGCATTATGAATAAGTAAGAAATAAATATTTACCAAATGCACAAACAACGCTGAGAGATGTGTGTGGATCGCCACTATCGGCCGCCATGTTTGAAAATGAATGAAGCATGCAGTTGCTCTACAATGACGTCACTTCCTTCCAAGCCAACTTTTGTCACCTCCAAGTGGTTTTCTGCTATTGAACAAAAAATCAACCCCCCCCCCCAAAAAAAACTCACGTACATACATCTTATTGTGTGTGTGTGTGTGTGTATATATATATATATATATATATATATATATATATATATATATATATATATATATATATATATATATATATATATATATATATATATATATATATATATATATGTGAGTGAATGGTGTCACGTCTAAAGACAGTCAGGTATAGAAATCAATCAAACATTCGCACAGCCAGATCAAATCTGGTATGCATTCTCAATGAACCAACCAAAAGGTTTTAACGTACAGAGTTTTGAGGAAAAAACGTTTTTGAGTCCTATTCACAATGTAACATTGATGCTAAACTGGACCGACACTTTTTGCTCAATATCCATGGAAAACATCTGAAGTAGAGTGACAAAGAAAAAACATCTAGAAATATCTAGATTCTGAAAAAATCTAGATCTTATTAATAAACCTGTCAAAATGAGGCACCCAAAAGGTCAAAAAAGCATTTTATCTAAAACATTAAACATTTCTAGATGGGGTCCAGTGGAGTATTGGGGCCAATTTTTCAAGTCTGTAGATAAAATGGTATGGCCCGGAGCATTGTTGCCAGCTCAAAAAAAAAATTGCACCAGTTGGGCAGTCAAAACGCACTAAAAAGTGCTTAATTGTAAAAGAGCTGGAAAAGGCCACAAATTGCCAAAACATGCAAACAAAAACTGATTAAAATGCACAAAAATGACCGAAATGTTTGAGCACGCCCACGCTAATTTTGCGCTTTCAATACTGCCAAAACAAGAAACGTGCTAATTTGCGCAAAAAGCGCTAAATTGGCAACACTGACCAGGAGCATTGCAATATATATATATATATATATATATATATATATATATATATATATATATAGAGAGAGAGAGAGAGAGAGAGAGAGAGAGAGAGAGAGAGAGAGAGAGAGAGAGAGCACTGGTGGATGGGGAATTTCTGTGTAAATAGATATTTCACTTAAATTCAGCCTTACTGACCGTCCAGTTCCGTAGTCTAGAGGTAGGATATCGGCCTCCGGGTCTGAAGTGAAGGTTTCTTCGCGGTACTGGATGGGATAATGGAAAGTCTATAGCTACATTGAAGAGATGTAATACATCGAAACAGCTGTCTGTGGATGACATAATACTATATATATATATATATATATATATATATATATATATATATATATATATATATGTGTGTGTGTGTGTGTGTGTGTGTGTGTGTGTGTGTGTGTGAAATAAATAAACAAACACACACTCATATTCAAAAGGATAGAACCCTTCACTTCCTTTGGTGGCTACGGTTGTTCAACTTGATAGTCTTGAACAGCACTTTTTCGTAAGCATGTGATTAACCTGTAGAATAGTCTCCCAGCTTCTGTGGTAGAGGCCAGGACACCCCATACCTTCAAGGGCCGACTTGACAAGCATACACCAAGATTTCAGCCCCGCCAGCGTGTCACCAACTTCACCCACGTTCATGAAATATTAGGCGGGGGGCAACAGACCATATCGAAGGCCTTTGTCCCAATTAAATGGGCTACTTTTATCATTAGAAACAGTCAACCAAAACTGTCACCAAAACTGAGAGCAAACCTTTCTTCTGGCTATGTATGTATCATGCGTACAGTCCATACCAATAGAGCTATAGGATTCCATATGTTTAAGAGAAAACTTTTTTTGTTGTTGTAGTTTTATTTTAAACCCTTCTAAATAGATTTATAGAGTGCAGCGCAAAATGCAATGTAAGTTGGTGCTAAATTAATCTCTTAATTTGTGTCCGGCAGCATTCATACTTGCTTTTTGAAAATTCAAACTTTTTCTAGTGATAACCTCCCAACAAAATGGGATAGATGTAATTCATTCATTGATCACCCCCTTAAAAAAATCCTAAATCACCCCAACACGGTTTACCAAAAGACGTTGGTCCTGTGGTGGTTTCTATTGATTGACTTAGCAGACCTGTATTGTATTGGGTTAGATTGAATAACCCCGACCCGCCCGTGCAACCTCGAAAATCTTTTCTCCAAAACTGATAATTAGTGCGTAAAGGAAACTCTTATGGACGGAAAGTACAAAATCAATTGCAGAAATATTTTTTTCTACATTTTCTCTCTAAGGGGCAGACTTTCGTTCCTTTCTACACCTCAATTTTATTGTCCTGATAGCAATGGTACTTATAACATTTTCAAGATTATTCTGCCCTGATAATGATGGTCTCTATAAGAGTTTCCCCGATTAATTCTGCCCTGATAGTTATGGTGTTCATCATACTTCCGGTTAAAAATTAGAACTCTCTTGTTTTGAAAAAATAGCACAAGTGCTATTCGGTGTTGATCTATGGCGACTGGTTGTATATAAAAACGTTTGTCTGCCTAGAAAAATGTTTAGTACCGAATTATTGGGTGACCCATGCATACCCTGATCCCTAATTAGGGACTGGGTACGGGTAGAACTGTCCTTAGGACTAACTACAACAACCCAGGACGCAATCATCGGAATGTTACAATCTTGAAGGTTTGTAACGTATTTCGTGTTTATGTTGTTCTTGTTGTATTTCTTAGTCGTTAAGCGAGATATTGAAATACATATAAATATTTATACATAATTATTATTATTTTTTTTTTACTGCTATTTACCTTTTTTTTTTTGATTAGTTATTCTCTATCACAAATTAAGATGAAGGTAGTAGTAGTCTAAATATTAATATAGATTTTCAATAATGCGTCAAATAAAAAAAAGTAAATATTATGATTTCATTATTGATCATTTTTGATTACTACTACCTACATCTTGATTTTTCAAGTTGCTTTTTTTTCATCCCGAATTCAGATGATGGTGAATAGTAGTCAAAATTGACAATTGATAATAATGATTTACAATACTTCAGTAAAAAAAAGTAAATATTATGATTTCATTTTGGACTACTACTTCAACTTTACCTTCATTTTAATATTTTTGTTATTTTTTTCAAAATCACAACTCAGGATGAAAAAATAACGGTTGTCAAGAATGAACTATGATTCACAATACTTCATAATAAGAAAAGAAAAGTGAATTTTCGTTCGAATTTTTCTGGTGTGTAAATAACGTGTTTGGGATAATGTAATCATTTCATCATTATTAATTTTGACTGCTATTTTGCATCATCTTTATTTTTAGTTGTTTTCTTTTTAAATCCCAAATGAGATGAAGGTAAATAGTTGTCAAAAATTAGCAAAAATGATATAATATTTATGTATCAACCTTCTTTTAATGAAGTATTGTACATCGTTTTTAATCATTCATTTTGTTTTGTTTTTGTTTTTTTCATAACTGATTCCATTTTTTCCTGTCGTTGAATATAAATGAAAGATTTCTTAATTAAATAAATGTTGCGATAAAAAAACAAAACAGATTTAAGTAATTGTCAGATTTCTATTATCGTTTTGAGTTACTTGTGAATTATTTCAGCTAGGTTAATTAATTTTAAGAATCCCCTTACTAGTAAACCTAAAAAAAAATGTTTTATCTGTAGCATTTTTTTATGTGTGATTTTAACTCATTAGACATTTGAACCTCCAAGGAATTCGTTAGTTTTTAGTAAAATTGATATTTTAGGTTTTCAGTTGGTTGGGGGGTTCTGTTTACAATCTTATGTAATGGTAAAACTCGGTTGTTACTTTCTATTCGTTGTACGGAAGTGAGGCTTCCAAGTATGTTGTTACTTCCCTTGTTCATTTCGTTAGCTTCCGTTTTTTTGTGAAAAATCAATCGGTTTGATTATTTTTTGTGCTTTCATGAAGGTTTGTGGAAAGCACAGGCCTGTCCAAGGGTGTGCGTGTGTGTCCCCCCATAGTGTGCGGGGGAGGACAAGAATCTTCATTAGAATATCAAAGAAGCCTAGATAACACACGTAACAGGGGAAGTAACCGAATACTTCGAAGCCTAACTTCCGTACAACGGACGGAAAATAACATTTGATTTGATTTGAGGTCTTTGATTGTGTCAAATTATTGATTTGTTATGATGTGTGCTTTTTATAATCAACTAGCATACTTCTTTCGTGGTAAATAAATAAATTGTGTATTTCGTTTAATTGCATTGTGGAAATATTCCTTGGTTTTTAAAACATTACGTCTTGGTTGACGTAGATATTCTACGATATAGGATAAAACGATAATTTTTAATGAGCTTAAAAAGATTGACCTATAAAGACAAAAAAATTAAACTGAACTATATTTTTATCTTTTAGATAATAAAATAATAAGTACAGACTAAGCAGACAAGTTTTATTTTCTAGTTTAGTTTATATTTGTTTTGTTTTTTTTTTCTATTTATGTACTCGTGGATAAAATGTTGTGATCATTCACATTTGGCATATGAATATCTTGACAAAGATAAGACAAAAATCAAGAAATTAAATTAAGGCGATAATTATTGATTTTAAAGACATCAAAATTGTGTCTTGTATCGTCTATACAATATAATATTGACGACAGCAAACATTACAGCAGTCCTCAAGTTGATCTGATTTTTAGACTTACTTATAAAATCTTAAATCACTCCCCAAATCCTCTTTTTCCGAAAGGTATCTGGATTATAGATGTGAAAATTCCAATAGTATCAAATGCCCAAGAAAAAGCGAGATTCTTTTTTTTACCCTAGTAATTTTTTGTGCTTTCCTCCGGAAATTAATTCTGTAAGGTTTTAGAGAGGAGTTTATTCGATATTTACAATGTAACTATAATGCTAAATGGGACCATTACTTTCTGGCCTTCGTACGGGAGTACGTATTCGTTCACAATTTCCTTAGTGAATGTTGTTATCTACGCTTCTTTCACTTTGCTATTGTTAAAATGAATGTTTTGAAGTGGAAGTCATTTTATTCCGGAGATTTTTAGAACGAAAATTCTATAGAACTGATTTAAAAAAAATGATTTGATTCCATCATCGTAAAGTATTATTCAAAAAAATGTTTGAAACAGTTTATTCAATCTGTCAACTCTGACAAAATTGTCCACTTCTCGCTTAGCTTGGATAAGAAACAATTTTAGGAAACTTTAAAAAAATATATTTCTCTAAAAAGTATAAAGCTTACATTTAAACAGATTTGGAGGAAGTTCTTATGTACACTGAGTATTATTATCCAATACTCTCTTGAGTCATGATTTTTGTTTTCTTCTGCTGTGCTGGTACTATGTTTGAAAATCGAAATATTTTTGACGGATCATCCTTTCAATACGATTTCAAAAGTACAACACTTAAGTTCATTCATGGGTCAAAATTTTTTTCTGTGTCCGCCCGATGTAAGGGAAGCAACTCTTTAATGTAAATTTACAGTAAACAAAAATATTTTTTCCTGTCAAAATGCAGAAGTTAATTAAATTGAATATGTATGCCAGAAAGCAACTATCAGCTTGGATTGGTGATTTTTTTTTCTGGAACATTTAATACAATGTTTTCATGTGCGCTAGAAACGCGAGAAGGACGTGAGAAATTCAAATTCAAATTTTATTTCAGCTACAATGTACATACTAATAACAGGGTTAACTATAAACAAAATCTTCTGAAAATACAGTTCGAAACAATAAGACTAAATAACAATTTTATGTGACTTACTTGGGACGCTCAGGTAAAAGAGATAGAAATTAAGAAATATAATTTTTTAAAGAATTTTTACTTGTGATTTTTTTTAAAAAATTCCTCTGTAGTGTGTGGAATAATAAAGTAAAATTTCTGAATGTAATGTTCTCATGCACACAGGAAACATAAAAGGTCTGCAGGTAAGAGTATTTTACCTACATATCTTTCATGTTTCTTGTGTGTATAAAAGCATTAAAATAGATTTACACCTGGTGTACTAGCTGACATAAAATGTATAAACATCTGTTCACAATTTTAGAAAAAAAATGATGGTTCAGGTCTCACTTCAAGAATCAATCTTATTCCTCTTATGTTGTGATCAAAATCTGTTGGTATTTTATAATATTTTTTCCCACTTTTTTGCGTCTTCTGGGTCTTTTGGTTTGGATAAAAGTGTGGTATCTGTTTCTATCAACTTGATACTGATTTCATCCCAGATATGTGGACTTCTATACCATACAGATCAAAAAGTACCTTTATAGCTGAGCTGATTCCTTGAATTACTGCAATATCAGATCAATCAGTGTCAAAGGTGGAGCAAGCTCCTAGCTCCTCATCTTGTTCAAAAAATTAGTTTGATGTCAAGTCCCCACATTGGGGACATATCAGATATCAAGTTGATAAGGACAGATACTACTCTTCACTCTTCGCGAAAAGACTAAGACGCCTCATTTCAGAGAGGACCATAGAGTTCAGAAAGTATAGTTTTGGTTTTTTTTCTTTTTAAATTATTGAAACTACATCTACTAAATAAAGTAAAAAGAACAGAATACTTTTCATTGATAACACTTGAAGGTTTGACCCGAAAAGGACTGAACAAAACTTACATGCCTGAAGTGTTTGACTGGTTAGGCTCATTACCATAAACCAACCTTAAGACACATTATTCAATCATTCTCTTTTTCTCTCTCTGAGAGAGTTCCACGAATAAATTTCAAAAATAAATATTGACTTGAAAGTATCTCACTAATTCCTTCTCTAAGTTAGTAATTTGTGAGTGAACCACTAAAACTTAAACATAAAATCATTTTCAAATATTGGATTAAAAGCTACTCTTTTTTTTTTTTAATCACTGCTACTTGCAACAGACTGGTTTAAACATTGTTGCTGGGTTTAGGTTGTTCATGTTTTCTAACATTTTTATGTATCTATCCGGACTTTTTCCTGCCCTTAACATTCATGGTAGAAACTTGAAATTTCACACACACACTCCCATCCATAAGTAGGGAGAAGGTTTTGTTTTGTTTTTTTGTTTTGAAAATTCTCGCCAAAAACTGGATTTTAGTGGGTATGCAATATGCAATGTAACTTTATGCTAAATTGGTCGCCAGTTTGTGCCCTCTTGCTTTTTGAAAATTCTTACCTTTCTAATGATCCCAGCCCAATAAAAGTCGAGAGAATTGCCTAATTGATTGATCGCCCCTTTTTCCAACTTTTTAATTGATCCTCCCCACACGGCATACATTGCTGGCCATAATTCATAACTTCCCTTGGTAAGCTAGTTTTTCTTGTATCTACTGAATGAAAGGGTTTTGTCAGTTTCTAAATATTTTTTTTCATTTCTTTCAGCCTTTCTCAACTTGGTTGTGTTAAGATTGCCTTCCCCAAAACACTGCCCTTCCCCACAACAAAATATAAAAACAAAAGCAAATGCTACATTACTATGTTGCACCATCGTCATCATCATTATCAACAGTCATCGCTACCATCAAATCGTCTTCATCTCCCAGATGCTGCCTTGCTAAATTCAAAGTCAACTCTTCATTTAAACTAGATGTGCCTCACACGGATGCAAAAGCAACTCGGCTCGAGGTTGTCCAGGATTTCTGTAGTACCTGCTGACGTTGGTGTTACCATGGAAACAAACCTGCCGAAGCTTTCCGATAACGGCGTCAGCAATGGTCACAATACCAGTATTGACAACAATACCCTTATTGGAGGGAACAAGAGTTTTTTGGCATCTGTTGCAAAGACGCTCGTATCTTGTTCCTCCTCTTGTGAGACGAACCCGCTGCCAAAGCAGTGTCGGTACCAGTGTAAATTTTGCCAGAAGTCGTTCACGCGACCGAGTCATTTGACGCGTCACATTCGAATACACACGGGAGAAAAACCATTCAAGTGCCTGCTCTGCGGCAAAGGATTCCGGCAATCCAATCACCTAACATCTCACATGAAGACGCACGATGCTGTCAAACATGTCATTGGAGCTACTACTTCATTCAATTCTGCGGAAGTTGAACAGGCCATTGGTCTAAAAACTAGGTTGGATCCTGCAAGAAGTACTCTAATCCCCTCAGGTCAGTCATTTGCTGCTGTTAGTAAAAATCCATCAACATCACAGCCATTCTTGAAATATTCTTCCACATCATTATCATCATCGTCATCCTCCTCTCTCAACCCCACTGCTGTCAGATCCCAACTTCAGCGGCAGCTAGCTATGCCCCCTCTTTCCGTAAATCCACCTCAGAATACCGACAACCCAGACGATGTCTTGTTAAGGCCCTCTTCGGGCAGCACTTTTTCATCTGCCGTGACTGCAAAAAGACAGAGTGGCCCACTTCTAACTAGCAATCAGCTTTTAAGCCAGATGGGGGCAGATCAACCTCATGATTGGCAGAAACCACCTAACCAGCTTGCCCATGGGAGACAGGAATATACCAAGAAAAATGCTAGTGGCAATAGTCTTTCTACAAAACAGCTCCTTCGGTGCGAACTATGTAATAAGCAATTTATGAATTCCTCTTTCCTCGACACCCACATGCGGATGCATTCTGCAATTCAGTTCAAAACAAAATTACGGTTGAAGGCTGACAACGCCAGTGGGAATATCAGCAACACTTTACCGGTGAGCTCTGCCAATTCTAGAGCCGTAACAACAGCAGCACCTGCTAAACTTAACATGAAAGAAAATGTGTGCCTCAATGCAAACACTATTAGGGGTTTGCTAAACAAACCATCTCCGGTGCTTAGTAATTTGCAGACGTGCCTAGACAAAGATATTTCATCACCTTTAAAAGAGGTGACCATTAAACCAGATCCTGATGCTGTTGTGGTTGAAGAAGTCTCTGGCCACGAACCTAAAGTGACCACAAATTTAGAGACGGCTCTCAAAAAAGATTCTTCCTTGCAATCAAATAGATCGGACAGTATGACCCATGTATCTAAACAAGTGCGGAATATGAATAACAAACATAGTTATAGCCAGAATGTGCAACAAATCTCAGAACCATCTACTTTTGGGAAAAATGTTCCCGAACCCTTGCCTTCTAGTGAGAAATTCCTTTCTTCGGAATCACAGAATGAATCCTGGAGTGATCAAGCCAGAGTTCCTTACTCTTCCTCGAGAACGGTTAGTGCCAAGACTTCTGAATCAGATTTACGTCGGCCATCATTGCAAAACTTGACATTAAAAGAACAATTGTCTCGGTGTACATTTTGCAATAAGGATTTTGCCAACTCTGTGATCTTAGCCCAGCATGTACGCATTCATTTGAAAGAAATTTCCACCGGATCAAGTTACCAGTTACCAGCTCAAGCAGCCACAAATTCAAGTGTCAACTCTTCTGATGAAGCATCAGTGTCTAGATCTTCAGGTTTAGCCTCAAGGAACAAAGAAGGTCATATGCAGTTGACTGCTTCTCGTGTGTTACTCTCTCAAAGAGAATCTCCATTTCCGAAGAAACTAACATCTGGTCCTGACTCCTTTATTGGCAAAAGAAGAAACAGATCTGAAGTGAGAAAATCTTCCATCAACCACAGACATGGTACAAGTTATTTTACATCGGCTGCTCAGGTTAGAAACATATCCAAACCCTTCTCGCTCCAAACCCGACATTTCCGAAAAATGACTTCTTCGTCTGGTTCAATTTCAAATAACCAACCCTGGAGCCAGAACCAAGGTTTGTTGCACAAGGGTCAGAAACGTTTCAAGTGCAGACACTGTGTAAAGGCTTTCTCGCGTCCTAGCCACCTTCTGCGGCATGTACGTATCCACACTGGAGAGAAACCATTCAAATGTAAATATTGTGACAAACGTTTCCGTCAGTCAAACCATTTGACAAGCCATATAAAGACCCATTCTGCAGGGAGACCTGTCAACTGTCATTATTGTAGTAAAACCCTTCCTTCACTCATTCACCTTAACCAGCATATCAAAATTTCCCATGTGGGTCAGCCTCTTACCCTCATGGATGGTCTTCAAGCCCCCTCTCGGCGTCTTGCCCTGAGGGATGGTCTTCAAGCCTCCTCACGGAGCACACCAAACTTGGTTATCAAGAGTGCTGAGCATCTCCAACCAGGGAAAAATATTCAAGCCGTGGATGATAAATCAAAAAATGCTTCTTTACTAGCTTCCTCATCAGATCTTTCATCATCTTGTGTCCCTATCCAAACTCCTTTTTCATGCCTACCCACGTCCCCTCAATCTCAAATTCTGTTCAAAGATGATTGGCTGATGACACCGGCTCCACCCCCTGCAACATTGCAGTCATTACCTGACCACAGACCCCCAGAAGTTCATGCCGACAATTTGAAAGAGTCATCACCTACATTCAAAGACAGTATAGATGCACCTGTCATTGACACAAATTCCTTGCTGCCAAACAAAACCATCAAAGAAGAACCGTTATCTGATCCAGAAACACTTGAACAGTGTCTACACTCTGCTCCTGAGCCAACAGCTACAAACTCTCTCCACACCAACAGCAAAAACAGAATCCTGCGTGAAAACAAAAGATTCTCCCCAAAGTCACAAGATGCCTCTTTTTCAGATGGTCAACCTAACAATGCACAACCACTTTCAACATGTCCAGAAGAAATGCTCAACACCAACACCCAGGGACATGTTTCCACCTTCAAAGCCCATGCTAACTCACTAAAACTTGTTGACAATCCTAGTTCAGCCAATACATCTTTAGAGTCGGCATCAACTTGCAACAAAGAAGAGGACACCACCGTAGTCTTTACATCTCGGACCTCGGCCTGTACAGATGGTACTGCAGTGTATCTGATAAAGAAATCCCTAAACCAAGACAAATACTCGACTTATTTGGTGTCGTTGAATGAAAGTGGTGCACCTTTCACTAAAAAAGAGCCTAGCGATGAAGAGAAGAAAGGAGTTTACCTTGTAAGGCCCAACAATGATGAAACCGAATATCCTCTCAGCAAGGATCTGACACGTTCTACACAGGGTCGCCTAGTTGGGTTACAAGGGGAGATAATCCCTTGTTCTACGACTTCCGAATGTTCAAATGAGATTCAGAAGAATTCTACAATAAATGAATGTTTAAACGATCCCGTTTTGCCGATAGTGCATCGTGGGATTTCCGGTTTGCCTGCTGATCCCCCAGACCATATCATATTGAAGGCAAAAGAAGAGAAAAGGTCGTTTGTAACCGAATTGCAAGATGATCAATTTATGGTAAATGAAAATCAGCAGTTCGTGGAGTGTAACGAGTGCAACCAAAAGTTTTCAGATGCTTTTGCATTGTCTCACCATTTGGAGTCACACAGTAAACCAGAATCAGATGAGAATTTTAGTGGAAAAAGCAGCTCTTACGTCGGTCGGGAGATCACGTCTCATGTAACGCTTGAATGCCCAATTTGTGATCAACAGTTTTCAGATTCTTTGAATTTAGAAATCCATGTAAAATCCCACACAGAACTGCCTGCTGCTACACCAATCCAAACTAGTACTAATGATTTCGTTGTTGAGAGGTCGGATGATGCAGGCATCGTGCCAGCATCGAACTTTGCAAGAAATGGTTGTGGGATAAGTAAGAATTATTTGGCCTTGCAAAAAAAGTCATTAAAACAAAATCTGACCTCAGAGAAACAAGAAACGAGGAAAGGATTCAAGCCCTACCGTTTCTTTCATAGACCTCAGCTATTCAAGAAATCGCTTGGCGGATCAACTTTCAATCGATCGACTTTTTCGGCTGTTGCTGCCCTCACCAAAGCCAACATGCCTGCAGTACCAACCAAACAAAACCGGATATCCTATCGAACAATGGCAAATGGTCGACGGTGCTTCAAGTGTACGTTCTGCGAAAAATCATTCTCCCGACCTAGCCACCTCATTCGACATGTCCGTATCCACACCGGTGAGAAACCATTCAAGTGTACCTTGTGCAGCAAGAGCTTTACACAGTCGAACCACCTGACGTCGCACCTAAAGACCCACATGGAAAAAGTTGGTTCCTTTGTATGTCAGTACTGCCAGAAAGTGTTCTTGTTACCCAACGTATTTGTGGCCCACTTGCAGACCCACGCAGTTCCCGCATCTTTCAACTCGGTTCCGAAAAGAATTGCCAGTGAAAAAGAAAATCTGGCCAATTCATGTTCCTCTTCCTCTGTGTTAACTGAACCTATAGCAAATGCAACACTGTCTTCAGATGCTGCCACGACCCCGACCTCTATTACCACTTCTTTGCCTTCAGCCACTTGCCAGAGCTCGACCATACGTAAACTGTTGTCTCTAGGCTCTCCTATGTTACAACCAGCCGCTGCATCACAAAGAGATCCTGGGGCCAATGATCACATTATTACTTTGGGACCACAGTCTCTCACCTCGGTCTGTTATCAGTCAAATTCTGATGTTTCAAAAACATCACAGACAAGCAGTATTGCAGATGCCAATGAAACTGGTGATTTTACACCAGAAAACCCAGATAGCAGACGTGTGTTTGAGAGGGACCCTGTCAAATTGGAACAAGACTACTTAAGGGGCCTTAGTGAAATATCAAAGATCAACTATCCAATTGCCTTATCTCCAGTCGAAAGCAACCAGATGCAGATAACCGAGTCCACCAGTGGCAAAACTATCCACGACAATGATTGTAGTGATGTCGATTATTGTGAGAGGACTTCAGAAATTCGTGCAAATCAAAATCTAGCTGGCAACATGGATGTGAAACCTAATATTACTAAGAACGTTTCTTTCATGCCTCCTGCTGAGACTAAAAGTGATTGTGGAACTGTCGCCCCTAAATGTGGGACTAGCAGTGTTGGGGCATCTATAGAGTCGTCACCCACCTGCACAGAACAAGGGCGTGCCATTGCATCAGCTACCAAAACTTTCTCGTTTGAATGCTGCAATTCAGTGTTCGGCTCGATTGAAGAATTTCAGCAGCATGTGATGTCACATGCTAACGAGCAGATTGAAACCAATTCAGGTAACAGTGTTAAAATAAAAACTGAGGTATTATGAACAAAAGGTTGAGAAAAACAGTTTTGAATTTGGAACGAAAGATGAAGGTGTTACATTAAAGTTGAAAGAGGGGGAGTTATAAGCATGGGTGTCCGCTGGGAAAGGGGCCAAATGAGATATTTGCCTGACCCCCCCCCCGTCCACCCCACCTTCCTCCCTGGATCAAGGGGGGGTTTGAAATCTAAAATGAAGTTGAAACTTTATAAGAGTCCGGTGGTCAAAGGGTCATTATGAACAGTAAGAGCTTAGGATGAGTCATGGGTAAAGGACTCCCTAGTCCTTTACCTAACAGCCAACGTCTGGATTTGTCTTTTATTTCTTTTTTTTTTTCCCCCTTTCTTGTGATATGTCCTTTTGTCTCATTTCTCGTCTCCTACTCTCAACTCCACCCCTGGGGATATGGTAGCGGATGCCCATGGTTGTAAGCCTGGAGTAGAATATATCAAAAGTATTTATCAAGAAAAACAAAGAAAAATGTTTAACCTTTACTAGGCTGTAAAAAGATTTTATTCATGATTTACTCAGACTAGTGTCCTCTTCTTGGTTGTTAATGTTGCAATGTTTTAGCTGCAGTACCCTCTGGCCTTCGGTGTCTGTAATCATTAACCTTCAATCTCCACCTGTGAATGAAGAGTTTGGTTTGGAATTCCCTGAAGGTTACCAAATACGACAGATGCCTGAAGAAGGTGGGAAGGTACATTGGCTGAAACATTTGTGATAACAACCGAAAAAAAGTTGCGAGTCGGAGCAATTCAGTGAATAAGGAAAATTCTTTGTCTCAAAAATTCAAAATGAAATTAAACTTCAGTCATGCTGAAGAGACTAAAAACATACCAAATCAACAATGAAAGTACCAAATTACATACCAAATCAGCAGTAACAGTACCAAATTATTAATGCAAATTTCATACCAAATTATTAATGCAAATTTTAAAACCTTTTCATTGCCTACAAATTGCTGTTTTTCTCTCTCTCTTTGGCTTATGTGAGCTGACAAAGATATTTAGCCATGAGCAAACTGTTACATACACAATACATCAGTGAAAGTTAATAGCTTTATTTTCAGTCTGCTGTTCTTTACCAAAAATAGTACTCTATTCTGTCCCATAATAGTTGTCACATTTGCTTATATAAATATAGATGTATTTTAAGAAATGGACATATTTGGTCTGACAGAATGATCTATGAATTGCGTTCTATTACATAGAACTCATTTGGAATGATCTCCCGTCATTACATGGTTATTATATCACTCAATTTAGACAACGTAAACAGAATGAATATGCATAAAAATGCAACAACTATTATGAGACAGGCTAGTAAAAGCGGACTTTTTGCACTATAGTAATGACAGAATTACAAACCAAAAAAGATTTGAATCTCTAAAAGAATAGTCTAAAACCTAAAATTATAATTTATTCAGATTTTTACATTTTATTCATATTATAAATAATATATATAACTATATTTTATGTACTGGAAGAATATTGTTGGAGTGAGTGTTTGTATGTTTCTGTGAATCTACTTTGAAATTATTTTTATTTTATGATCATTTTGCAGATCATAAGATATGTTTGGTTTTTTTTTTTTGTTTTTTTTCATGTTAAATTTTCTTATTTTATGCTGATACTACTGGGCCAGTGTTGATGTCAGGCACATTATATATCCATTGCAACTTTGGTCACCTTATTCGTGTTTATATTTGACTGCACCTTGTTTTAACACACACATTCCTAAATTCATACATACATATGATAATATCCCAGTTAGCACTCTAGATATGTTCCTAAAAATGCAGTGGTAAATGGGTCATTATAAAATAGCATCCAGGACACATCTCTTTGCCTTGCTGATTCAGTTCTAGTCAGGGTCATTCTCATTATTTCAAAATATGATATTGTGGAGCCTAAACAATATGGAATGGATTAGTGCTGTGTATCTCATCTGGTAGCTACTTTCTAGAGCTAATGAAGTATCACTAAGTGTGGATGCATACCACTACTTGATGAATTATTGTGTATGTGATTATTTTCTTACACATGGTACATTAACCAAACTGTTCTGTGTACAGTTATTTCGGAGACTGTCCATGAGGCTATCTTATATTGGAAATTTAACATTACTGAAAATTTTACAGGAAAATATTTGAAAAAGAGTACTCTTGCAAATCGGTACTAAGTGGGGTATTACTGTATATGAATACTTTTTTTTTTTTTTTTTTTTTTTTTTTGCTAGTTATAAGATTGTTGACACTTTTTCAAACCTAAATATACATCACCCAAACTCAGTATAGATTTAAATGGAGCATTATTGTTTTACTGTTTATGCATATAAGCCAAAGTGATTTAGGAAAAGTTTCTAGGCTTAGAATTCTTAAAATCATTTTTTTTTTTTCAAATAATATGTTCCATCAACCTAGTTTTCATTCCTATAAACTATTTGATTGAAATTTTGTTTATAAAATCTGTCTGCCCAGATTAGAAACCCATAACCTGTCACCTGGTGGAAATCTTTAGCCCCCCCCCCCCAATATAAGTATTGAAAATCATCTGCTGCTAAACTTTTATGATTTTTATACCTTACTTTTTTCAATGTTTGTTCAAGCCTTTTAAGGTCCATGTTAGACGTAGACCTTCCCCAAGTAGGTGTAAGACATGGAGGTTAGGGGAGTGATGGGCCTTACCCATGCAGACCTATGACTTGTGGGTAAGGGTGGATGAGATGGATGCATGCCTTTGCCAAGGGCATTTGTGCTAAGTGAACGTAAGCTCTCTCACCCTGCTGATCCCATTTTCTGTTAATCAATCGACCACTCTCTCCTCAAATATCAATTTTCTACTCAGAGCAGGCTTTAATAAATTCTGGATGTGTTATATAATTAGGGAAAAAATTCAACTCTCAAATTCATTTGAAAAAAGATTGTCTGTCACTCTCAAGGGAGGTAAATGTTGATTAAAATTATCTCCCATTGACCATTTGCTTGAATTTTTTTTTAAAAATTAATTTTCAATTTAATTCACTGAAGAATTCCATTATTTTTAATTCTATTTATTAAAGAGTTACACTATCACTTATAAACAGTCCACAATTTCAAGTAAAAAAAACTCACTCAGCATACTTCAAGATTGGAGTCTAAACTTTTCTTAGATTCTGCTAGTTTGTAGATGCCATAATTCCAAATTCATGATGCTAGAAATATCAGACTTATAAAAAAGGCTATCAGAATTCAAAGGATATATACCTCTATATTATTTCATTTTATACAGTTCTAATGTTCCTAACCCAGGGTTCGACTTGATCTGTAAGATTTACAAGAATAGATACTTATTACATTTCAATCTTAGATGAAAGACTACATAACATTTTCATTAATGCTATGAAGATTACTGTTAGGGTAGCTTTAATGCCCTTTTATTCTATTGACAAACTTTTGTGCCTTTATCAGGGCTGGTGTTTCCTATAAAAAGTATGATTAAGGTATTTTAGCAAATGCATCAAAATTGTAAAATAACTATGCGCATTCTAAGAAATGTTCACAAATGTTATTAACAGTACAGAACTGGACCATTTATTCATTTAACTTGGGACCGAGCGTAATAGATTTCTAGACCAAAGCTTTTATATATACTTGTAATATAGAATAAACAATGAAAGGTAAAGAATGAATTGTATTCAACAGATACAAATTAATACTGTTTCATCTTTATTAATCCAGTTAAAAATCTTGAAACATATATAAAATTCACATGTATAAAATTTACTATGAAAAGTAAACAAAGAAACTGTTAATAACAAATAGAAATTAATCCACTTCAAAAACAGGGGCTGTTTAATTAATATTAATTCCCTAATCTTCATCGTAAGACTGTGCCATAAAAATAAAAACAAAGTCTGTCAGTTTGAGAAATTGCCAGATTTTGATATTTCAGGTTTCCCAAAATCTGGACAAAAGAATAAATACTGTAAAATCATTTTTACTATTACACCACTATCTATTCCATCTTCATCCATTAGTTGATCAACATTCCAGCTATTCTTTCTTAAATGACTTGTAATTATCGGTTATCATTATTTATTATTTATCTATTCGGTAACCTTTCTTATTCACTATACATCTTGTCTTTTTAATTCAAATCTTTTTCCATCATTTGTTATAGATGGTCTCTGATTAATATTCATATCTTCTTTTAAGATCTTGTCTTTATATCTTCGAATTTTTAGTTTTTGTTTTTCTTATTTCAAATTGTCACTGGTCACTGGTGTTCATAAATTCCTGCTGTTCTCTGTTGTGCATGTAAATACTGCATCTGTCCCTTGATAGTTGTTACATTAAGTATATGAGATGTCTATACAAATGTAACAACTATTATGGTACAGTTTGTATTAAAAATTCTACTTTCTTTTTACATGCTTTTCCTAATGGCAAATTGAATACTAACTATTTCAGCCTGAGTTTGCATTTGGTTAACTATGTGACCACTTTTCTGTTCAATCCAACCCATCAATATCTAATGGTTTGTGTGAACTCTTTGAGGTACATTTCTCTTCTTCCCACTTTGAACTACACCGCCATCTGTTGATCAGCCTGGGTACTAAACAAAATGGTGGGACACAGTATAAACCTTTTTACTCCTAGATGTGTGGAGATGAAAACTCAGACTTGGTTGCTTTTGTATCGTTTGACCCTTGGGAAAATGATTTTGTTCCCATTCCTAAAAAGTTCCATAGAGACCTATTGATTGTATCTGTAACTATCGCGTGTTCTCATGGGACTGGAATGCCCAAGATAGACTGCTTTACAGTGCTGAAGGGCTCCATGCCTGCTATTTACCCATAATCAAGGCCAACTTTCCCTTGAGTCTGAGTTTAAACTTTGATTCTCTGATTCCCTTCTCTGTGCCCTCAACCATTAGGCCACCCTAATACTAATAGGTATTTTTCTCTGATGCTTGTTAAGAAGATTTCCTCAATTCCCAATAGTTTTCTTTTATGCCTTCTGGTGGTGTTAACCACAGAGCAACAAGCTGGTGAGTAAGTTTTATAAGTTTGATACTTAGTGCTCCAATAATGTGGCTTTGAGTCAGACTTGGCTTTCTCCAAATCATCACATATTCATGAGGACAATCAAAACAAGAGATTACTTGCTCATGTTTTACAATTCTTATTATTATTGAAACTTAACAAAGAACAAATCTTCTGCTGAGTTAATCCACTGACTACAAATGATGACTATTCCTATCATTGTAGTTTTAAGGCCAACTTGAAATAATTTCAGTTTTATTGATGGCTAATCAGTTCTGAGTCAGGCCTTTTATCTCGCAATAGATGACATGATAGACAAGGGCTTTTATCTTACAACAGATAACTATTACTCTTCACTACCTTCCGCAGTTAATGAGTTAAAAACAATTGAAAGACGTGGTTAAATTGCTTTCAACATGAACGAACATGCTGATAAGATATTTGGGCATAGTTTTAATTAGTTTCTGAAAAAAAAATTTTTTTTTTTCACTTGACCTCATGTTTATGAAAATGTTTTTAAAATGTTTCAATGTGTTCTTTGTAGCCCCTGATGCATTTAGAGGTTAGGGCATAGATAGAAATAATGATAAAAGAATTCCTCTCTGTCTGTCTCTCTGAAACCTGAGAAGAGCTCTTGAGGGGCCATGACAAGAAATAGGTTGAAAATAGCTGTTTTAAAGAGTAATTGGTGTAATATTTTTCCGAGATATAAAACAATTTTTTTTTTCTTTCAAGATGATAAAAACAAAGATTTTTTTCTAATGAGAATAGAAAATAGCTTCACAGTTGGCTGGATTATTCTATGTATCGTTGATATCTTACAGGAATTTGGTCTTGTGAACCAATAAAAATTTCACTTTCTTTTCTCTGAAATTATCTGGATTGTATATATAAACAATTTCTTTTTTTCTCTCTTTTCTCTTAATATAAAGATATTTTTACATCAAAGACTCAGAATTGTTAAAACATTAAAAATAAAGGTTTAAATGATGGGATTTGGCAGTTATGATGCCCAATATTTCAATACTAACAATGAATACTATTTCACTTATTAATAAATGTTTCTGGAAATCATTGGTGTTTCTCTCAATCAGATTATCGTCCCAATTAAAACACTTGTCAACAAATCTCTTTGGCGAATCAGGGAAATTGACTTTTATAGTTTTAGAATAAATAAACCAAAAATACGAAAAAGTGAAATTGTCAACTAGTCTTTGTTCTGGTAATATGGGATTAACATTGTAAGCGAGAAGCCTTTATTTGAAATGAGAAATGCTACCAAAGAAAATGAAGGGACAATGTTAGCAAATTACTGCTGGACAGTAATTAGAAATGCTCCAGAACTTTAATATATTTGGTTAGTAGACTCAAATTTACTTCATCAAGATAATTGGATATGTTACTTCACTATCTATAAATGGAAACTCATTTTATCTCTGATGCACAGTCACAGACGAATGTTATGAAAGCCTGCTAATATACTTTTAAAAAATGATATCAATCTCCTCTGCCTCAGAAGAATATTTACCCACAACCAATGAAACCCTGGCATCAAAATCACCCTCTAATTTTGACTTGGAGAATTTTGAAAAAAAAAGAATAAACATGAAATTAAGGTCTTGACAATGTCACCTATCATACCAAGATATCGTCATGAGTGACTTAGGTGTATTTAGATTGTCTTGCCCACTTAAAGTCTGTATCTTTCCTAGTTTTCTCACAATACAGAAACGCAATGCAGTTGTAGACTAATACAGGAATGAAGTTTTGTGATCATGTGTATTTTTTCTTATCATTTATGATACTTTTGTTCATCTGGTATTTTATACTAAATGTAATTTATTCTCTTCATTCAGAGATCATATACTAGAGTGTTATAGATTATCTTCCCTTGAGGTTAAGATAGACCTATGAAAAAAAGAAATCTCTGGCCTGTTGGACATAGAATAAATTTTCAAGATATATTTTAAGGAAAAAAAAGCATCTTTTTCGGGAAATACAGTCATTTTTCTACTACTAAACCCATTTTCAGTAATTGTTCGTTCTCAGTTTAGAATGTATTACTCTTAAACTAGACAAAGATATGGTCTCAATCCATTTGGGTCTTCAAGTCATTCGTTCCTTACAATTGTGTAAGAATTACCATTAGGATATATTCAGAGAATATCCTACCCCTCCCCGGCAAAAATGACAGCGGACACCCATGATTGTGGCACATATATTGAGCAAGCAACATGGTAGCAGTGTTAGTTTTACACTGCCCACATGGAAAGCTGGTCCCACCATAGCCCCCCCCCCCCCAATAAGGAGGATACATTTTCTGATATTGTATTTGCAAGCTGGTTTAAAGAACTGGCTCCAAGATCTGGTTCCAGTTTGGTCATTGTAAAGTAAGAGGACTTTCTTAAATGAGAAAATTTAAATGTTTTTGAAATATGAGAGTATATCATATATATATATATTAATGAATATATATATATATATATATATATAAATGAATATATATAAACAAGCAAGTGAATGTAGACATGTGCTATGCTTTTGTGATTGTACGTGTAATTATTTTGAATTTATAAATGGTTTGTATATATTCCACATATGTATATTTATATGAGTATGTTTGTGGCTAGATATGATTGTTATTTTTAAGGGTTGTGAATTCTTACAGTTTCTGAGAGTATGTTTATGTACACACGTTATGCATTGATATCAGGCAATTTCCAACCAGGATGAGATTAATTTTTAATTACATTCAAGATCAGTACTTGATTAGCAATTAAGCCGAGTGAATTTTATTCACATTTTAACACATTCAGCACCAAAGGGCGTTATTTACAGATTTTGCAACTTGAAGCACCAAATGACTTTAATCATGTAACATTCCCACTTTTGAAATTGTACCATCTCCTTGTTATCTCCGCAAACTGCTACAACTAATACCTGCTTTTCAGCAATGCTATCTTGTCTCTGGGGAATCCACATCGTTGTATTCTTGGCCTGCACACATCAGCCAAAAAGACATTTGCACTGAAGATATCATTGTGCATTCTCATGTGCTGAAAGATCAATAAAATTAATTTTTTTCTCTGATATTGGTCACTTGCAAGGTTTTGTATCAGACTGAACTTTGTCTTTGATAACAATGTATCTGGTAGCGAAGATAATTGTATATTTCCTACCAATTCTAGTGCTTGACGGTTTTGAAAAAAACTAGGATATCAAATGCTGATTTTTCAAGGCAAGAAGACTGACACAACACAATCTTCAGGCCTATTATTTCTTTTCTAATTTAGCCTTGTGCAGCACAAAATGGAATCAATATATATCTTGCTGTATTTACTCATTATTGCAAATAACTGGGATTTCTGCCATTTCAGTTCAATGGCTAACTCGATAAAATTTCCATTTTTATTGTGATTGATGGCAACTCAGTTCTCTTTATGAGTCAGGGCTTTCATCTTGTAATGGATTATCTGGTTATGGGCAAGGGCTTTCATCTTAACAATGAATAACTATTGTACTTGCCACCTTCCACAGTTGATGGGTTAAGCTCTGTTATGCATTTATAGTGTGTGCCTTGTGTATGTATATATCTGTGTGCCTTGCGTATGTATATATATCTGTGTCTGGCGTTTAGTGAGTGTGTTCTATGCACAATAGTACAGCTAGAAATATGCAGCTCAATTCTCAGCAAAGCACTAACTCTATGTACAACCTTGTTTTCTGAACAAACTAGTCAAACCTTCTTTTCATTGTATCTATTCCATTTTCTTCAACCTTTGTGCCTTTATTTACTCATTGACTTTCAAAATCTGCAAATAGTCTCATCTGTTATTGTTATTAACCAAAAACAACACATTTTTCTTTTCTTTTTCTTGACTCGTCTCCCTGATCATCTTTCCAATTGATTATTTTCTTTCAAATCAACATTTAGAAGTTTTATCATTATCACCATAAGTTATGTTGGCTTTTTTTTTTTTTTTCTTCAATATTTTTCAAAAAGTGATAAACTGAAGTATGGAAAAATTAGACAGCTACCTAATTATACATGATGGAATCCTGTCTTTGACAAATAAAGATTTGGCAGCGCAAAAATCGTTGAATTAGCACAGAAGCTTGAAAATTTGGCTATTTTCAGCATCTTTTTGGTCATTTTTGGCTCCTTTTCTTTTTGTTTTTTCTTTTTCTTTTAATTGTGAAAATATTTTTTTGCGTTGGCAACACTGAGTTTCTGTGTTGGCAATTTTTTTCTGCTAACACCCATTATAATGTGTAGCTTGTCACTCCACCTGAATAACAGTTTCTATGTGACATGGTACAGAGTCTACAAGGTGTAAGAGTTGCTGTGTGGGTATATCCAGGCATGTTTGTAACTGAGTTGTGTATGTTGAGTGCGGTTGCAGGGCTATATGGTATTCACATATTCCTTGTATATCCTTAATACTATTGCTAAAGAAGAACCTAGAGCAGTTACAACCTCCAAAATAAAGCTCTCCCATCATTCTGGCCCCAAATGGTTTTATATCTTGTCCATGTTTGCCACAGCTACACTGCCTCTTTACCTATCACATCGCACATCCAGTGTTAGGCTGACTCTAATTTTTTAGCACTTCAGTTTAGTGGATTTTTAATTTTTATGATAATTTTTCCAAATGTTGAATTTTTTTTCAGTTCTTTTGGTAATAATTTTGTTGCTTTTCCTGTAATATTCAAATAATCTTAAAATATTTTGGTAAAATTTCAATGTTCTTTCAATATTTGTTTTTCTTTTGCAAACATTTTTCTCTTATAATATTAATATTTTGCCAAATTTGTAAAAGAAATATCTTCTGTACTATTCCATTTTTTCCTTTAAGGAATGCAATGAAAATTTTCACCAAATCTTTTTATGAGTCATTGTTAAATTTATGTTTCCCCCCAAATTTGGAAAAGACTGGCTCTTTTACTCCAAACACCCTACAATGAAGAACACCAGTTGTTGCCTAAAAGTATCTATTTAAATATCACTGTATTAAATCTTATTACGTTGAAATAACTATTCATTATTACAATACTTCAGAAAAGTAACCACCAGTAAGTGCACGCAAACAGAATTGAAGAAAAAAATGTTTAAAAAAATATCTAAATATATGTTGTATGATTCAATGGTGCCTTAATGATATTTGTGTTGTAAGATGAAGATTATACTTAAACTTATTACTTTTTTTTTTTTTTTTGGTAACTAACCTTTTGTGCACACATTGATTTCCTTTGTGCACTAGTTGCAAAATTTATCTGTGCACGCACACACACACACACACACACGGTTTAGATGGAACTATGCCGCAACGGTTCTATGCTGGATGTCTTGTCACTAAATACATTCTTTTATGCTTAAAAGGACATTTAAACTTTCAAATTATTCATTTGTGCAATGAATATTGAGAAAAAAACAATAGCTATGGGCACTTTGGGAGAAAATATATAAATGAGGAAGGAAAGTCACCTGAATTTTTGTTTTTATTTATTTTCTTTTTTTTTTTTTTCATTCAATAACAAAATTTTCAATCCACGTTTTTGAATAAGAATTTCTAAATTTTTTTTTTCATTTTTAAAAGTTTTTTCAATCGTGTTTCATTTTTATTTTTTCTGATTGAATAACATGAGAAATACTCTTCTGGTGGAGAGCTGCAAAGTGTAGTATCTGTGCGCTCATCAAAAAGTGTTCTGCAAAAAAATATATGCACCATATTTCACTATCTATGAACTGCTACATGATAAATAATCCACATCCATGAACAAGCTTCAATTTCGATTCAAAGAACGCATTATCCCATGTATACAAATATGTATAACAATTATGTTTCTGTAGGTAATGCGCATCAGGATTTCTTAGCTCAAAATCTTTGGGAAAGAATGCTGATTATACATGGTGAAATATGGATATATGTTGCATTTTATATATGTGGATTACTGATCATGTGTTCAATAAGCAGAGAAAATTCATGGCCTGAAAAAATCATTAGTAGTATTCTGGCCAATAGAAAAGCTAATCACTTTACTTCTCTACAAATCATCTTCAATTGTTTGAAGAGGAGTTGTCAGTATCATGAACATATTTTCTTTTATCTAAAAGCAAAAAAGGAAATTTCTGATGTTTGGGAAGTTTAGCTTTTCAAATATTTCATCAGAGATTGCCCTTTTGATTCTTCATGATTATAATTAGCGAGCCACAATTTTAATGGCCTTTTGTAATTTCTAACATTTAAATCAAATATGCTCGTCTGAATTGTATAGCAGAGCCTAGGGCTGCAACCACACCCTACCTGTGGACAATCACTGGGGGTGATGCTGTTACAGTTCCTGTTGCAAGTAGGTTTTATGGGGTGGAGTTGCTATGCCCAATCTTCTTCCTTTACCTGGGCTCAAGTTGGACTGCCTTTATAGGGTTAAAGGGCTCTGACTGTCTCTCTATTAACCTTTAGTGGGGAATTGTATAATGATAGTTCAGCATTAATTTTTGCTGGGTTTCAATCAAAGTTTCCTTTCTAAATGGATATATTTATCAGACTTTTTGCCTAAAGAAAATGAGAAATGCGTGTCTATATCTACTCAAACATTTGAATGATCATTTTTTTACCCTAAGTCTCCAGTGTTGAAAAAGATAAATTCTGCTAAAACATACTACAGTGAACTCCTCATTGTATCAGCACTCAATGATATATTTTGCAAGACTTTTGCTGGGGATTACTTTATGGTAACAGTAAATTTTCAAAACTAAAAACCATGAGATTGTGAAGGGTGATGAAATGTCATTTTTGTCTGTAATTTTTGCCTTCTCGTTATTAATAGACTCCATATAAAATCCACCCATTATAACAGCAGTTTTGTTATAATGTCGTGTTAAATCACCGAGGGTGCCGTAATAATTAGTCTACTGTAGATATTTTTCTCTCCTATCTACAGTTTATAATCACTTGTTATCACTAAGACTTATGTTGTTAATGCATGTAAATTCCTAATGGAGCATAGGGCCACATTGTCAGTAGGTTTTATGGGGTGGAGTTGCTAGACCCATCCCCAAGATGAACTGCCTTACAAACATAAAGGGCTCTAACTGCCTTGCTATTTATCAGTAGCTGGGGTGAGAGGTGAATTCATGCCTTTTCCAAGGAATATTAGTGTGAAGTGAATGCAAGTTACCTCGGTCAAAACTTGAACCTGGTTTGCCGATTCTGTTTTCTGTGCTGGTGAGTACTCCACACCTCCATTTACACTACACAGAAATGAGATTTCAATTTACATAATTATTTGGTCAAAATTTATAAAGAATTAAAATACCAACCACTGAATAGGGCTGAGGATTGTTTATTATTTTCAAATTTTTATTTCTGACTCCTGAATATAAATGTTTTCTCCCCATTTTTATGTATATACACTAAAATCCACTTTCTCTTCATACACTTCTTTTCAAATACAGGCTGCCCTGAACTTTACAATAAGGACACATTCGTTGGGAAAACCACTTAAAAGAAATTGATCCACCAGTTACTTTAACACTCTGACACTAAGTGTCCTCTTAAAGCTTTGCGTTGATTGGTCAAAATTGTACTAGTTGTTCCACCAACAGTAAAAATGTGGACTACAGCCACACTCAAAAAATTTATTTAATCATTTCAAGAAAAAATTCGGCGAATTTCAATGTGGGGTTATTGTCAATTGACATAAATCAAACTAGTATAATATCCGGGCGGCCTGTAGTCACCTTTACTTACACACTATGTTCAGTCAGAAGCAACTGTGATTGTATTTGTGAGTAGTCAAATCAAAGAACATCTTTCTTTTCTTTATTTTTCTCTCATCACTTGGTTTTCCTACTTTCTCTATTTCCACATTTGCAGTAAGCTTGCCATAAAACTCTCTCAATCGGTGGTTCTCAGAGTCCCAGGTCATAACCCTCCCCTCAAGATCCCAGATTTCCTCGATTCCTCCCCCGTTTTGAAGTCATCTAGCACAGTGCTTCTCAAACTATTTCAGTATCTTTCACCCTCAAGTCTTTATTACAAAATCTCATTCTCCCATGACTAAACTTTCTGATCATTTTTGTCTCATCCTTGCATGTAGTTTGTATTCATTTCGTATCATATGCAAAAACAAAAAAAAAACTCATAAATCAACTCATTTCTCAAGTCTTTGAACCTTCTAAAAGTATGTAAACGAAACTAGGAGAGACAAAAATTGACACTGAAAATTATTAGAATTTTTCTTACCAACATGAAGTTAGCAAATAACAGTTTTAGGACTTGGAATTAAATTCTCAGAATGTTTTCTTATTGTGTGTGCTTAAGTATAGGAAAAATTTAAATATCTGAGTTAATCAAGTCATTCACCCTTCATATTCCATTCATCCCAGGTTGAATCATACACCAGTTTAAAAAGTACTGATGCAGTCGATTTCTTTTTCACCATTATATGTTACTTCCCAGTCAATAATTCCTCCTCTGAGAACTACTGCTCTGAATCTTCCCATGTACAATGTTCATTGAAGGTTTCATCAATATTACATTGTTATGACATTCCAATATGATTATTACAGGCTGAAGTGATTTGTCATTATCTTGTTAACCATTAGCCTCAAAGGTTGTGCACTTTTAGATTATACAGGGTGGCACAAAAGACATTCTCCATTTTGAAAATTCTCCTTTTGGGGTTATCTTGAAGAAGGAGTTTATGCAAACAAACCTCAAAACACTCTTGGAACTGAAGAATAATATTCAACAAGAAGCAAAGCATTTGAGTGAAAGACATCACAAGCTGTCATGGAACATTGCCTAGAAAGGGTTCAAAGCTGAAAATTGAATGCAGGATATCCTGTTCAATGAGTTCAAAGTAATTGCAAAGGTCCAAAATAAATGTAAAAAATTTCTTTACTTTCTTATCAAAAGTTATTCAAGTCTTAAAATAGAAAGTGACTTCTGTGCCACCCTGAATAAGAAATAAAAATCTGGTCATAAAAAGGCATTAAATAAATACATGAATTTCATATATTGTAAATTATATAAGAATACAAACTTTGACATGTGATTCCTATTTTGTGTGTATGTACTTATGTATGCGTGTGATATGTTATATATTGAGAATAATTATGTTTATATTTACATTGATACTATTTGTTAATTATTTATTTCCTTATTTTCTGGTGCAGTTTTATTCAAAGCAGTTAAACATTAATCTCTATAAATGAATCTTTGAGCACCAGTAGAAATGATTCTATGTAACATTTTTGTATAATTACTCATCAAAGACGATTCAAAATGAAATAAACATTTGTAACTAGAAAACGAGTTTGTGTTTTGTTTTCTTTCTTTGTAGTTCAAAGTGAAAAGTTTGGAGAGTTTCTTAGACAATCAAACTCTTCAGGTGCATTAGTAATACGTAAAGAGAGGGGCAATTTTTTTTTTTTTTTCTTGTTATGTAAAGTAACAGTAGCTAATAGACATTTATTTTTAAAAAATTTTTTCATCATCATTGCTTGTAATGTAGGATGAAGATGTTTGTAACTCATTTCTCCATTAGGCCAGGACTTTCATACCTTGAAGAGATCAGCTAAAATGTGCAAACAACAGAAATAATAAAAACTAGTTTGATTGTCCAAAAATTTTTAGCTATTGTGTTCAAATTCGAAGCGTAATTTTTCCTCACAAAATATTGTATACTGCATATGCCAGAGTATAAAAGAGTCATTTAATCTATTTCAAAAACTATGCAAATATTACACTGCATCCAAGGGGCTGGTATTATGATGAAGGAGCCATCTACTGGAGCTCGATATGGACAGGGGCTTAGATGAACTGTTGTGAGTGACGGTCCTTCAAATACCCTAGTAAATTATGGTAGTTAGTATCTCCTTTGTTTTAAATATGTCCCATTGTAGTCTTTCTAACTTATACAATGTTAACTCCAATAAGCCATTTAAATGTGTTTTTATTAGTCTTAAATTTTGTAACTCTCTTTTTGTAACCTTTTGGTAAGAAGTGGCCAAAGGCCTTGCTGAGGGTGACCAGGAAGGAAGAAAAAAACCCTGCCACATCCATACTATCATTTCAATTGAATCCATGAACACAATTTCTTCAAACTAAATTCTTTATTTTTTTTCCTTTCTAGACATTTATATATTATAACAGTTCTGAAAGGCCATTTACATAAAAAGCCAAGAATTTTTTGAACACTTGGGGATTGTAATCTACATATTTTGTATCTTCCAATTTCTCTTGGAGCCATGGCCTTGCCAGAATCTTCTTGAACATCATGTTGTCTTCATCACACCAAATCAAATTCTTGATTCCATCTGGTGTTTGGAAATTCAGTGTGTTCAGTTGTAGAGCCAAGAAGTTTAGATTGTAAAAGTCCATGTGAACACATTGAACATTGATTGGCTCAGGTAAGATGCTTACATTTTCCTACAAAAAAGAAATTTTTTAAAATTAATGTTAATAAAAGATTATCCAAAAATACATGGATCATATGTAGAGCAAGCACCCTAAATTTGATTCAAGCCATTAGGCCAAAATTTTATGCAGACTTTGTTAACTTCTCAGTAAGAATGGTTGCCACTTGATACATCAACCAGAGTCAGGTCAAATTTTGACCTAATGATTTTTAATTGAATTTGGGTCGCTCATTCTACATATGATCCAAATGTATACAGAGGAAGCTGTTTATTATAATTATGGATAATATTATCAAGCAGTTATTGTGATCAAAATCAATCCCACACATTATTTAAAATCGATTGAAGATCTACTTACATAATATGCCACGTGTGTCTATATTTCTGTATCATTTATCAAGGGGTATAACTAATGATGGACATATAGAGTAGTCTCCCTTATTCTTTTTGCAGATGCATAAGCAATCTAGGTTCATTCTGGTTGAACATAAACAAGAAAATGCAGAACAACAATGTTTTTGAGATTTTTTCAAGTACAACTGAACTGCAAAATTATTCAAATACTCATCTTTCATCCTTTGCTATCAGCTGGTTATTGTAATCTAAAAGATGCTGTCCAAAGTGATCATATTAAGCAGCTTCCTCTATATGTTCATCTTTTTTATAATTCAATGACTTTCTGAAGGTTATTGAAACAGTGACATTTTTGTTTCAATTCCAGCTGCTTGTAGATAAATATTTTTATAATTAACATATTTTTTCTTTAGCACAACTTCAAGTGGTATGAAAACAATATCAGAAACCATCAACAAAAACTGCCCACATAGGTTTCTTCAGTTTTTAAACTGGTCTGGCCGGCTGTGGGTTACACATACAGGCCACACCAATAAAGCTACAGGGCTTAAAATTTACTCCTCATAATGTCTAGAAAAACTTGTTTTTTCTAAAATTCGTCCCCCAAACAGTTTTTAGTGGGGGGGGGGGTCAATTTGCAATGTGAGTCCAAGCTAAATTGGTCCAAGTTTATGTCTGCAGCATTTATGCTAGTTTTTTTTTTAAAATTCAGACTTTTTAGTGATCACTGCCCAACAAAAGGCGAGAGAAGTAACTTATTTAATGATCAGCCTTTTTCAAATTTTTCAACTGATCACCCCCAACACAGCATGCTAACAAAAGAAATTGGTCAGGTGACAGTTTCTATTGAGTGACCAACCAGAGCCATTTTTCTTTGTTCACATACTTTTGGACACTGCCCACATATGAAACCAATTAATGATAAAAGGTATAGATAGGAACCATACTAACATGAAATTAGTGTCTGAGAAACAATGATGAACAAATAAGATATGTACTAAAACTGGTTTGAGTCAGAATTCTGAAAAATCAGAATCCATGGAGGTTGAATTCAGGAAAAGTTCTTAAGAGACATTTATTTACAATTTCAAAGATGGATCTACCTAAAAAAACATTAACTATAAGAAAAGTATATGACAGATTATGAAAAAAAAAACCAAACTCTCCCTCTACCACCACCACCACCAGAATTATGGATTTCAGCTTTTAGGAACTCTGATCTTTCGGGATTTCAGCAAAATTACACAATTATGTAAGATTGAATCTAATATGAAATATACCTACATTGGTATAGACATGTTAAGGACACTAAGAAATGAAAATTCAAAACACATTCAACATGAAATATATATACATTGGGGGCAATGTCCATGGTTACCGATGATCAGAGTACATTTGACAGGAGACACAATAGTCCAGGATGCAAACGCCCTACTACCTCCAGTCACAAACACCAAAAATATGGTCCACACCAAGATGATTTATCCGGCAAACGATTCTAATGAAAATTGCTACAGACTATTCAAGTGTGTGGAATTCAGGTAATTGTGCAATGAAGGAATAAGTAAAAACTTTTTGCCAAATATACTTACCCCAAATCTCCTTTTAGCCTCATTGGTGGCATAGGCAAAAAGATACATAAGAGCATTGGCTGTTCTCTGGGGGGTTCTCCAATATTGCTGGTTGATGATAAACAAAGTGTGTGGGTGGAGGGAGACATTCGAGTTCTTTAAACCTGAGGGAAACACAAGATTAAGCAATCATTTTTATTATTACTAGCAGGATAAAATGATTATAGGATCAGTTACGTATGGATTGGCACTTCTGCCTAAGATCAAAGTGTAGTACCTGTGCACTCGGCCAAGGATGGAAGAGTCACTCACTGGCATTCCTACTTGGGATCCGAGTTTGAATTGATACACATAATATGACAGTGTACCCCCCAAAACTGGAATTCAATACTGAGCCCTTGTCACATTTTTCTCCCCCTCAAATCATGGCACACATTTAAATGATTTTTTATCCACTGTAAACAAGGCCCGAATTTTGCAGAAACACATTTTGTTTTCAAATCTTCCGTTGAGATTCACTGACATGATCTGTAAGAAAAACTGGTTGCCTCAGATATTGTATCAGTGGTCTGACAACAATCTCAATTGTGTAGAGAACTTTTTTAAAGATTTTCATCATTTCAGTTAATTGAAGTTCAGTTAGATCAATGACATTTAACAATATTTGAAATGTGAATACCACTCTTACAACACTTGTATTTTACGTAAGGCTTCTTAAAGTATCATAACTGAGTCGGCAACAGTTTTGCCCCCAAAGAAAACAGAGCTTTTTGCACACCCCCCATTCTTTTTGATCAGCCATCACAAAAATCATCAAACGTTTACAAACACCAGAAAAAAAAAGTCACAGGAAACAAATCAGTCAATCCAGAACCCCACCATGTGGCAGACTGGCTCAGAATAGTATTGACTTGTGACACCCAACAGCATAACATGAATTTATGTCCAGTTTATGTGCCATATTCAAATTCCATTTTTTCACCTCCCACCCTCAAATAATATATGTATATGAATAGGCATTATGTTTTATGTATTATGGATCATTACATTCACATTTGATAATACAGGGATCTCCTGCTTTACCAAAGGCACCCTAATGACAAAGCATTGACCATTCAGCTTTGGGAAATCTTGATAAATCATCTATATACAACAGGCCACCAAAGAATACTGGGAATTTCAAAAGATTGACAAATTTGTTCATCAGTCAAGTTACCCATGGTTTCCCGTGTCTTGCTAGACATTTCACACATCTTTAGAAATCACTCCACTGGGAAATGAAGAACCTCATTCTCTATCAATGTTTCTCTTTCTTTGAGGTAAATTCCTTGGGAAGTGATACATAGACTCTAAGCAGTGCAGTTGTATTCTTTGAAGTTTTTAAAACTTTTTTCTTTTATTTTACAGTCAGCATATTTTATTTTCATTCAGAGAGATGGTCTTGAAAATATTTATCCCTGGCCCCAGTTTCATTGCCAAGGACGGTAGAATCTTAGAGATATAAGTAAAGTTTATGATAGACTTTATATCTTTGTGGTAAAATGAAAGACAATCAAAATGTGTGCTTAAAAATTTAAGAGAAATAAATTTCTATGCTGTTCTATAATCAATTGATATATTATACCAGCATTTATGTTCATATAATTCAGGTGCAAGAAAAATATTTCACAATATAAACAAACACTAATGACTTTTTAAAAATTCAGGAGCAAATCATAGCTGGATTCTGTAAAAGCTGTAATTTGGTGATGGATCTATGTTTCAATGTGTTGTATGTATTTGCCAAGACTAGAGTAGGTTACCCTAGCATTGGGCCCAGATGCGAGCGAACAATCTATTTGAGTTTTCAATTGGAATCCAACATCAATTGAAAAAAATGAAGACTTTCACAAGTGGGATTTTTCATAAACCTTATTTTATCCTCTCTTTCCCTTCAATCCTCTTTTAGACCATTGTTGCAATATTTAGGTTCTCTCAGTAGAAATATGAAAAAACTTACAATTGAACGTTTCCAGATAGTAGTTATTTGAGGATTGCAGGTCAATTGTGGGCTTCAATGGATGCATGTTTGGCAAAGTGAAGTTGACACTGGCATCAATGGTATCATTGTCGACAAAGTTTGGGAGAGACGACTTTGACATCAGAAGGAAATCATTGGTGCCCAACACTTGGATGGTTTTATCATCTGAAAATAATAATCACATCAACTGGTAACAGGACGAGAGTTGAATTAAAACAGCGTTTTAATAATTTTCAATAAAGACAAAAAACTGGCTTCAAGAATAGTATCAGCAGAAACAGTCAACATAGGTCTCTTTGTAATTCAAGTGAGTCTAGCTGGATATCTATCCATGAACTGTACGTGCAATGATTTTAGAGGACTGAAAATTTAAACGTTTAATCTTCAAAATGTCTGGCAAAAACGTTTTTTTGTTTTTTGAAAATCTCCTCCCTATTCTTTGAGAATCCTTTTGTTCAATTTTTAATTGATCACCCCTTAACAGCATACTGCAAAATTACTTGTATTCAAAGTAGCCAATTATACTCCATTCAAGTATAGCAGTTGTCAGCAAAGGAACTGACTAAAATCTAATCAATACAGCATAGATTTCTGAGAAAAATAATCAAAAAAGGCTACAAACGTGAGAAAGCTCCGAGGCAAACCAAAGATTCTATCATTACAGGACCCAATATATTCCATTGATAAATTACGACACATAACCAAAACAGCCTCTTTCTCTAATTTCAACATATTTTAACAGTGGAAATACATTGCGTGTATAACACGACTGGTAAATTTTTAATTGCAAAAACAGACAAAAATATTATCAAGGCTTATGGAAGAAATACAGAGAATCAAACATCACTGTTGGCTCTTCAACTCCAACGTGAGATGCAAAATAAACCTGGGTTCAAGTCTCTCATGACCAAAATATATGGAGTCTAGGAGACATTGTCTGAATTCCAAGAATTCAAATAGAGTGATGATGATGATGATGATGATGACCACAGAGTGGTTTCTATTGAATGACTAACCAGACCTGTACTTCAGAAGTTTTTAAAAGCCTAATTTTCAGTCAAAAACTCATTACGCTGGGTTAAAAGTATTGTATCTTCTGGGGGGGAAAAAAAAAAAAAAAAAAAAAAGGAATATTCTTTCTTACCATGAGGAAATGTTGTTCGAATAAAGGGTTTTCTTGTCACTGTTCGGTCTTTTAAAATGCTCGGGTAAAGTCCCGTTTGACTTTGACATAAACGCAGCATATTTTGAAGAAGGATTTCACTGCAAATAGAAATATATAAGACATGAACAAAACATTTAAAGAAATTCAAACAATAAGATTTTAAATTGAACATTATTTGTTAAACTGCAGAATGAAAAACTATTTTTGGCAATGGTGGAAAAAATACAAAAAGTTCTTCATTGTTCCAACAGAAAAATAATTTTATAACAGAAAAAATGCCAAATACCATAAATCTAATGTATATTTGAGTAAAGTATGTCCATCTGCTCCTCCTAAAAAGTGCATTGTAACAAGAGGTATTGGATCAAGGTACCCCTAAAATGTGCCAACTTGAAAAACGATTTAAAGATTTATTTGCAACTTGATGATAGTGTAGGGTCAGTTTTCAAACTATTCCCGATAATAATGATCTGATTTCTATCTATCTATATCTGATATGTATTAGAGAAAATTTTTTTCTCCAAAACGATGCATTACAGTAAAAGGTATCAAATTGAGGTAAACCTAAGATGTGTAGACTTGAAGAACACACTGGATGCTGGACTATTAAAAACATTGTGGACAGTCACTTCATTTCTGAAATGAAAGATGATTTTTCATGAAGAATCAAGCAGTTCAATCTTTATTATTATTGGATGAAGCACATTATTTTCACAGCTATAAAAGCAAGTAGACGTAAACAACATGCTCTTTGGCATTGAAGATGTGAGTTTGATTCTCAGTTCAGATTTGAATACACTGTGGTGTGAAAAATTCATACTAAGTGCAGAGTTTTTTTCTAAACAAAAATTTTAGGATTTCAAGTTCACTTGAAAGATATCTTTTCACTACTTAAATGTGGTTATCCATTCTGTTTTTGGCCTTTATTATTCACTTGTACAGGCTCCATATTTCAGTTGAAAAGAATGACTGTCTTCTTCCAGGTCCTCTTTGGTTTGTACAACCAGTGTAATCATCTTCAAAGTAGTTAAATAATGGAACTAATTTCTTGTACAACTCTTGTGCAAGTGTATCCCCTTCACTGACTATGTCATTTGGCACAATTAAAAGAGCAGTTATCATTTTCAAACGCTAACCAAAAGAAGAATCCATTTTATATAAACTCGTGAGATTCACGTTTTGCATCTTCTTATATAAATTTCCTAATTGATTCCCTTAATTTGAACATCAGGAAAGTATTCTCTCATTGTTCAAATGTGTAATTTAAAGAAGCTTGGTTTAATTAATCAAATGAGAGAATAGAAAAAGTTTTTGCACTTTAAATCCATGAGACTTTCAATATCTTTGTAATTTTGTCAGTTCTGAGAAAAACTAATCTGTTTAGGTCTTCTAACAGATGGATTGAAAGCACAAATAAAATACTGGGATTTTCTCCAGACGGTAAGTAACTTTCAAAACTTAAGAATTTTTTTTTTCTTTTTATCTAATATTTGACATTTTTGTGCAATTTGATTGAAAGTCCAAAAAATTACTTGTTATCTCGGGTAACTTTCAAAAATGTATCAATTTGAAGAAACTACCTTCAATAAGATATTTTGATTGTTTTTCTGGTCATAAGTAACTTTCAAACTTGAAAAAAAACTATGTATTTTTCTTAATTGACTTTTTTTGAGACTAAAATCAAAAAAATTACTTTTTTTCTAAGAGTAAGTAAGACTGCTGACATTTCAATGCCATCATGCGGTGTCAAGTGAAAATGTGTTTGTTTTCAAATCGGTCAATCCTGAGGTGCGAAAAGTATATTTCGTCCAAGCGATTTTTACTGGTAATAAATGAGATCTTCGCTTTGATTTTCATAGCTTATAACAATATGACAGAATACACAGTTGAAAAACTTTCTCTTCACTGAATATATTCATGTAGCAGTTGGTATAACAATAAAGAGAGATGTGGACTTACGCAGACTTGAATGAATATATTCCAAATTGTCTTTTGAATTTGAAACCAATTTTTTCTTTGTCAATACGTTTGGCCAATTTATCCTGGTCTGTATGCCACTTCTGAGATTGCATGATATAACGTTGGACGAGAAGATCCTGGTAAGAAATTGAAAATAAACATTTAAGACTTTGAAATTACTTTTTAAAGTTCAACTCTTGAAATTATAAAGTGCTTGTAATTGACAGTGGAATTGTTCAATGAATAGCATAAAAAATGGTGGAGCTCCTCTGGGAATTGAATTCTTTTAATTTTAATTTCTTCTTTTAATTTTAATCAGAATTTATTAAGTGTGAAATTGAATTTTCTTTCTATGAGTTTAAAAGTTAACATACTTGAGCACAATGGTTATTCTATTTAAAAGGTTATGCTTTGACCTGCTTCAAAGAGTTTGCTTATCTCAGCTAATCTCTTACACCTTCTCCATCTTGAATGACACAAGTTATCTTATATTGTCCATAAATTTGAGAAAAGTCAATAACATTCTTTTTTCTAGACTATCCAATCTCTTCTCATCTTTGATGTTAACTAAACATTTTGGCTGAATCATTCTACAGCCTTTTTCATATCCATGAGGAAAAAGTCTTTTTTTTTTTTGCTCTGCAACATTGGAGAAAGAGTCCAATAGAAAAGACTCTTTTTTCTTATGGATAACACCTCTTATACCTAATGAAAGCCGGAACACTGTGTTAACATCAAAGACTGAGAACAAACAAGTTATTTTATGTTGAGCTATTTATTACCTGGTTAGGTATTTCCACTTTGCCAACCAACTTTTCAACAGAAGGCGGAAGACCTTTGAAGCATTGCGACTTTGTCAGAACTTGCACTTGTTTAACACCTAGAAAAAAAAAATCATAATGTTATTAAAAGTCAATTTGGTTTTTTCAAAATTCAATACAATGATGAAAAGATTATCAAACAGTTTACAATAATGTTGATGATGGTATAATAAGGATCAAACCCATTAACAAATGTCTGTGAGATTAACTTCCAAGTCATTGCTCTATAGAAATGTCCCATGATAGGGTGATGAGGGGGGGGGTGCTCATTATCATACAGGTCATGTGACCCTAAGCAACACTGGAAAAAAATATTTTCAGAATGACTGATGTAGTTTATCTAAAAAGAAAAAAAATCCCTGAATTTAAATCAACTGAAGAACGATTACACTATGCAACAGGATTTTTTGTTCCTGAGTGAATGTTATTTTCTGATTGTTTGTATGTAAAAAGTATAGAAAATGACTACTATTTCCTTTAGACTTTGTGGCCAAGACAATGATATTCATATATAATTCTGTTTTTCACTTTGTGATTAAAAATGTGCAAATTCACTCATTATCCAATTGAAAATGAGTAGATTTCAAATTATCAGTGTCCTTGTCAGAAAAGAAAGTTTGAAGGGAATTATTTACATTTTCTATATTTTTAACACAAAAAGCAATCATAAATTAACACTTATTACCCAGAAACAAAATAAGTTTTAAAAAGTTACACACTCTTCTAACTTGATGGACAGAGCAAACAAGACCAACTTTTCATCAGTTACTATTAAACTAAACTTGAGGGCTAAGATTTAAATTCTCTTGATTGAGCTTGTGTACTGAGTGACTGTCACATTCACAATGAGTTTGTTCATAGTTCACTTCTTGTTTCACAAAACGTTGCTTCAACCAGGTCTCTCAATGCACCTACACTTCAAATCTAACCCTCTCAACTTCTGGCTATTCGCCCTTGAAGGGGAAAAGATTTCAGACCATGGACCAGATTAAGGAGAACGTTATGGGGAAACTGGTAGTGATCCCAAGAGAACTTGAGAGACTGAAAAGGGGAAGTGTGTGAGGTGTGAGGGGAGTACTTTGAAGGGGACTTTGGGGCCATTGCCCAAGGTAGGCTTTTTATTCATTGATATCAAATGGCGGGAGTCTTCTGGACAGACCATCTAGATGGATAGCTGATACCACTTCCAAACTTACCTTCAAAAAGACGACATGTTTGATAACAGAGGAGAATTGGTTCCTCATGGTAGTTGTCAAGTTCCTCGAGGGCAGGATGGCCAGACCATGCCAAGTCATTCTTCACGGGGGGCTCCCATTTGGGAAACTTGGGAGTTTCATTTGGGTCAATTATTGTGACATCTTAAAAGATAAAAACAAAAATCAATAACCAAATATTCAGGAAGTAGCAAAAAACTATGGAATTCCATTCAGTATTTTGGTTCAAGTGTGATAAAAACCGTAATTTTTACTTAAAGAAAGGATTTCATATTATAGTAATATGATTAGGTTACACTCTACACCAGTTATAATGTAGAAGTCAGGGTCCATAATTTTTTATTGTATTATAACAGAGTCTACATTGTAAGGAATTTTCCATTTTTACAAACATCGAACTGCATGAAGAATGCATAGTATCATTTCCCAATGTCCAGTGAGATTAGTTTTTTCAAAATTGTGGCACTCCTCCAGAAGGTTATATTTTGACAAAATTTTGATGATGAGCCGACAAATGAGAGAAGGCAACAAGGAAAAAAGGATGAAGAGTATTGACCGAGGAAATGAATTAGAGGAAGACATTTCAGTAATCAACATATGAAACTCCTTGCTCATTTTCCCGTCTCATCAGTTGCTAAAAAAATTGAGATCAAACAAAATCTAATGATAAATTTCATGAGCCAAATGCATGACAATCTCAATAGGGTTTTTCTATTTCTCTATTATTTTCAAAACCAAAATCAATGTTTTGAAAATAGGACTCCATACTTAAGCCACATAATAACAGGTCTACAGAGTATTGCTGTACAAATTGAGTATAAGCTGAAGAAAAAAGACCATTAAATAATGTAATAAAACCTTGAACAGTGTGATTTTAAACAGTAAGGATAAATTACCTGCAATAGTCAAGGTATACCTTATCAACCACATGAAATTATGATATATCTTTTACTTCAGACAAAAATTATTTTTGAAAATTTCAATGGAAAAAAATGTCACTTTCACAGACAATTGAACTCTCCCTTTGTGTTATTGATGTTACGCTAAAGCCAATCTATCTTTCAATCTTCATCCAATGTATGAAGCTTAAGAAAAGAGTGGGGGAGGGGCATAGAGACAGAAAAATCTTCAATCTACCAACTGATCAGTCTATTTCAGCACCATTGGATACACAGACAAAACCATGATGCCATCAAGGTGATGTCAATACACTTTAGACAAGACATAATGCAGATTTGCTTATAATGTGGTTTGAGCATGGACCCCTATTTTCCAAACATTAGATTTGGCACTCAAAATGATAGCTAAGTACAAAAATAGAGAGACCCCCTACTCAATCTGGTTAACACTAAGAGAAAAAAGGAAATGAATTAGACAAAAATATTTCAGTAATCATAGGTTGACTGGCAATATACAATTTCAAAAGTTTTATATATTTATTTCTGTCTTCCTGCCAGATCCTAGCCTCAACCCACCCTCAGTTTTTTTCATTTCTGCATGACAGTTGGTCTTGAAGAAGTTGGGGAGGGCTTTAATCAAGGTTTTTAAAGATGGAAAATTTGTTACAATGCAGACTCACTTATAACCTGGGAGAAAATTATGGACCCTGACTCCTTAGTTATAATGGGTCTACATTATATATACTTGGGGGGTGGGTGTCTCATTTGCCAAGAAAATTTGGAACATTAATGACTTTATTTCTATTATTATTCGGACTATCCTCATCTTGGTTGTTTTTCATAGAACGTTTCGGCCTTCATCAGGTATCATCTGGTAGGTATGGGGAAGTAACAAACCGAACCCTTTATTTATCCAACGGGGGTATATTGACCGCACTCCCCTCTTAGCATTAGTAGTATTATTATTGTCTCACACTAGGATTGAACCCAGAACCATCAGATCACTTGCAGTAATTTTGTTTGATTATACAACCAATATGCTATGTGTCCATGTGGACGATCAGTGCTAATTTTTAGGTGACAGTTTTTGGTATTTGATATTACTGTTTTTGATTCGTTACTTCCCCACACTCACCAGATGATACCTGATGAAGGCCGTAGAGTACAACGGCCGAAACGTTGTATGAAAAACAACCAAGATGAGGATAGTCTGAATAATAATAGAAATAATAATAATATACCTCATCTCAAAAATTCAGAGATATGTTAATGACTTTATTCAAAGTAATAGACAAAAATAAGTTCACTTACTTTTATGACGAAGACCTTCCGGAGGCACGAAATCTGGTATTTTACATTTGCCTCTGTATTTCCAAACCCGTTTGATGAGAGGACCCTTGTGAAGGGCTTGAAGAGTCTGGGTTAATTTCATTTTTGCTCAATCTGTGAAAAGATTCAAATAAAAAATTACAACAAACACAAAATGTTGTAAGAATCAAGACCAAGACCATCAATGTAACAATTTAGATTGATGCATACATATTTTATACAATGTAGGGAAGGGGGTCCTAATTGTAAAGTTTCACACACACGCTCACTCGGTGTTAAAAATGGTGCACAACTAAGAACAATTCAATTTATTCCAAAGCAATGATAATTTATGTATCAACTTTTCCTTTCGTTAATTTTCTCATTTCTTTCTATTTGTGCACTTTTTTTGAAATCGAGTGAGCGAGAACGTGAAACTTTACACTTGAGACCACTTTCCCTACATTATGATGGAAAACCGAATTCAAATTCTTTTTCATCTTGGCGATGTGAGCTATAATTCCGTAAAAATGGCGGAAAAATGTGCCCACATCATCATAATAACATTGTAAATACAATCCCCCTAATAAAGCTTTAAAAAAATTAATTTTTATCAAAACTGACAAATTCCCTGGGCACTGCAGACCTCAGGGACTGAATGCACAAAGAATTACCTTCGAAAACATTTTTTTCGATTTTTAAGCGGCAAGAAATTGAGACAGCTTTACTCTACAAGAGGTTCTCAAGGGAAATAACAGAAATACTTCAAAGTCGTAGTTCCGTACAATGGATTGAAAGTAAGCGTACAGTTTAGCATCATAATTAAATCGTATATATAACCCTGGCTTAAAACCAATTTTTTCCTTTTCTGTTTTCCCAAAAGGTAACGAAGGTTTTATTGATTGAAAATACTCGAAATTTCTTCAGAAAAAAACATTTTTATTCCGAATTCGTTCCCTGCTTCAACGGGTTATTCGAATCTTGACCTACATATTCTTTCGTTAAATCTTATACATTCAATTTATTGATATTATTTGCTACGAAAAACGATGAGATTCTAAAGTAGCTCTGAATCAGAAGACATTTATCGACATTATGAACGAAAAATGCCGATAAACTTAATCCGGTCATTTCCAAACATAATCATTTGTTACTGATTCGGGGGTCTTGAAACATCCCAAGGTTAAAACAATTTACATCATACACGCGCTCATGTGGTAAAATCTAAACATGAAATATCGATAACATCACAGTAACATGATTATTGAAATATATTTCAAGCTTGTCTTAAATGCACCAAACTTTTAATCTTACCTGTTCAGTAGAAATTAAATTAAATCGCTTATTATTAGCTATGCGTGCAATCGGTAAGCATGACCGATATTCAAGGGAGGCCACTCTGCCGGTCTACCGGTGTCGGTTTACATTTAGCTAGATAGAAAGATTCGTCCGGCTGGGACAGTTTGTATCACCTCGCAATATTGCCCTCGGGAAAGGCATGAATCTCCTGAACCTTTATTTATGGGTAAAATAGTGCAGGTGGGAGTGGCTCACGCCAATTCCAGTGCTCTAAGCCACCTATCATAAACGGACCGAGTAAGTAGTAATACGATGACATATGAACCTGAATAGGGAAGGCAGAAGCCGTAGCCAATGCAAGAGAACTACTTTCTCTTAAAAATAGATTCGATGTAAACGCTGCAAGAAGACTATTCAAAAGATCAACTTAGAAAACAGGTTTCTACCTAAAAACTGGCTCGAACATCGAATCTTAGAAAACAGTTTTGGCAATTTGCATCATTGAAGAAAACCAGACTGGCTGCTTTAGTGTCAAATTCCACTCTGAAGCTTCAATAACTTAGCTTATGAGTTTTGAAAATATTTTAACGTATGTGAAAACAATTTTCCTTTAACTCAAAAAGATCTTTGAACTTTGCCATGGAAAAGGGAACAATAGTATTTACACATCTTTCTAGATAAATGGCATGAAAATCTCAATAATTGTAGATATAATTTGAGGCAATTCTTGCTATAAACTGAAAAAAAAGAAGGTTGCCTAGTGGGGGAAGGGGATTTGGGTGACCCCAACTTTTCTTTATAAATCTTCTTGTGGGGTTGAAAGAAGTTTTGCATGCGTAATTTAAACCTCCTCAATAATCTTGAATGGTTTCAATTTTAGTGAGGGACATTGTTGTTGTCATTGTCTTTGCAAGTACCAGGGGGATATACAATCAACTCCAAAGGAGGAATTTGACACTAGAAACTATCATGTGACCATTGTCTTTTGGCAACAATGATCAAGCCCCATGGCCCACATTTCCATAAAATCTCATTGAAATTCATGAAGTAATTTTGTAGATATTGTGTGGACAGACAGACAGACAGACAGTCAAAAAGATGGACATAGCCTAATACATATACCTCTCCAACTTTGTTGGCAGAGGTATAGAAAAACTCTGCCTGAAGTATTTTGGTTAAATGGCAGAATTTCCCATTATTGTACTATGAGGAGGTACTGTTTAGGGAATAAATCCCCAGAGTCCAGACAAAATGAACATATAATCTAACCCAAAATACTAACTTATTTGTCCCTGCAAACTTGGAAAACTGGGATAAAAACAAAATAGGAGTACCGTATATGTCAGCCATTAAGACACAGAGTTTATGATGGCATTTGGGCATTGACTGATCACTGCTATTCATCCAAGCCCCGTAACAGTCTGTTTCGAGGTTTGGTTGATAATTTCCTAGTCATAATACCAGCTCAATGGATACAGTATATTTTCATAATTAAATTTAAGGAAAAAAACAAACTGTGTCTTATATGCCAGCAAATAAGGTAGTTAGAAAAACTAGATTTCTGACATTTTAAGACTGTTTGATGAGTGAGTGATAAGTGATACTGAGAATAAACCCAAAGATTGTATGGTCTCTAGTTAAATGCATTATACTCAGCTATAAGCTTTATAGCTATAATTAACTCTTGAATCCATAAACCACTTTTAATTGACAGTCGAACTCTTCAATGAATAGCATTAAAAAAAAAAACAGTTAGTCTCTTCTGTGAATTCAGAGAAATTTTTTTTATTACCAAATAGTCAGAGGGAGATCATTTCAATCAGGAGTTATTTTCCTTATTAGAGACATTCTGCTTTCCTTGTATGAATGTAAAAGTTTAAAAAAAGGAGTAAAACTAATTCAGTTTTATAAATTATTTTTTTGTCTGTAACATTCGTCAAGAGAGATAACTATTGAATGCTTATCATAGAGTAGTTTTACTTTTATTTTTTATTTTCAAATGTGTGAAAAAAAATCCAGGTTCATTCAGGTTGAACATAAATAAGAAAATTCAGAGCAGCAAAATGTTTCTGAAATTCTTCAAGTATAACTTACTGAAATTTAGTTATTGCCATCATTTTTTGATGACATGGGTAAACATCCACCTATATAATACACCACATTTGTTTATATTGTGTTATTTGTAGTAATTGTCAAGGGAGATAACAATTAAATGATAATCAGAGTCAGACTAATTTATTTTTTGTGAATGCATACAAAATCTAGTGAAGTCAAGCAATGTCATTTTTTACAATTGTTTTAAATTTCATTTTTTTCAGGAAAAAAATTCTCAGGTACTCTAATGAAATACTTGTAATTAGGATTCCAGATATTTTCAGATTTATTGATTTTCATCATTTTATATAATTAGTAGTTTTCTAATATAATACGATACATATTTATAATACATAAAAACTTTTGAACACATCGGCGAGTTGTTAGCTTTACATATAATATTTTTATGGTGGGGTTCCTTGCAATATAAGAGTAATGTCAAGGTTTCTTCCAGTCTAAAAAGATTGAGGAAGCTCCACTACAGTGATTTCAAGCATGGTCTGACTGTGGGAAGTCTTTTTCAAAACAAAAAGAAAAAGCTACTAAAAAGAATTTATTACAATTCCTCTTGACTGAAATTTTCATGTTTTCACATCGAAAAGCAAACATTTTCTTTGGCAGGAGTTATCTGGACATATTAAATGTCTGACAGACTTTTAATTCACCATACAACACAATTTTTGTTCCTGGGTAGTGAGAGTCATTTTCTGATTATTTATGTTTAAAAAGTATAGAAAATTATTCCCTTCAAACCTTGCTTTTGTGGCCATCACAGTGATATTCATGTGTGGTTATTTAATTACATAGAGTGAGGAGAAGATGTGCAAATTTGCCTGTTGTCCAATTGAAAATAAATAGATTTAAAGATTATCTCAATCCTTGTCACACACAAAAAAAAGGTTTGAAGAAAACACTTGGCATTTTCTATATTTCTCATTACCCAAGAACAAAAAAATGTTGCTCAGTGTTATTTGATGAAGAGTAGGCTTAAAGAATATAAATGTTTTTCTATCAAAATTTGTTTCTTGTTGGTTCTTTATAGCAGGGTCTCAATCATTCAGTACTCAAGTTGGCCTCTTGTATTTGCATTTACATTACAGTAATACCTTGATTTGCACACTAGACACAGTTCTAAAAAAATATGGCATTAAATGAAAACAGCACTGTATAGGAACATGATAACATAGTGTAAATATATGATATTGTTGTTTAGCCGTAACAAGGTGGAATAGATTAGTGCTGTGTATCTCATCTGGTAACTACTCTCTAGAGTTGAGAATGTATGGAATATAATATCATGACAGGCAGAGGCATGATTAGTTCAAGTGGTATTTGTGGTCATTATAAGAAAGTATATTTGAGAGATGAATGCAGATGAAAGTGATAAAGAAACTGAATGGAAAATTCAGATATTCACTGTTGCATCCTTCAAGCACTTAATAATGTAAGATAATCTCACACAAAGTGATGTAGTGCTATTCCACTGAAAATACTGTGCTGGCAGTCATTTCAAAATATATGATGTTATTTTTGTGCCTCAACAAGATAGAATAGGTTTGTGCTGTGAGGCTCATCTGGTATCCACTCAGTGTGATAAATGGTTAGCATGTCTGCCTCACATGCAGAAGGTCTGGTGTTCGAATCCCAGTACGAGGGAATAGTGTGGAAAACTCTTCATGAGGACAAATTTCCGAGCACTCAGCAGTAAATCGAGTATACTCTAAGCTGTATCATTGCTTTCATTTCGTTAAATCATGCTGGTTAAAAATGCATTTAGTTTTTCTCTGAAATGATGACAAGGTCTGCCCAGAGAGTATTCAACAATTTAATATTGATGAGAAAACCCTTCCTAGTGCAATAGCACCTCAGTCCCCTTCAAAGTATTCCCCTTTGAAGACCCCGTACACTTATCCCAGCATTCCCTCCACTTTTCAAAAATCTGCAAAGTCCTCTTTCAGGATCGCCATCAGCTGCTTCGTTGTGTTCTTCCAAATCTAATTCATGATCTGAAATCTCCCTTTCAAAAGCAAAAAGCCAGAAGGTAGCTAAATACAGTCTGTAAGGTTTTGTACTATGTCATTTTTTTCCACAATCCTGTGAAAATAATATTTTTCTTTAAGAATACTTTGTTTTGTTTTTTTTCTTTTTTATGCTCAGATGATTAGTTTGAAATTTACCTTTCAACTTCATAAACTGCTCGTAATTGAGTGGGATTCTTCAATGGATGATAAAAAATATTGAAGATTTTTTTTTTTTAATTGAAAATTTCACCGAATCGTCAAAGGGAGATAATTAAAATCAGGACTGGGCTTGAAATTGATATTTTCTGTAAGAATTTCAAGTTGATGAATTTTAAAAAAAAATAGTAGTTCATAGTCACAGATACACATGAAAAAATGCCACTGATGAATTCATAACAAAAAACGCAAGTTTAAAGAGTTTAAAAAGAGTATTTTATTTAAAAGAAGGTTCACATTAAAATCCAGTTTATACAAAGAGGAAGCATTCCTTATTTTTTATACATGTATTTGAACTCAGGGTTTGTCCAACCCAAGGAGTGAGTTTAATTATCAAATTGAAACATTTCATTTGACATCAGCCTGGATCTTACGAAGTTGAGTAGAGGCCACTGTCCATCTTTCCTTCCACTGGTCAAAGGTCAAATCATTTACCTTAATCCAAGGGACACAATACTGGGCAGGTTGATGTTCCCTGAGAGAGAGAAAAAAAATAAAGAGAGATGGTGAATTAAAGTTTGAAATGTACTTTTCATGACGAAAATGTATCCAGCATAATATTGGGAAACAAATTCTCAAAGTCTACCAAGTTGAAAGTTTTGAAAGATGATTTCAATATCAATGAGAAAAAGAAGAGACTCTGTATGAACAACAAGGCAGGTCTTGAACAATGTTTTACAGCATTTGTGAAAATTTGTTTCTGTAATAAAACTATTTGTTTTTCAAGTCAATTCCCGTTGAAACATTCAGAATCATTACATCAAAAATGTATATATATATATATATATATACATATATATATATATATATATATATATATATATATAAAAACATATAGTAATAATAAACCTTGTATGGTCAGCTATATTCCTTTCTAATTGATTTAAAAGAAAAAGAAAAAAGCTCTTCCTTCACCAATTCTCCCTTCAATTCCTTATGAATGCTTTCAACCCATTTAAACTTGATCTGAACAAGAAAGTTTTTGACATTCACAGGTCAACAATCATCATAAGGTATAGCTGAAACTAATAAATAATGAGAAGCCATTTGCAAAGCAAAGTCAAGTTGCTTCCCATGTTACATGATATGAGGCAATGATTTGAACATTGGAATAATTTACATTCATTGTTAGAAATTAATTATGGTTATTAAATTTGGTGTTGTAAACAACTTCACATTAGAAAAAATTAATATGAATAATATGAATAATCTAATCTAATTTTTTAATTCATTTTGAATAGAATGTGTGAAACCAATTGATTTTGATAACATTATCTATGATTATAATAAATAGCTTGCTCTTTATACGCATTCATCACTTTTCTTCTCTCAAAAATTGACAGGAGTGAAAGAGGTGAAAAAGATCCCCCCATTCACAAAGTCCAACTGTCTACTGAAATGAAGTGAAATCAAATGTTACCATTCATCAAGCCTGTGTTTCAGGGTGGTACAACTTGCAAGGTCAGCTTGGGCTTTTTTCAATTCCTCTTGTAATTTGCCATCACATTGTTTCAGGTGGGTCTCTTCACTAACACTCAGCTCCTCAATCAAATCTACAATAGAAATGGAAGAGTGAAACAACCACAAAAACATTTATTACAACAGTGACAAAAAAATACCTGGGGAACCACGGGAATACTTTACATCAAAATAATAAGTCTTATTTGAGTGAAACATTCAAGAATAATCAAAGATGAAAAGAAAAGGACAAGTGTCCCATCTCCTTTAAAAGATAACATCCAATAGAGTATGGAGGCCGGTGACTAAGTCCCGGTTTCCTTTGTGTGTGTCAGCAAGGTTTTATGTTGGATCAACACCAGGACTCTATCCTTACTAGTTTTTATGACCACCCCTTTGGCAGGATGCAAGTCCATCAAAAGGATACTTACACCATAATGAGATAGCTTAGAGTGTACTTAATTAGCTGCTGAGTGCACTTTATCCTTTATGATTCAAAATATACCTCAATTCAAGCTACAAAAAATGAATGAAACTTGAAAAAAAAAAAAAAAAAAAAAAAAACTGCCAAGCTACCATTACAGAGAAACATTGCCGAGGCACATATTAATTTATTTTTCCTGAATACTCCTTTATATCTCAGCAATTGATAATTATTATGAGCTCAATCAAATGTGGAGAGTTTATTCTTCATATGATCTCAATAAATATATATTCTATATTGTGTTGGAGCTATTTTTGCATTAAAGTGAATAGAATAAAAAAAAAAAGCAAAAAAATGCCCTTCCTCAGGTAACATTTGATTTAATGGACATTTGCACTTAATGGACAACCGTCCACTCTGATCAATCTGTTAAACCGAGGGTTTACTGTATTTCTTCTTTTTTTTTTTCCCAGTCTTAGTAATAAAATAATATTGCTTATTACCTTGGAGGTGTTGGATGGCTTCCAAATCAGCCGTTTTAATAATGGGAGATTCAGCAGCCACAAGAGTGAGTTGTTGAGAACTTTCAGCTTGATCAATGTCAGCTTTTAGTTTGGAACATTCAGCAAGAATATATTCAGGTGCCTGAAAGATGGAGAAGAAAATGTCAGAGAAAAAGATAAAAGGTTTGGAAATAAAAGAGAATCAACAATTCAAAGATGCATCCTAGAAATAATTCATTACAGAAATAATTTCATATCAATTTTTCAATTGAGATGGAAAAAAAATTTCCAGGATCCGTCCAAAAATATAATAAAAAAATACCACTCAATCAAAAAATATCCTTGGATCCAACCCCAAATTCCACTAATCCTGCCTGAGCCTCATGGACCCACAATTTGACAAAAATGTCATTGAAATTCATTGAGAATTTTTGGCAACAAGAGTGATTTTAGTCTAAAGTGAATTAGACTAAAGTACCTAAATCCACGAGGAGACATCATCGGTGATATTCATGAAGTCCTTTCAGGTCTTTCAACATCATACACCCTTGCTCAGGCGACCCAGCCAGAGTTGATCAAACCCTGGTTTGTGTCCCAGCAGTCCTGGCCCACAGATCACTCCTTCAAAAACATCTGGAGGTCCTCTCTGCTGCTTCTACACTTGATTTGATGGCCAACCCTTGCAGTCCAATAATATCAAGCAGAGTGTATAAAAATGATGATGGTATGTTAGGCTGAGTCATTAGAGATTGGAGTGATGAGATAGACAGGTGTGTGGGTGAAAAGCAATGGATATCTGTGTCTATCTTTCTCCACTGAACGCAACAAACTTTTTTTGTTTTTAGCTTGATAGGAACAGATACCACACAGACCAGATCTAAAGCAATAAACAAAGGATCATAACAAGAAAACTAGAAAGTGCATACCTTGGTCAACACTGTACAAAGATTTTAAAAGAAAAAAGGATAGAACTTTTATTCCCTTGAAATTGAAATTTAGCCTTTTTGTTATTAACTGATTCTTTTGTAACCTATTTTTCCTGCAGAATAATAAATATACATCTCAATTGAAAACAAATCAGATCCATCAGGAAATTCAATCACTTCTTCCGTAGCCCATCGCTTACTCTTCAACAAAATTTCATTAAATTTCACTCAGAACTCTTGGAGATAGTGTCCAGAAAGGAAAAAAAAAAAGGCAAGTTGAAAATCTTACCATGAAAACTGGAATCTGTAAATGAGCCATAATGCTTCCCAGTGATTTTTGAGCCGTTGTGTTGAGGTCAGGGTTCAACTGATTAATAGAAAGATCTATCAGAGGAACTTTTTCACCACTGAAGGGAAAAAAAGAAAGTCAAGACATTAGTGAAAGAAGAATAACAGGAATTCTTGACCCTTACACATTTTCATCATTACTATAGCAAGTGGCTCTGAACTAGAAACTGCCAAGATAGATTCCTTCAGTTTTCAGGTGAGTCTTGCTGGCTGGCCACCTATGCGCTGTGTGTATAAGCCACACCAATGGAGAATTTAAATATTCACTCCTTAATATGTACAGAAAAATTTTTTTTTTAATTTTTTCAAAATTTGATGAACAAAAAAAGTTTTTAATGGGGGTTCAATTTGCAATGTCTCTTTCTCTTTATACTAAATGGGTCCCTGAGTTTTTGTCTGGCAATGTTAACACTTTTCTTTTAGTGATCACCACCCAACAAAAGAGAGAAGTAATTTATTCATTGATCATCCCTTTTACTAATTTTCAATTGGTCACCCCACCAGAAAGCGTGACTGTTTCTAATGAGTGACTAACCAGACCTGTTATGTAATTTAAATTAGTTTTGTCCACAGGTAACAATTTTGAAAAAAAATTGCTTGAAGAAGGAAAACACGAAACCTAGCCATTCTGAAAAAAAGGTTAAAAGTTACTCAAGAAGAATCAATCATTCCAGGTTACTGAACTCATTCTTGTGTTGCTTATTTTGCCAATCCATTCTACAGCCTGCTTCAGGTGTACAATCCATGAGGAAAGAAAGATTACAATCATAATTTACTTTACTCCCCAGGAATCCATGTATCATAGAAAGATAAGCAAGATTGAAAAAGAACATTTTTCATGACGTATTGCCTGTGGTAAATGTATTGAAATTAAAGATATTATAATTTCATTAATCATTATTTCAAAACACGTTGCTTTTTTGATAATACAGGGATCGAGACATGATAAGCATGAAAGACTGAATGATTTCCCCTTTCTCTTTTAGCATCAGCTTTCAATAATACAGTGTAGACCCACTGTAACATGAAAGTCAGGATCCATAATTTTCTACCGTGTTATAAGTGAGTCTGTGTTGTAAATTTGTATTTTTACAAACTTTGATCCAAGTTTTCCTCTTTGCTGCATGAAGAATGCAGGGTGTCATTTCCTGACAGTGATTAAAAATAGGTATAAAGTTGGTAACCTATTTACTCTAAATATATAATGTTCACCGGCGGAGTCATGGGGAATGGTGTGCCCAGATCCCATCACTAACTTCTTCAAGACCGATCCTTATTTACTTAGGTTGGTTTGCAAAATTAGATAAGTCTTTTTTCAAAAGATAAAATATTCTTAAAAATTGATGATAGAAAGTGAATGACTGCTGGTCATTTGTGCATATTATGTCTGCCCCCCTTTTATCATGGTACTAATATAATACATAAATCACTTTGTATTCTATTTCTAAATAGCAAAGGTAGACCATTGAATTTCTAGATCCCACAAATTTTATAAATTCATCATCGATTTATACATTGTGAAAATTTCAACAAAAGGGAATTGAAAGATAAGAGCAGACAAAACAAATTTAGAGATTTCATTGCAATAATTATAAGATTATGGTAATACCTAGGTCAGCAGTCTAGATACGAAAAAAAAAATTTTTTTAAAAATGCAACACTATAGGGGTCATTACAACATAGCATAAATATCATGCCCAGAATATCTCTCTTTACCTTGCTGCTAAGTCAGGGTCATTCTCATTATATTAAAATATATAATGATTTTGTTGACGAGCCTCAATAAGATGGAATGGATTAGTGCTCTTTATCTCAACTGGTAGCTACTTTCTGGGGCTGGTGAAGTATCACTTGGTGTCAATGTCTATCACATCATGATCAATTGTTTCTTCTCATACATATGGTACATTAATCAAAGTGTACAATATGTAATTAATCCAGACAGTTCATAATTCTTCCTTTGATCTTTCATTATTTATTTCAGAAATCTAACTTTGCTAAATTCATCTTAAAAATATTTGATGAAAAGCGTACTAAATGGGGTAGTGCTTTGAGCAAGGTATCACTGTAATTGTGAGGTTACTAACACTAACCATGGTGAGGGTAGCATTTCTTTGCACTCCCAGATTGAAACTGGACCAGGTGACAGTGAGGTTGTCAGATACTTACTTGTCATTATCGAGCATCATCAGGTGAGGCAAGGAAATAAGGCTGAATCTCTCAGCTTCTGCAGCAACAAAATGACTCAATTTCTCTACAAGACGCTGCGTGTTGGGGTAATGGGAACACAGAGACTTCCTGGCATAATCAAAGACCTAAACAGGTGAAAAGGAGACATTCTTAGCAACATTTGATTTGATCTTTGTTTCCAATAATGAAGATGTAAAAATATTTTTATGATTTTATAACTGGAAAATAAAAGATGATCAGATAAAAAAAAGAAATAAAATGAATGAAAAAGGCCATTCTTTTGTTTTACGTCCTCAGAATTTTAATCAATGTCAACATTGACGACAGATGCAAAAAGGAGACAGTTGATTGCAAATGATCAAACATTAAAAACAAATATTTATTCATTTAAATATCTAGAATTGAATAATTATTTTACAATTTTTTTCATTTATCTATATTATTTTTATATGATTAATCATCTACTTATATTCATCATCATTCATTTATAGATATTTCATCATTCATCATTGCAAATGTGGTAAATTCTGCTTTTCTTTCATTAATTCTCTTTTTATTTAACCACATTTTGTTAAGAAACCAATTCTAACTAGTTTTGTTACTGACAGAATTAGAATTTGTGTCTTACTTGTTTGTGTGAATTTTCCAGTTGCTTTTGTGTCTGCAAGTAGGTCTTTCGGAGCTGTTTGATTTTTTCATTTTTTCTTTGCTATAAAAAAAAAAAAATCAAAAAAAAATCAGTAAGTCATCTTAAAATTGCTGAAGAAAAAAAAATAGCAAAATCAAGCAAAAGACAAAAGTGTTCAACTTTATAACAGACGGTAAATTTTATCAAATCAAATCTTCAATCGTGGAGGAGCAAAATTAGAAAAGCCTCTTATAATTAAAAAAATTAATATGTATAAGAGAATGTCTTGTTTATAATATTGATAACTATTAAAAAATTAAATGAAAATGATTTTAAAATTTTGAATTAAGTAGTTGCGAGATTAAAATGGCAAAGAAAAGCCATAGGACCTTTTTACAATTATTTGCCATCATTCACATTATTTATGAAGGAGTGTTGCCAAACCAACATTAAGGAGATAAGTTCAGATCAAGTGTACTTCAATCCAATGCTAGAGCAATAAGCAGGATTTTTATTCTGATTAATTTCACAAATGAACCTGAGTGTGAAAGATTAGTGCAAGACTAGCTGTTTACTTTAGACTCAGCCATACAGCAAACACATTTCCATTAAGACAAATACAGGTTTCCTCTGGTCAACAACCAACTTGTTTACTAACCAAGCGCATTTTTTGACCACAAGTAATTGTAATATTCAAATCAATTTAAATTCATACGATCTAAATTGGTCAACTCCCTCAGAAAAGATAAAAGGGTAGCAGTAGACATTAAAGAAAAAAAAAGGACAAATAAGGACCTTGACTTTATTAGCAAAAATCTAAAACTAATTGAAAAAGATTAAGAAAAATGTGAGTTTCGTTTTTAAGCCCTTAAATATGGCTTTTCTTTCAGCTGCCACTTTGTCTAGTGACCAGGTCATTGGAACAAAACCTTATTCAGCCAGGGAACACCTATAGTAAAGAATGAATTTTTTCAATCTAGCAAGAAATACACTCATAGTACAGAAAATAAGTGTCTTACCACAACAGATTCAAAAGTCTGTATTTGTTCATATTTCTTCAGTAGGACTTCCTTCTGTACATCTGCTTTGTTAATCTCTGTCCTCAGTCGACTTGACTCTTCCTCAATGCATTCAAGTGCTGCATCATGAATAACATTCTGCAATTCAAAATTCACCAATTCCCTAAAGAAAAGAATTGGATTTACTTCAGAATTTGCAGCAAAGCAAAAGGAGTATGTTTATCCAATATTCAAAATAGGAATTTTCTTAATTCATTTCAAGAGCAAATCTATCAAACTATCCCATTTGATAAAAAAAGATCATGGCACAAAAAAAAAAAAAAACAAACAAAGAGTTTTCTTGATTAGTCCCCACCAAACAAAATAATCATACCTATTACAGCTCACTGTATCCTTGTTTGCTGAATAAATGTAAATAAAAAAGTTTTGGATATTTTGGCAACTCAGTTTTTATCTAATAGAGATAATAGTTTTTGGGTGAAGGTAAGTCAATAAGGACAAAGGTTATTTTGTGATGAGGGCTTTCTAACACTTTTTTTAGCAAACAAAAATATGGTGAGCTGTAATAGTTATGATTATTTAGAGTGGTAGCGTCAAACAAAAAACGAATATAAGTTAATGCTTTAAAATTCATCTTGAATACAATAGATTTAGGAGCATAGTAAAAAAAATTTTCCTTCCAAGACTTCTCAGTACAATACAAAATATTTCTTTTAAAATCTGTGACAATAAGCAATTTGCTTATCTCTATGTATTGGACTCTTTTTTTTTTTTTGAAAATAACTTTACCTTTAGTTTAGTTTATCATTCAGGAAATATTGAACATAAATGAGAAAATACAGAGCAACATCATGTCTTTGATATTTTATAGGTACAAGGCAAATGCAAAATTACATGAATATAGCAGTCATTTTTGACAGCAAAAGTAAACTTGTATTTAAAAGATTTAACAAGTGAAATATTCAAGTTACTTATAAATTCATAATGTAACAGATGAACTCTCTTAGTGTCAAAGCTAATTATTGATTATTAAAAAGTTTCAGTCCAATGTCCTGATGACCATCTATTTGATATAATGCATTTTTAGTTTCATAATTTTCTGTAGACAAACCTTTGTGACTGTATAGACATTTCACAATTTAAAAAAGAAATTTTTATCAATTTTAGTTTTGGGTGAAATAATATCAAGTGCAGAGTACTTGTCAGTTTTTAAAAAATCCTAGTCAATCCAAGGTGGTGTAAGAAGTCCCTGCCAAAATTCAATAAGACATAATCAACCTGAAGTACTGCTTATGTTATTTAAAATCATACTACACTACTAGACTCATTTATCAGGTGAGTTTGAGGGCTGAAAGGTAATCTTGATTTCTGGATGTTCCAGGTTTCTAGATAAAGGCTTAATGTGTTCTTAGAAATAAAATAAAAGTAAAGAAAATTTTTTTATTCAACTGATACAAATTAATCCATTTATAAAGCAGAGTCTCTTTGATCTTCATTAATCCATATGAAATTACTAAAATATAGAACATGATATAGAAAAAAATAACATAATGAAAAGCCTCAAAACCAGTTTCAATAATAGGTTTTCTGAAAGCCAAATAAATGATCCAGCCGTGTATTATTATTCCAAGGAAGCTGAGACAGCAATGTTCTAAGCTATGACCAACATCTTTTTTTCAAGTGGAGGCAAAAATACAAACCTAGCTGTTGCTAATTTTTCAGGTTCTTCCAAAAAGATTTCCTCTAAATTCACGTCGATGGTGTTTTGCAGGTTTTGCATCTGTTGCCGAATTTCTCTGCTTGTGTTAACCAATTTCTCAGTCTCCATAAAACGACACAGGTGAGATTTTTGCCCCTCCTGAAGAAAGAATCAAATGCAGGTCATAAAAATAACAAATCTTATAAGATAAGTGTGTGTATGTGTGTGACGCTTATATATTGGATGTCACAGAAGTAACGCCTTATTTTTCAGTTCTAAGGGAAGTAACTAAGAGCTTTTTCCTTATATCCTGACGTGAAGTTGAGATAAATTCTTATTTGTTCAATAAATCAACTATGGAGAAATACCCAGTTACTTCTCTTATAACTGGAAAATTTGGCTTTATTTTTGTGATACCCTGTACAAATAATTTATATTAGAATATAAATTCATGTATTGACAAGTGATCAGTTAAGATTTTAAACAACTATATTAACTATTCTTATCTCTAGTTGAAAGGTAACTGAAACTGGAAATAATTTCAAACACCATTTTTCTGCATAAGGAACGATTATCGATCTCTGTTATCAAATTCGATAACTTTTCAAAAGAAAAAACAATCTAACTCAATCTGAAACTAGTTCCTATGCATTCTTAAAGTGAGGTTTTTGATTAAAAATTCTATGCCCTACATTGAAAACTTATACAGTTAGGGGATACAGTTTTGCACAGTTCAACTAAAGCAAGCTGATTCTGATGACTGTTGTTTGTGGCTTCGTTCCTCATCGGATCTTCTAGTATAAGTATGGAGTAATATAACATTCAAAAATGCAGATGTTGGGGTCCAAGAAATCCAACCATCTTGTGATACATCTGTAATCAATTAAGGTATTTTGGAGGTAAATATAGCTATCTAGGAGTTACATTAATATTTTGGGATCACCATCCACTGGCATAATGTGAACCACACTACAATGAAGCGCATTATAACAGGGGAGGCCTACATATATCTTCTTTTTTTTCTGTGAGGTATCCATGTTCAAAATTCACAAACGATTAATTTTTCAAGGATTATCCAATTAGTTTTCAAAGTTAAAATACTCTATCAGCTAAAAGACAGTAGAGTAGGAGAATTATTTGACTGTGACAAACAATTTTTTTCAGGTGAAATCAAACTTACAGATATCAACTGGTGGACACTCTGCAATAAACTTGGGACCCCAGGTTTCTCAAATGTGCTTCTGAAAAAAAAAGAGACAAAATAACATTTTTTAAATAAACATACTACATAATGTCTAAATACTTGTGTAATAAATATAGCTTTTCTCAGGGTAATGGTGGTAAGATCAAAGAACATGTCAATATTACATGTGGTCAGATGACAGCAAAGCACATAATCTGCTGTTCTAGGTATTATGTCTCATTTGAAATGCAGGGGGAGAACGAAATACTAAGTTGTACTAAGTGGTTTTCCCATCTTCATGAGGTCAAAAAAGTATTTCAATAAAGAAAAAAAAAGAAAGTTATTTCCCATAACTTACCTGAGTTCTGCAACATCCTGTTTGATGTCAATCTGAGTCGTCCTCTCCTTTAATTGTTGAACCGATTCCAGGGTGACTTTTACAAGAGCATCGACTATTTCAGATGCTGGAAATTTCAGAAGGATTGGATCAAGTTTCTGCTGCCAGTTTTCCTTGCAGTGGTCCAAAGTGCGTTGTTTCCTTGACAAAACATAAAAGGCACTTATTTTATATAAAAAATATTTTTCAGCATAGTCTCATTCATCTTCAATCATAATAATAATTCAATACCTAAAGAATGATCAACACAGACATTTAACTCTTAAATTCATAAATCAATTGAACTTGACAGAGGAAATCTTCAACGAATAAAAAATAGTGTAAATCTTATACAAATTATATGAAGAAAATGGAATTCATCAAATGGTCAAAAGGAGATATTTTTAATCAGAAGTTATTTCTCTTAAAATTGACATTCTATTTTCTTTATATGAATTTGAGAGTTAAATAATAAAAAATAAAAAAAAAGCAAGGAACTTACAAAGGTCGACCAGGCCGATTCATTTGATTCAAGTCAACCTGGATCCTCTCAATACACTCACGAACAGCTTTCTGTTAAAACAAATTAAACGAGAAAATATAGAATCTCTTATTTCTCATAGCACAACAACAGAAATATTCAGAAAATGAGACATATCCTTTTATTAGTCCTTTTCTATTGAGAAATTGTAAACTTGACAACCAAAAACTAACAACATAGGTTTCTTCAAAATTTTTGGGGAAAAATACAGATTATACAGGGATGATATAAGGTATTGATTTAATGTGTTTCTTCTTATTCTTTCTAGAGAAACTATAGATAGGAAAAGTGTTTTACTTACTTGGCAGGCAGTTTCCACTTTAGAAATACTGCTACTACTGTAATAAACTGGTTTTTGGCTGAAACACACAAACAACAGAATTATAAGAATAGAAGTCCAATCAAAATCTTACAAAAGACAAGTTATCTATTACAGTAATATGCCAAGTGTATGAGTATATTTCAGTGATTGTGCAGAAGTGCCCAATGGACCATTTTTGAAGTTAAAATTTTTCTTAATTTTAGAGTTATAATGCTCAGTTTTTTTTTCATTTTGAAGTCTGCACACCTTCCATTATGTTTCATAGAATGCTCAAGCTTAAAAAATGTTTTTTTCATAAAGCGAGCATTAATATTAACAAAAATAACAATTGTGCACTGCTACTCATACATTTTTTTGTCAGTAGTACCCCCAAAGGAAATAATCTTTATATCTTACACTAGACTCATTTCATTATTTGCAAGAGAAAGAGGATTATACACAATATTTGAATTCTGTAACAATTCCGCGATCATTTCTTTGCGGTAAGTGTTGACTCATATAGAAATGATAATTCAAAATAAAAATTATCTCTTACAAAATAAATCTCATGACAAAGTTTAACTATGCAGAATGGAATTCAAAATCAGTTACATAACATTTATGATTAGATTTGATGTGGAAATTAGAATCATTTTCTGTGGGAAAGTGTGTGATTACGTTCACTTTTTTTCTCCCAAACGGTGCATCACAATCAGAGATAATTATTCAAGGAAATCCTAAAAGCTTCAGGATTAGAGCATAGGGAAAAAATCTGGGGTGATTTGTAACATTTCAAAAGGTTTTGAAGGGGGGGGGTTCTATTAACTACACAACTATAATGCTGAACAGGACCCCCAGTTTGTGTTTCAAATAGGAAAATGCTTGGATATCATTTTACAACACTTATTCAGTTCATATTTATTCTTCGGAAGAATTTTTCACATGACCTCATATTCAGACGACACTATCTTTTGTGATATCTTGATCATTTATACAGAACACAAAATTTGGAGCGGTGTAGAGGAATTTCTTTCTATGAAATAACCATGTTGCTGAACCCCTAATTTCATTGATGAATTATTTTTACAAAACATGAAATTTGTAGATTGGGGTTATGAAGATTATATGAAGGGAAGTTTAATAGGTCAAAATTATCTCTCTTCAATTATTAGGTACAAAATGTTAGGGATTTTTTTTTCAATTTTAGGGTTGAAGATCAGATATTTTCTCCTGAGGCAATGCCAGGTATTATTGCTAGTATGCAATAAACTTCCATCAAATTTGAATGAATATTCAAATAGACAACTGATATTTTCCTACAGTACAATCATAGTTCAGTTTCTTGTTACTTCAAGTATTGTAATTTGGAGGTAATAATAATTCTTGATCTTATGGATGTAAAGTATGGTAGTTGAACACAGCATACAAAGGCTCCAAAAAGTATAACTATTCAACCTATTGATCAGATATTAACACAACAAAGTCAAAAGCCATTAATCTGTTCATAGTTAGACATCCAGAATGTCAAAGATCTCTGGATATGCCTTAAAATGAGATTACAATAATTTAGCACATCAGACGCACTGTTTCCATTGTCCCTAAATGAACTCATGAGGCACAATATTATGATAAAGAACAAATTGGAACCTTTGTACGGTGTGTTTAACGACCATATTTTACATCCATAAGACTAAGGATTACCATATGTTGGGATAGAAATGTTCTGCATACAGTGTTCATATTGCAAAGTTCACAAAAATCGCTACAGCCATGTTTGGCATACAGTGTTGATAAGAGTTCTCAAATTCTTTAGATAACGTAGTTCTGTAGGGTAGACTGAGCCAAAATTATTGTGGAACAATTTCAAGTTTACATTTGCACGAGTATTCAGTGTGCAGATACAGGAAAAAAAGAATTGTACAGCATAAGATTATTTCACACACACTGATGAATAAGAATCAGAGGTGAGACTGGATCCAATACATTTTGTTGTTCTGAAATGAAATCTATCCAAATGGTTACCTTTCCTGCATCTTGTCACAAGTGATCAGTTTTTTCATTACTTCCTGTTCAAGATAATTGCAGATCTTCATTTGTTCATTCACCTGGGCAGAAAATTCTTGTAGAAGAACAGTCTTTTTCATGTGATTCAATAATTCCGCATTGTTCTTTGTCAACTCTCCTTCTGATGATTCAAAAGGAGAAAAAAAAAAAAAAGAAAAAAAAAGGAAACATTAAAGACTTTGTCCAAATTACTTGAAGCAGTTCAAAACATTTGTTGACATCAGTATTAATTTTTTGCAACTATTTACCTCCATCTTGATCGTTGTTGCTTTTTATCACAACTAAACTCAGGTTAGGTTCCTTTCAAAAAGAGTAAATAAATTAACAGCGCCAATCGGATTAAAGAGTAAGTTCCAGGTGAGAATCAAAGTTATGACCTTCTGTGCAACAATTAAGATGAGGGTAAGTAGTAGCAAAAATTTAATGATTTACAATACCTAATCTAATAAAATAAATAAAAACATTTGTTATAATATAAAAGTTTATCGTTCTGTAAATGGAAAACTTCTTGTGATTTCTTTTGCATCTTTTTTCCCTTTTATATTAACCTTTTTTCAGGTCTGTTGCAGGACATAGGCCTTTCCAGAGTAAGTGTAAGTCATGGGGGGTGGGAGCCTTATCCTACCACGCTGGGCCATGACGTTGGCAGGAGAGAGAGGAAAGAGATGGTTTCATGCCTTTCCTCAAGGGCATAAGTGCTAAGTGAACGTAGACTCTCTCAGCTCAAGTTTGAACTTGGCTCAGTTATCTTGTACCTCCATTGCACTATAAGACAAATAAAATTATGTTGTGGCCTGATTTTGCCCTGCCTGTTGATACAGTATCAGACCATTCATCAGGTTTCCAGAAAACCAGAATTACAAAAAAAACTTGACAGGTTTCGTAGTTGTTCACTGCCTGGCAACTCTTTTTTTCAATTTTCATGGTTGAATTGTCTCCAGAGGAAGATTAATAGATTAATATTGATTGAACAGACACGGTTTTTGAGGTGGATAAAAGAAAGGATAACAGATGGTGCAAAAGGTGAGTTGATTGGTACCTTAAAGACAGCAAACACAGTAAGAGAAGACCAGACAGAAGAAGGAAAGATGAGAGAGAAGACTTTTTAGTAAAACATGGCAGTGGCTAGCAGTCACGGTCAGCATGAAATGAGCTGGGAAAGGCCATTGTCCAGTTCCCTCCATGTTGACTAGAAATAGCTGATGATGATATTACCTGTATATAAGATTTGGTGCCTCATCTGTTTCAGATCTTTTTCCAAGTGTTCGATCTCCAATTTAAGCTTCTTCACTTTCAGACTCTTCTCTTTATTTTCAGCTTCAAGAGCAGCAAACGATTCTCTCTGTTTATTACTTTAAGGCTAAGGAATAAACACCCGAATGGATAAAACAAACAACCAAAAACGGTAGCTAATACATCAGTTCTAAACCTCATTCAAGGTTTACATCAATTCGAGATGGTGAAATCTTCCTTTGTTGAGGCCCAAAAATCAAAGGTAGGTAACTCATGAAAAAAAAGAGTAAAATACACCATTGAATTACCTACCTTTAACTTTTATGCCTGAACAATACAACTAACCTCGTGGAAGTCATAGTGGGTTGAACCAAACAGGTTCATTAGTGACTTTCAACTATCCAACGTGAAATGTTCAAAAGTCTTGGGCGACATGAGGCGGGGTGCATCCTTGGGTCGCCTCAATCCAATTCCAATCTCAACACTATTAAACATGAATCAGTGTACCCATATAATGCTGAAGAGTTAATCTTGTTCTAAATTGTGAAAATAAACCAATTTAATACAAAAAGTGTAAATAACAAGATGTTAAAATTCATCAGATGTCAAAAGTGAGAGTCTGTATCAAGATCTCACTGATAGAATCGTTTAATGTGCTGGCTGCTGTTGCATTTTCTCATTCAACTTTGCAATAAAACAAATATTTGTTTGCTTCCCTCTTCTCACATCAAACAAATTACCCAACTCACCACTTGGTGATGCATGTACCCCACATCAAGAACCATTAAGCTAATAAGTAAATGCTTTTTTCTACCAATGACATTAAAGGTTCAGAATATATTCATCATCATCAGTCTTTTAATGTCCGTCGTTGGACATAGACCTTCCCAAGGATTCGCTACAATTCTCAATAATGGGCGTCGCGGAGCCAGCATTTCCTGAATCTGTCCAGTTCATCTCTCCATCTTGTGTTCTGTTGGCCTCGGTTTCTTATGTGATCTCTGGAGATCCATGTTGTGAGACGTGATAGGCGATATTAAATAAAAAAAAGAAAATTTTTAATTTTCATCTCTACTTGAACCCTGATGACAATTCGCTATTAAAAGCTGCCCGACATAAATCTTAAGAATGTAATTTAATCACAAATGAAACTTGCCATCTCTATCAATAATCGAACAACTTTAGCATCAAAATTTGAATTTATGTAAAAAAAAATTTCATTGAATAAATATGGTCAGAAGAAATTCTAATTATGACATCACTGGCATTTTCCACTTTTCTAAAATAGAGTAGAGAAAAACATCTAGATTCTAGTGTGTGTAGACGTCATTAATGAACCTGTCGGAATGAGGCCTCAGAAAAAAAAAAAAAAAAATCGAAAAATTGAAAAAACATTTTTAGAAGTGGACTACTGAAATACTGATGCTAATTTTTAAGTCAGTAGACAAAATGGTAAAGACAAGAGCAGTGGAACACATGAACACGTAACAAAATGATAGAACCCTTTGCCATCTTTGATGGCTATGGTGGTTGAACATTGGGCAAAAGTAAATTCAGAGTCAGAAAATAAAAGAATTGAGGGAAAGAAACAAAAGGATACAGTTTCAGATTTCCTCGAATTTTGGTTAAAGTCCTGCAAATAGAAAATAAACAGATCTGGTTGGTCACTCAATAGAAACTGGCATATGACCAACAACTTTTGGCAGCATGCCAGGTTGGAGGTAGTCAATTAAAACATTTAGAAAAGGGATGATCAATGAATAAGTCACTTTTCTCATCTTTTGTTGGTCTGTGATTGCTAAAGAAGTTTGAATATTCAAAAAACAAGTATGAATGCTGCTGGACACAAACTGAAGGACTAATTGAGCATAAGCTTACATTATACATTGAAACCACCCCCTAAACACGAAAAACCTATGGGGGGCAATAAGCATTAAAAAAGAGTCTCTTCTAGATATGATAAAAGATAAATGTTTCAATTTTCAACACTATAGCTCCATTAGTCCAGTCTGCATGCACAGCATATGCAAAGACAGCTATCCAGAGGCACTTGAAAACTGAAAGAGATCTGTGTTGATAGTTTCGGATAATGTTTTCTGAATACATGAAAGTGGATAATCAAACCAATAAAGCCTTGTGGTATCATTAGGTACTGCTAGGGTGCCTTATTTTGATGGTAATGATGCTTCAGCCCCAAAACAATGCCTGATCCCTGGCCCATCTCATGAAAGCTTTGCTGTTGAATCCATTTATCATACATATATTAAGATGAAGAAAATGAATTCAAATTGTTGCTGCTAGCATTACAAAGAAAATGATAAAAATGAAAATACAGCTAAACAATACGAACAAGTAATCTCAAAGCAACAATTTTCCTCAAATAAACCAAACATACAAATTCCTTGTTTACCCCAACAGACATTAATTTTTTCATTTTGTAATAAAAGAAAATCTTTATAAACTCTTCTCCAATGTCAAATACCATAAAAAAATATGATATTTTTAAAAAAAAAGCAAAATTGTTTACCAAATACTGTTTAAGTTTCCAGGCATTTCTATAAATTGTTAATTGATCATAAGATTCAAACAGTCCTTTGGATTAAAAAAGGCCATCCATGTATGCTACATCATGAAGATTATACAAGTTAGTCAGTTGATAAGTAAATCACAATAAAGTGTAAGATTTTTAGTGGAAATTGCTCTGTAGTTAGAAAAGAGGAAGGACAGTCGATAAATCTGAGAACTGAAAAATATTTGTTTTTATATGTTCATATAAGACAGGGTTCTTGAAAATATGGTCCCAACCTATCACTAAGTTGTTGGTTCCATAATAGATGAATGAATGAAGAGTAAGCGATGAAAATCTTGGTGACAATGACATGATTCTAAATTTGAATACATCTAAGTAATAATCTCTTTATTACTTTTGTCATCAAGGATTTATTTGTCATAGTTATCAAATCATAACAGTAATTGTAGCCTAGGCATGAATAAAAAACAACAATGGAGATTTAATTAACAGGAAGGGGATTACAAGGTTATTCCATAAAATTAAACTTAAATCTTTAAGTAGAAGATGGAAAGGCTGAGAATTTTGTCCGTAGCAGTCAGCCTGGCATATTTTTATTTTTTATTTTTTTACCAACAAACAAAACAAATTTCTTAGAAATATATTTCTTTCTGAACCTTCTAGATAAAAACCTGGTACTTACTTCACAGATACAGTATTCTGGACAATATATTTCCAAACCTCAGCCATGTGTCCTCTGGTGAGCCTGCAACAGAAAATATTGCAATAGGGAAAAAGGTGATCAAGTGTAAATTGAAGGAAAAGAAAAGATTCAAATAGTTATTCTGTGAATTTAACTCGAATAATTGATAAAACCAACTTACAATCTGAAGTCATCTGCAGTTGGCATTCGAGGACAGGATGGTGGAGGGCGAAATTGCATTTCTTTTGTTGCCCATTCATAGAGACGTGAGGAAATGTCTCCAGATTTGGCCATTATTGCTTTTCTTTCACTAAAAACAAGTTAAAACCTGGAAAAAAAAATCAGGACATGAACTTTTATTCTCAATGAATGATTCGAAAAGTGAAAGTTTATAGTTTTCAAGTTGAATCATTTCATATCAAATCAACCTGTGCTCCCCAGGTCCCCCTCTCAGATTCTGCTTAAAAGAAATCACGGATGCTCCTATACCAAACTTATAGAGAAATCCCAAATAATGGGTCTTTATCTCTAATGGTTTTGAAAAAGTCTTTCAAATTTTATTCAATGTTATGCATCTAAACAAACCTTTCCATCCAAACTCTGACATTCATAGCTTCTTTGATATAGTATATACAGCTTTGAAATTTAGTGACTAGAGATGACTTTTTCTGTAGAATTCAAAATGTAATCAGATCAAGTGTATCTCATATACTTTTCCTCCTACAAGGCTCCAAAAATCCCAAACATGAAATGTAATTGCGCACTTTGAAAGCTTCTCACTCTAACAATATGCAAGATAAAGTACACATAGTTTTTTTTCTGTCATTCATAATAAATCATGTCATGAATGTGCAGTAACCATATTTATTACTGCAATAGAAATGTCAAAATGATTGTTTGAAATGTGATTGATTTTCAGGAGTCCTCAAAATTGCTAATTTTCACCATGTTGGCAGTTAATCACCATTTTCATACTTTTACCATGTATTCTTACATATCGAATTATCCAAAAAAAGTTACGTGCTCTCTTGTGGAGTAATGATTCTTTAATCCATACTGGAGTGGTTGTTGAAAGATCATAACTCTAGAAGGAAGTTCAGCAACAAAACCAAATTTTTGTCAGATCATTTTCAATTTTTTTCTCCTTTTCTGTGATTGTTAAAAACTTCTTTTTTTAAAATCACAACTTTTGGTTTCATGTCAGTAAATGGGAGGAGAAATTGCAAAAATAGATGTTTGAAATAAAAGTGATAATTCCACTCAAATCAAAGTATCTGAAGATGAAGCAACAAAAATTTGTTCTTGTTGCTGAGCAAATCATAAACTGGAATAGAAACTTGCGATATGTGGAGCTCAGGCAAGGACAGCCAAAGTTGTATAGGACACTACTTACTAAACCACCAATACAAAAAGATTAATTATCTAATTAGTATTTGGTTAATGCATACACTTCTAGTACGTTTTTAGCAGAATCTTCCATTCATATGAAATCAATGCATCATTATTTAATCATGAAAGTATTTTACCAGATTTATGTCATTATGCTACTGTTCAAATAAACTCTGTATTCCATCATAAAAAAAACAGTTTTGGTTTTGATTGATAGATTCTCCAAAATCTAACTTGCTGGAATCACTGACCAGACAAGAGGTTCATGAAGCAAAAGAAGTGATAGTTTGAATGTGATAGGTCTGTAGAATACACTGCATGTAGAAGAATCTCATCCCAGCTGCAGGATCATTTGCTGTCTCACATTTGCAACATGAGGAGATATTTCATTGTCATGCAGCAAAATCACTGGCCAACTTCCTTGCCCAGAGAAAGGTCCTTTCTCTTTCAATGTATCCCTCAAATGAGCCAATTGCTCACTGTAGCTTTGTACAATAACCGTTTGTTTAGGTCAGCAGTTTTTACTGTATGACAGCACACTAAGAAACATATTTGACTTACACTAAAAGCCAATGAATGAAACATATATATATATACACACACACACTCATCATCTTTCTTTTCATCTGTTGCTAAAAAGGTTGAGATCTCATAAAATATAGTGGTAAAACAGCAAAATTGGCAACTGTGGTGGAAATGGAACAGACATAATACCTACAGTGGCTCAAAATGCAAGTTTTGTGAATTTTGAAAAATTGACACAGCAAACTTGGCAGATAGCTACAGCATACCGTTTGAGAACTATATGTTTAAGTTCTAGAATTTCATGATGAAAAATTCCTTTTAAATCCAATCGAACACAAAAATCTTTTCAGCCCAGTAGATTCTATTTAGGTGCGATGTTGAAGGCTGTTCTGAATCTTGACACAATTTTCTCCATTCTGGATCCTTATAAGAAATCAATTTTTCATAACAAAAAATTATCCAAATTTTTTTTTTTTTTTGAGTCAAATAAGAGGAGAAAGATGAGAATTTAAACATTGCTGTTTGTTTCCAGAAGTTCCTCTCATATGGAACCCAATTTCTTGGATTCTGAATTCTTCCTAAGTCTCATAAACAATGTAGAACAGTTGACCAATTCAACTCAAATTTTCCAACAAAATCACGTATAGCATCTGCCTTCAAAAAGTACCTCAAATTCTTCACTTTTCAACAAATTTTGATGTTTTCCAAAGGATTCTATCCTCTGTCAATAAGCTCAAAATCACGGAGGGTGCGGGCAGGTCCGCACACACCCCTGGGCAGCCATGTGCATCTCTTAATGTCACTGTTATTGAAATTAATATTTCATGTTTATTTGCTATACTCTGATAACATTCCGATCAAGATTAAGATAATACCAACTAACTCCCGCTTGAAAACATTTTAATAATATTTAAGAAGCTTAGATAACCTTCATTGGATAATTAACTGCATACCTCGAAGCCTTAGACAGAAAGTAACTGCCCAGTTTAGCATTAATTACATTGTAAATAGAAAACCCTGCCTAAAACCTTGAAAAAATATTTTTTCTCAAAACCAACAAACCGAAGCTCTTTATGGATAGATAACAAAAAATTACTTTAGGTAAAAAACAAAAACAAAAAAATCTAGACGAATCATTTTTCCCCGAACTCGAAAATCTGGATACAATCAAAAATAAGAATTTTCCTAAACTTTTTACTACTTTACAAAGTTATTACGTAGGACTGACGGAAAGCGAGGGTCCATTTTACATCATGAATGATTAAAAAAATAAAAACTTACCTTTTTTTTTTTTTTTCGTCAAAATAGTTTTCCTAGTAAAATCGAACAGATTCATGTCTATAACGAATCGATTGTAAATAGTCTGTTAATCTTGTTTGTCTTACACAAGTTGAAGTAGATAAAAGTTTTATTTGAAATGGGGGCACGGTAAACTAAAAGAAAAAACAAACTTTTCCAGTTATTTTGACAATCCTCTTCTCCTTCAACATTTAGCTGCTGTTAATTCTGATAAACGAAAAGTAATCATCTCCTTAGTATCAATATATTATGACTGAGAAGAATGTACATTTTATTTTGTACCTGAAAAACGTTACTAAAAAACTTAAAGAAAAAAAAAAAGTCCGCTCATTTTCAACCGAATGACATCATTCATCGTAATGGGTGGAGTGACACTTGTCAAACTCAAAACTCATGAAAAGTAACGATTAAAATAAAGAAAAAAGTTCAACTACAAGTTTCAAACAGTTTTTTCGGATGTCTATCATATCATTTAATATCGCTACTTTTAAATGTTATTCCTGTTAAATTTTGCAGAATATGGTTTTGATGTAGGACGATCGAACGATATCTTGGACTGACCACTCTATACAACAGGGATGGATAATTCTCAAATAAACAAATCATAAAAATCAAGAAGAAATCATGAATATACCTCAAAGGATATACTTACCCCAATTAAAACCAAAACTATTTTAAAAACTTCTTTAAAAAATGTTCTGCATTTCTTATTTAATTCCTTTCAATGTTTTGCTTGCCTCCAAAAATACTTTTGAAAATCCCAGTCAGACGCACTAAAATTATCTCCGAATAATTGAGACCACTCAAGGGAGATAACTCTAATAGAACTTTCTCGGATGAACGAATGCACACTAATGCCGTGGGTTCGAACTAAAGTAATGTTTTTAATTCGGGATGCACTCATACTTAGTGATATGTGAGGCGTACATTTTTTTAGGGGGCGTACCTTTTTGTTTCAATTAGAAAAAAAGTAACAGCAGCCAGCACATTAACTGATTTTGACATTTGATAAAATATAGCTCGTTTTTATTAACGATTTTTAGTATTAACTTAGTCAATACTTCCGAATGTAATTATTTTGCTTCGAGATCAAGCGATATGAGGAAGGATTTGGAAATTTGAAGGGATGTGATGCTTGAAAAGAATTAGGAACCGCTCAGATAGAGTTTCTTTTCTATCACATGAACCAAAAATTAAGTCATTTAGACAATTTTTATTACTTGGTACGACTTGAAATGATATTGCAAATCTATACAGAATTATATTTGGTGTACGAACCGACACCAAGTAACACAGCTGCATCGCTAAATCCATGTTTGCATTCGAAATGAATTTTAATTAAAAGAGAGTGAATAATCGTCGCAATCTGTCTGTTACAGTGCCGCAACTGCTGCACTTCATCTTATACTTTTCTTTCATCTGGAAAAATGATTGTTTTATTTTCATAGATCAAGGATAAACGAGAAATATTTGAATTGATTGTTTCACTTCTTCCTGTTAGAAATTATTTGGAATAGGTCTGTCAAAATTTTCAAAGGAAGGTAGCTTCAGTTATTCGAGCTTCTGACCGATAACCAAAAAAAAAAAGAAAACAGAAAATGTGATCATTCAAAACCGTATTTTATTCAATTTGACTTAAAAGGATATAATTTAGGGCTCTTCTTCAGGTTATTGTTTACGTTTAGGGTTAGGGTTGGGGTTAGTGTATACATTTTGGCGTTGTTTGGGGTTGCAATCAACATCAAAACAATATCATGCATTTGCTTTTTATTTAGAACATCAAAATGAATGTACATTTGAAACAAAGGACGAAGTTCACTTTTCGCACCCCGAGATTGACCACTTTGTAAACGGACACATTCGACTTGATATCAGGGGACGTCATTCAAACGTCACAGTCTTAGAAACGTAAACAATGATATGTTTTGCGGAAGTTACTCACTCAAACGAATCATTTTTTGATTTAAAAAAGGAATTCTTGTCTTTTCACTCCCCAAAAGACGAATAAGAAATAAAATAAAAGTATCGAAAATTACTTACCACCAGAAAAACGAAAGAAAAGGTTGTATTTTCTATCGAGAGTACTTTTTAAGAAAAAAAAAACTAAAACATCATTTTCGAAAAGTACTTTATATACATGAGTGATATAAACACAATAATTTTTTTCTAAATTTTGTGAGACAATTTCTCCGCGGTTTGAAAGGACATTTCCCTTTTTACATTAAAAAAAAGTTATCTGTTTTTCGCTCAAATTGAAACTCCGTATTTATTTATTTTTGTAAAAATATTTTTGGTGAAGATAGCGTTGGCAAACTAATGACACATCGGCTTTAGGTGATACGCGATGAAATTAGAATAAAAAACATTTTTGATTTCGTTTTATTATCCTAGTTCTGCGATTATAATTTGAAAATTCAATTCATATCTTGAGCTTTAACATTATTGTAAACATTATGAATATATTAGAAATTATGAAACGGTTCCCTATCACTGGGTTAAAATTCGATAGAGACCTTCGTTACCTTTGTAAATTTGTCATTTTTGAGAATGGACTGAAAGCACAAAAATACTTTCTTTTTTTTTTTCTCAAAATAATCAGGTTTTGTTCTCCTAGAGGTAAATAACTTCCCAAACTACCCTTTTTTTGTCAAATTATCGACTTCTAAGCAAATGGATTGAAAGCACCAAAAACTACTTTTTGGGTGGGAAAGTAACTTTCGAATATAATGTATTAGTTTGATTTTATATTTTTTCGTTCTTTGTTTTTGTTTTTAAAACTACCTTCAATAGCAGAGAGAACGTTTTTTTTCCTGGTGGTAAATAACTTTCGAAACTTGACAAAAGAGCAACGTTTTGTGTTTGTTTACTCTTTTTTTTTTCTGTTGTTATTGTTGTTGTTGTTGTTGGTGGTGGTGGTGGTGGTGGTGGTGGTGGTGGGTTTCTTTTTCTCTCATTCGACTTTTTGGGACAAAAATTCCTCTTTTTCATCAAAAAATGACTCGCTTATCTGAGGGTTGGTAACCTCCGTTAACACGTGTTATTTGTTTACGTTTTTAAGACGATGACGTCATTCAGACGTCACCCGGTATCAAGTCAAACGTGTCCGTTTACAAAGCGGTCAATGTCGGGAAGCGAAGAGTGAATTTCGTCCGAAACGAATAACAAAAAATGGTCAATATTTTCCTTGTTGTGTCTGAGAATAATTCTTCTGATGGATTTTCATACTTTGTAACAAACATTCAAAATTGTCTACGTAGTTTACTCTTTAAGCGTATCTTTATCTACTTTTTGGGTGTGTATTTCTTTATCGTTTGGGTAAAAGAAATTACAATAAACTGCGTCTCTGTTTATCACCCTTCCAAAATTTGAACGACTCGAATTTAACGAACCAATTCCAAACAATTCCCCCCTTTTTTATCTATTCATTCATTCATTTAAATCATATTGTGGTAAACAATTTTACCTGGAAAAAAAGATGTTGGCTGGCTGTGTGAGTAACGGCATGGAGAATCGACTCGGCAACCGTGTTCTAACCCCGGCTGGGATATTTTATGTTCACTTACAACTAATACCCATGGGAAAGGCATTATTCCATCTGTATGGTAAGAATAGCGCACGATGAAATGAGTGGTGCCACTTTGAGTGTCAGTCGCTTCTAAGTCTATTACACATATTACAACCGGGCCGAAAAAGTAGCAATGTGATATGCAGAGCCTGAGCAACGACAACTGCAACTGTAGGCAGCGTAAGGGCAAAGGAAAAAACATGAAAAGGGGAAGAACAAGAATGCAATATAAAAATAAGGGAAAAATCATTCGTTATTTCATTTTCCAGTAAATTTTACTAATTAAACTAATTTATCTAATGTTCATAAAATAATTGCCAGTTTTCACACAGATCATTTTCACAAATGGATTAATTGGAAATGGCTATGATTGATTTTGCAGAACTTTAAGCAGTCGATTACTGGCTTCCAAATACCTATACTAACTTGATGTCATTTCATTGTATAGGGGCGACTTAAGTGGATGCTGTCGCTCTCAAATAGCAAATTACGAGAAAAATATTAAAAACTGACCACATGACCATTCGTCTTATTTATGAACCAGCCCACTTCAACATTTCGGTAAACAGTTGCTCGGAGCTTCCTGTTTTTTCAATGAATAATAGTCACCAAGATATTTACAGAAATTGCAGATTTGTCTTCTTTGGGGGAACAGACTGTCTCTCGAAAAAAGTACGCTTCTACCTAATTTTCCTGCGTCTCAATTCTGCTCCCGCCAAATGACAACAGACATAGCTAATTGTTATATACAAAGAGATTGCGTCAGAACTTTACCTAATAAACATTTCCCCACAGGAACACTTTTATTCAAGTTATGAACATTATGAATTTTCTTATATAGTCTTCACTTTTATACTTGAACTCTCCTTTATCAACATGTGTATCTAATATAATGATTTGAAGACGGTTTCATTCACACAGATATTTCTTCGCAGAAACCTGTGCTCATACAAAATTAACTTTTTCTCCGTATATGTTCAATGTTATGAACATTTTCATTCACTTGTTTAAACCCAAGTTTCTTCCTTCATTAACTCAACTGTTTACCGAAATTGACATATTCCAACTTTAAAGCTCCTTTGCCCCAGTAATGCCGTCAATGGTTTACTGCTGATATGAGTAAAGAAAGTTCTGTAGTAATGTGTCTCTGTCCTCTAGCATACCTAAGCTGCTATTGGTTATTTCATTCATGACTTCGAGTAATACCCGAAACACTGTGAAGTAAGGATTTGAATAGAACAAATGGAGTTAAGTATTCTATTATGAGTGGATATACATATTTGTGAGTCGCTCACTGGATTGACAACTTGAATCGTGTATAAAAGTTTTGTGGAGTGGTGAGTACTTGAAAAAAAGCGCGGGGTTCAGTAGTTCTAAGAGAATTGCTCACTGACAATAGCGTAGCAAGTGTATAACAAAAGTTGAAGTTTGTGAAAATTAAGTTGTTGGTTATGTAGATGCTCACATCCATGGGGGCATCGCCCTGGGAGCGATTGTCGAGAATCATTTATTGGGAGAGGGTAGTTGTCTTATAGGGGCAATTTTTACGGGACAGTTGCCCTGATACCGGTTCTGATGTAGAAGGAATGACTCTTTGTTCGACAGGTGCTGGTTTTTGTCGATTAATTGAAACTGAGTCCTTTTGACCACACAATGAAAAAGAATGTTTCATCTATTTGTAATACACAATATGGTTATTCGTGGTATGACTGAAGAAGTTTCTTCAAAGAATTGTGACGGACTAAAACGAAATCGTGGGTTTATAAGTTGGGTGTTTGTGTGCGTTACACGAATGTTAGTGTTTCAATGCGAAGAATAATTTTTTCCTGTGTTTCAATCATTTCTACAGAGTTCATTGTGTTTATGTGATCTTTCATGTAGTTCCCAAGGGTTCAACGAACCATTTCTTAAAAAGTTAAGTAATCTCTAGGAAAATTCAACAAACTTTCCGTAGCGATATTTTCGTTATTTCCAGAGTTGCAATGCTCAGGGTTTTTTTTTTCTTTTCATTTTGAAAGTTGAAGAATCCGCTCTATGATTCAGATGCAAATTAAAATGAATCTTGAATGCATCATGCTATTTGATCACAATCACCGACTCTGTTTTTGTCAAAACTCTAGTGAGAGCTGAGTGTCATTTTTTGACCAAGTTTCACTCGCAATATTTTTATTATTTTTACAGTTAGGTGGCTCATTTTAGTCCTACTACGAAACTTTATATTAAGCTTTTGATTTTTATATGCACGACAACGTCCCTAAAATACTTGTAGCGTGAATAGGTTTTTTTAAAAATGGTGCTTTTATGGTAAAAAAATGAAAAAAAAAACACTTTGGGCATTGTGACTTTGTAATTATTTATGGGTCATTGTAATGTGTATCAGAATCATAATGCTTATTCTTTAAGTGTCCAAATTGAGAAAGAAAGACCCGAGCATTGTAGCTTCAAAAATAACGAACGTATCGCGAAATTTGGACAGCGATTTCTTAATTTTTTAAAGAAATTGCACGTTCAGTTCTTTTGTGCTGACTGGCTGAGATACCAACTGCCAGCCAATCACAGGGCTCCCAAAATCTTGCCGACTGAACGGAATGCACGGGCTGCCACTGTACTCTGCAATGGTTTGCATGGCTGTCTGCATTAAAAAGCATTTTCGCAAGGTGTGGTGCGTTGGGCATTTATCATGTGTGGCCACTTATATGTATGTAAATTTTGTGTGTTTTTGTATACATATAATGATGACCCAAAAGATTATGACCACCTGTCTAATAAGGTATTAGTCCGCGATGTGTCTACAAAACAGTTCTTGCCCAATCTGGCATGGACTCTTCGTCCTCTAAAGGTTTCCTTTTAGAATCGGATGCCAAGATGTTAACATTGGGTGCTTAAGCTTCTGCGAGTTCTGTGGAGGAGGTTCTGTGGAGCGAACTTGTTGGTTCCACCATTCCATAAAAGCTCAATTAAACTGAGATATGATGTGTTTGTGTTGTGAATTACGCGTGCACGTGTTGGATTTTACAAAACAAAGAAAAAACTGTTAGAATGAACAGAAAAGTAGCGTAGATTTAAATGAAGGGATGTGCCGCTTGTTTGGTCGACTGTGGGTCGGTTGGACAATCACAGAGTCTCTTTTGGAATGTTTTGGTCGGACTGGCCGATCACCGTACAGCTTAAGAATAGCTCTCTTTTATTGTTGGTTGACTCATCAAACAAAGAAGCTCAGAGTGTGGACAGAAACAGAAAGAGATTCGGATTTTCACACCAGTTAGTGTCATGAGCTAATAGCATACGCAGTCGAAGAGGACACTAGCGCTGAGAAGCCAGGGCAAACCCTGTCATCAAACAGGCTCTTAGTAGCTTTGTCCAGAGTTGCAAAATTTAATCTTGTCTCATATTATTACTTATACTAAGATTTTGGCCGTCCTCATAGTTTTCTGGTCGAACCTTTACCGGGCAAACAAAAACGCTGGTACCATCACTGAAAGAGCCACAAGAGAGTAGAGGAGGAAGTAACGATCAAATTAGGCACAACTATCATTGAAAGGAATTCAGATACTCGATGCTTCCCACATTATTGTTGAAGAAAATCCTCCTTTGACGTTTCTGTTTTTCCATCAAATTCGAACGCTTCTCTCTCCCTCAGATCTTTGTCCAGCTCTTTCATATTTTGCTTTCGTCTTTGTTTACCTTAATCACTTGTGACCTTCAACGAGTTCCTCTGAAACATAACCGCTTTTTGGTGCCGAGGCGACCACGATTACAGTCAGCTATGCAACAGACTTGCTACATTTGGTGGCCAGGGCAACACTATGAATGTTCCTGAAACAATTCCCAAGAGTTATTTAACCATTCTTTAATGTCTACTTACAAACAAGAAAGACAAATTGTGGTTTGTGCCATTTTTTTATTTTGCAAAAAACGTACAAATAGCTGGTGGAAGCAAAAGCTTTTCTCTCTCTCTCAGTGCATATATTTCTATGAATATGATTAGTAACAGTGTGCATTGTTATTCGATGTTCTTACTGATTAAAAACTAAGTGACTCACTTAAGAATTGAACATTATTCCTCTTTATATGTGTATTCACTTACACGAAGTGTGTTTGTGTGTAGTATATATGTACGCAGAGCTGTGTGAGTACAAATATACACATAGATACATAAAGATAGATAAGCTTCCGAACTTTTATGTACCTGATACCTGAAAATAATACACAAAGCCGGCACCTTCATCTTGCCAATAAAAGACCATCAAAATAGAGGAAATTTAAAACATTCTGTAGTTTAAGCGGGGACCTTTTAATTTTTCTAATGAAGAGATCCATTTCACTGGAAACAAGAAATGAATCCAAGGGAAGGCAATCTCCAGCCTGCAGGCAAATCTGACCTTCAAAGGGATTTTGACTGACCTACGATTAAATATTGGGATACTATGCTTACCTTTCTTTTCTTCAAGATTCTTTGCATCTTTTTAATGGATTCAAAGATGCCATGATTTGAAATAAATTTTTACTATATCAAATTCTTTGATTACCAATTGACATCCTTGGTTGAACACGGATCATTTTCCAGCACGTATTATTAATTGATTTGAAGCAAAATATAACTAGGCGTATTTAAATGGATAATTCACATATTTCAAACTTTTTCTAGCATATACATACAGTGGATACTGACAGTCATTACTCAAAATGCCCCGATGATGAAATGCTGATTTCATTAATCTACAGAAAAAAAAAACTAGAGGGCACGGTCATAAATAACAAATTCAGACCTCCACTACTGTTGGGAAAAATTCTTCTCGGCAAGAGTAGCAAACGCGTAGAATAGTCTGATCAAGAAGAAGGTGACATCCGAGAATATCAATATTTTAAAAAATAACCTTTGTTATCGGTCGTATCAAATCTTACTACAATTTTACTTATTTGTTCAATTCTACCCTAACTAAACTGAACCTGCTTTAATGACGCAATTAAGTGCTAGCCAAAAAAAAAAAAAAACGTTTTCAAGTACATTTTTCTGGTCCACGGCTCGCACATTAATAGGCGACCAGCCCACAGAGGCAAAGAGGTTGCCGACCCCGTTAATCTATAGATCCGTTCTTTTCATTTTCTATCAGAAGAAGCAGGCTGCATGCATTAGTGAAAAGAGACTATTAACATTATTATAATCATCATTATTACAGTAATAGCTCGGTTAGCGCTTCAGATACATTTCTAAAAAAAACGAAACCGCGCTATACGGGGTCATTATGACAATCTATTATCATAATGCACGTTGTGCTACCCCACAAAAAGTACTGTGTCAGCAAACATTCTAAATTATAAGATTGTTGTTGAGCCTCAACAAGACGGAATGGATTAGTGCTGGGTCCGTGTCTTATCTGGTAGCTACTTGTTAATTATCACTAGGTGTTGATGTATCATGCTAAATGGTAAACCATGGTGTAAGTATATGTCTATGTGTTTAACTCATATACATGGTACATTAACCAAAGAGTACAGTACATAGTTATTTCCGTGACTGTCTATGATACTCTTTTATTTCGGAAATTTCACATTTCTAAATCTAAAACTAAAAATATTTTTTTAAAGTGATTTAGAGCTAAACAGGATAGCGCTAATCGGAGTATTACTGCATTAATATCATTCGAAACCGTTCGAGTTTGTTCATCGGAGCAAGGGATTCAGATATCGACCACAGATCGATTCTTGCCAAAGCTCATTCCCGATTGATTGGCTCCAGAATTGAATCCCATTTGCAAGTTAATGGTAATCTTCCCATCCTCGGATATTTCATCGCACTTAATGTCGTTGATATGACGTACACCGCCAATAACCATCCCCTTCTGGGAAGCAAATTTGTTGCTCCCGGCCTGAAGCCCGATTATATTTTCGCCAGCGCGCAGAACATCTTCGCTGAAATTGACCTCGTGCCCTTCAAGATACTTAGGACCAATCGTTGGACCATTGAACTTGTGCCGCTGAGCCTGCAATAGACAATGACAACAATAGTGAAAGATCTGGTAATAAACAACGAATGTATATCCAATGCAGAGATTCTTAACCCTTTTAACCCTTTTATCTCAATGCCCCCCTCTGTAGATGGATTCCACCCACCCACCCCTCAGATCTTTAACCAAATAATTAGTTTAAAATAGGTACTATATATATATATATATATATATATATATATATATATATATATATATCATATCATATCATATTTAACCCAGTATTATACAAAGATTTGTTAAGCGAATTCCGACAATAATTAGAGAAATTCACTCTTTTTTTTCTGTGGGCTCGCACCCCTTTTGAAATCACTCTCGCCCCTTTCGGGGTGTGCCCCATCGGTTAAGAACCACTGAAGTGGAATATGGCCAACAACAAACGTAAATGAGTTAGTTGAAACATCCCAGAAAAACAAATCATTTATCATTAGTTTTTCTCTCTGGAGGTTCACGACCTTTTTATCCCTCTCTCTCTCCTTTGGAAACTCTAATAATTCCCACGTACCCCTAAAATTAGGGATATAAATTGATAAAATTCCATTGATTTAGATGAGAGCTCAGTTTAAGTTGTATTGAAAGGATTGGGAAATATCCTAATTCCTTGTAAGATGGTTAAGCCTGTTTTTGGCAACAAGTTCATTAATTCGTGGGAAAATGTAGCTACTCATGTTCAGGTGTTTTGAGATTTGATCCGTGTTTTGATTTAATCCCAAACAACACTGAGAAATGTATCTCACAAAGCCATGTTGATAGAAATAACAGCAGTGCTCGAATAGTACTTTTTATTTCACACTAAGCAATAGTATTCGAGTTTCTTGGATAAAGCATTGGCTCTCATTATTAATATTTGACTGATATTTTTTTCATCTTATTTCTATTGCTTAATGAAGATCTGATAGAAAGTAATAGAAATGAGATGAAAAAATATTAGTGAAAAATGAATGATATTTGATTCTGAATCCATTGAAAGGAATCACAATAGTTAGGCTAATATCACTTTAATATCACTTCTTTCATCTGTAGGTAATTCAGATTTTATAAGTATAAGATTGACGGTTTGTTGAGAGACATTTCGATTCAAAGTTAGGATTTTTTCCTCTTCTTGGTACTTTCATCTTCATATATTGATTCGTCGTCTGAGAATTGGAAGAGATGTAACACCAATTTCGAAGCTCTTAATAATGCAGCTTTCCGTATACCCAGCGTTTCAATTTCTTGTGCCTTGGGCTCAGGATATGGACATGTCAAGCTCAGGCATCATCCGGTTCTTTTCTCCAAGCACATTCTACTCCATGAAAGTCACATCTGGGAACTAGGGACAATGAACACTATTAGAAAGTGCTGGCCTTGGTGACAAATCTGCGAAGACGAGGCCCCAACCTTCCTCCTTCAACTCCTAATCTCTTCAGCAGATGGCACTACCCAAACATTTCCTTTGACACCTGGAACGTCCGAACCCACACTGACGCAAGCAATGATCGCCCGGAGCGCCGAATTGTCCTCGTTGCCTTCATGAAGGACTGTGAACCCAGACAATGTTTTCCTTTTGAGCCGCCATAGCCGTCTAGAGTGGCAACGATGATGATGATGATGATGATGGGTAATACAACTGAACCTTACCTTCCAGGGCACTACTGTTCTATCTGGTGACATTCTTCTTAATTTTTGAGTCACGGTTCTCCACAGCTTTCTCTTGATGAAGCCGTCCATTTTCAAACTTGTCTTGAGCTACAGTCTATAATTTTGAGAAGAGTCATCATCTTTAGGACTCTGTTCAACGACTTTTTCTGTTGAAAATAAAGACCTGTTCCTTTCCTACGAATTGTACACCTGAAAAAAATTGAAGACTGCCTCGGTCGAAACGTTGCAGTGACAACAAAAGCAACACAAAGAATGAGTTCAATGAACCGAACAACTGCTTTGAGTTGATTACCACACGGGCTTGAGGGGGGTCGTGCATTAGAGATATAGATCTCTAGGACAGGGCAAGCTCAAACATTTCCCGTGCTCTCAGCAGCCTGGTCTATGTTTAGTCCGGGGACGCAGAATTTGATTCTAACATATTATTGCTTATATGAAAATGTTGTTGTTCGAACCTGGCTGGGGTAGTACAAAACGCTGGTGCCGCCGCTGCTGTAGCATGATGGTTAACGAACTCATCTCATTAATTAATTCGTGGGAATAGCGAGTCCAAGCCTTACTGAGTGTTTTTGGTGTGGTTGCCTTAAGCCAGACTACACAAAACTTGACAAATAAACTCGATAAACAGTGATGGTGCATTGGGTTACGTGTACGCTGCACTTTGCAAAAATTTGCTTTACGTCATTTTTCTCTCGAAAAACGAAAATAAAGTTCAATGTTTGTTTTGCAGCATTTACAGAGTCACTGCGTGCATTCCCTTTTCTCTCTCCTGTACTACCCACCACCCTAACGTCTGATGACTCAGTCTGACATACCATCAATACCATATTGAGGATCTGGGAACGCTCGAAAATATTCCCCATATGAATTAATGGTAGCACTTCTTTGCTTTACGCCATTTCGTCTTACGGAAGTTTTTTTCATTGAACGCTTTATTTGGACTTGCAGGGGAAAACCTGTATTTCTCATAAAAAAAGGGCATGAATCAAAATTCCCCACTTAAAAGTAGACGAAGAGAGGAGTGAGGTCGTCATCATCATCATTTCAAAATCTGCTGATAGACAAAAACCTTGTCCATGATTCAACAGGTTTCTTGTCTCGAGAGCCACGGTGTCCGTGCATTGAACTCACTTAGATCGTCACGTGATCTTATTTTTTGCCAGTCACAATCTCGCATATGATTCTGGGGTTCGTTGAAGTTCGTCTGATATTCTTGCAACATAGCCAGCCCATTGTTATCTAACCTTTCTACATTGTTATGATATATCTGACCCTTGTTTGCTTTATAATACAATGTGCTGGCTTGTAAACTCACTATGTGATGTTAAAAATGATTCTTTCCATTATGTCATCCTACTTTTTGCTGGAAACAATTTCGCATAGGATCTTACAGGATCAACGTTGAGAGTCTTGATGTCCAGCTGCTCAAGGACATAATTAAAATAATGGCCTGCCTGTTGCCATTTGCATTTTCTAATGGATTTTATATCTCTTTCCTCTGTTTGCTTTCTTACATAGTTTTGTCTCAAGTTCTATGTTTCAGCTCCGTAGGTGACTGTCGAGAGAGCATTTATGACCGGTCGTTCTACCACTGCTTTGAGACTATAATGACGATGTTGTGTTGAACTGAATCCTTGTTAACACATAAATTCATGGACCGCTTGTAACATCTTGTATTGACAGTGGAACTCTTCAATGAATAGAATTAAAAATGAGGGAATTCTTCTGCGAATTGAAAAGATATTTTTTTTTTTAAACCCACTTAATATTCAGAGAGGAAAAATGTCAATCAGGAGTTATTTCTGTTAATAATGAACTCAAAAGTTGAGGAGAGATCGTCATCAAAGCACATGATCAGCCGGATTCTTAATTTCTTTCCCATAGTTGAGCTACGAATCAAGGTCAGCAAGCCATCCCTACCACGTATCAAAGGTTGATCTGCAGACCCTGCATATTCTGGTTCAAGTTCTGTTTTCCCATTGAGCAATTCCTTGAGACAGCACATGCCAGGGGAGCCGCCCGCTAACATTATCCCGCAGAGGGTCGATATCACCTTATCTCGTGCCCCAAAAGATGACCCAACCTCGTGAGTCTGGTTAGAACTGTCACTGGGAAGGCGGTTACTTTTCACTGAGTAATAGTAGATACGTGTAGTCCTATCAACACGTTGCCCTAAAAAAAAAACAGAAAAAATACGCACAGACTCGCCACACCTTTCTTATCAATTCATATACTGCCCACACTGACGGGCGGGTGAGGCCCTCATGCCTTTGGATCTTGGATCGCAGCGTTCACCGTTATCTCATGTATTCCCACGTTAAGTCGATAATGTGTACCTGTTCAATGTGCAAAATAAAAGCACGTATCTTGAGAATTACCGTATTTCCCGACGTCGAGCCAGACTATGTTAGGCTTAATAGATGACTCTTGTTATTGTTATAATGTGTTGTCTTGTAGGGGCCTGCAATTTCTTTCTCATATAAATTGAGGGAATGCATCTTCGCTTTACGGCATTTCGAATAACAAATGTTTTTTTTATATGCTGCAAACATCATGTAAACCTGTAATTTCTCTTCCTTACCCCTTGTAGTATGCGAACCCCAATTTTTGAACTCCTTGATTAACAGAATCAAGAGGGAAATATGTCCTCCACCATCAGGTAAATGATTGACCGAGATCTTTAGGTTGCACAACAATTTTGGATAAAAAGAGCTGAAATAGAAATAGTCTGTGAGAAAAAAACTAACCACCAGCCAGTAGGAGTCGGGGAAAATTCAATCATTTTCGGGAAAAATAGCGTTTTCGACGCCAGGAAATACAGTACTTTTTCAAAGTAAGCTTTGTTTATCACACGTAAGCACTGTTATGTCTCATTTTCATTAATAAAAATTACAACTCAAAGTATAGAAATAGCCCGGAGAAATAATCTCTGAAAAAGTAGCCCCATATCTCTCGACGACACTTCCTGTATCGTCTAGGTATAAAACCATTAACTTCCGTTCTTCTTGACTGACTTGAGATCAGTCGGGCCACGTGACACCTGCATGCTTGTCAGCATGTCCATTCCATTTTTAACGGTCTATTTTCTATCAGCTTTGTCATGGCAGTAACGTTCGTGACTTACAGAGCATCCTTTTGTGATTCTTATTTACCGATGCAGAATTTACCTGCGGGTTTTCTCGACGACTCTTATTGTTTGTGCCTAGCCTCATCTAGGAACTTTGCGAGTATCCTATCTTGATTTCCCATTTTCAATAATATCGGCTTGTTCGACGAATCACCAGGCGTTATTAAATCAAGCATATTAAATTTGTATTGCCGTCAGGTAAATCCATGCCAGGGACTCTTGTTATGTCACATTTTTCTTCTATCCCCACTATTCGGAGATAGCAAACACTTCTCCTTTTCGGATATTCTTCCCAATGAGAACTTCTCACGATCCTCATAATAAATAACTTCTTGGTAATTCTCTTGACTCGGGCAACAATCATTTGCATGTTCCCCTTTTTTCTATCTTTCCCTCCTTTTGATTGTTCGTTATTTTTTAAAAATGTTCCTTAATTTGCCCGTGACTAAATATTTGCATTTGTTTCTGTTTCCCTGTTTGATTGGATTTGATTTCTGTTTGATAAGACCGAATATTGTGTAGGGAACTGCTATCGTGTCCTTCGCATAACTTCAGTTTTTTACCGTGTACCTTACGCCCCTTCCCCCGAAGATAGCCGAATCACGTGGTTATCTATTTTCCAAAAACCTGACAGATACTTCTTTTTCGTTTCTCATCCTTCATGGCGTCACAAATTTTGGCGCACTAACTGGAAATATTCTTCCGCGTAGCATTGCACATGGGATCTCAAAATTTTTCGGCGGTTTCAAACAAGATCTCTCTCTCTCTCTCTCTCTCTCTCTCTCTCTCTCTCTCTCTCTCTCTCTCTCTCTCTCACACTCTCTCTCTCAATACAACTTAAAACCTCGAAAACAAAAGCGACTTTTTGTAGAATCTTTCGTTGAAGTATTGGGCCATGAAACTTTAAGCATGACTCTGCAATTAACCTTGGGAAATCAAGAGGTAACAAAAACAAAGAAAAAACGCTTAAAAATCACTTGATATAGATAAATAGAATGTCCCATATTTTTTATGTGGTTTCAAATTTATGGATTGGATCATTGTGTAGGAACCGATACTTGATAGGATTCCTGTGCGAATATCCTATTTGGATCAAAAAGGAGTGAAATATTTACAGAAGTTGATGAGAATTCCTCTATACTAGCGGTTAGATTGACCCAAAAAGAAAGTTAAATCAACACGCTGAACAACCAACCTGTAAGGCGAGTATTTGGGTAGTGTTTTTAATTTTAGGGGAGAACTGAAAACTGGAGTATGACAGACAGCAGACATTTTTTCAGACGAAATTTAATGATCTAATACAAGTGCTTGTCTCTCATTTGACAGGCCGTGCTTAGATCCAACGCTGAGTAATATCAAATACGTTTTAAAAATGGTTGTGAATGACTCTCCACGAAGAACGCAGTACAAGGATTAGGATTGAGGAACCTCTTCTTGGGATCAACGGGTTACGGCTGAATCACGATGGATGCACTGGTTCTCTTAAGATCGCCAAAATTAATCCACCTCAAGTCTGGTCAGTACCCAGATGTGTGACCATTGGAGAATACCAGGCGCCGTAATCTGAAGGAAATCGAACCAGACGTGGGTCGTACTAAGAATTGTCCATGAGTACCTAACCCCAAAGCACCTCCGATGGGGGTATAAGGGTGAGAGCAATGATACATACATTGAAAGCTGGAGTGATAGTTAGATAGAGTTCAGCCGCAGTAGTTTTCATAAACAACAGACACAATTAAAAACTGTCTACCAAAACTGTCAACATGAACATAGGTTACTTCAGTTTTCAAGTTGGACTGACTGACTTCGCTGGCTGGCTATGAATGTATCACGCGTATAGGCTTCAACGGGGGAGTACCGTCCCATCGCACCATAAAGGATGGGTCGGGCTTACCCTGACGCCTTCGCTACAGTAGTTGTAGGGACTGGAAAATCTTTTTTAGCTTTCCAGTAGCTGGAACCCCACATTATATACGACCTTGTGTCACATCTAACTCTTGTGGGGAAGCAAGTAAATACGGATCAAAGTGTAGTATCAACGCATTCGTTGAAAGGGGGGGGGGGGCATCTTGCTTTTTATAAATGTGGATAACCGACAGAATCTTTGAATTGAAAATATTGGGCTACCCCTTGTGAAGAATACAGTGTAAATGTATGGATACCAAGGACAATAGACCTGTCCAAAACTGTCACCTGAACTGTCAACATAGGTTTCAGTCAGTTTTCAAGTGGGTGTAGCTTGTTATATTTGTACGTATCACATGCACAATTTTCATCAATATAGCTAGAGGGTTAAAAATTTAAACATTTACTCCTCGTAATGACTACAAAAAAGAATTTTTTTCGTTTTTTGAAAATCCTCCCCCCAACAGGTTTTTAGTGGGAGATGACCAATTTGCAATGTAAGAATATGCTAAATTGACCCCTTCCTAATTTGCTTTTAGAGGTCACAACCCAACAAAATATGAGTGAAGTGATTTGAGATTTGATCATCCCCTTTTTCCAATTTTTTATATTGATCACCCCAAACATGGCTCGGTGCGAACAGACATTCGTTGCGTGACGGTTCCTATTGAGAGACTAACCAGACCTGCCTCATTTTACTCAAGATTTACGCAGTGTTGCCAGCTCTATATAAGGTTTTGAAGACACACGAGTCGCGTTTTGACTGAGTGTGATTACTTCGAAATTCCAATGCTTTTACAAACCTCGTGGGACACCGTAATTTCTCCTATGTGCCCACAGTTCTACGCGTACTCCGGTTTGAGAACCCTTGGATTACCAGAATAAAAAAAAACAGACATCTTGACAGAGACACATAATAAACATGATAACAAACATGATCAACATGTTGAAAGGACCTTTAATAATCATCCTGACAGAAGCAAGTTCAATTGAATGTAAAACGAAAAAAAACAATAACAATTATAGAAATAAGTTGTAGACATTGTAGACATTGAATCAAATAATTCAATATAAAAAATGTTCAGTGATTATTGTTTGCGTGACGAAAGCAAAGAAGCGCGACTAAGTGAATCGTGCATCCTTTCTGGTCGTGTGTATCATAGCAGGAGTCAACAGCGGCGTGGACGAAGACCAGCCAAGAAAAGCGGTGCTTGTAGTTGATATGTAACATGCGTGCAAGATACATTACGTGGGAAAAATACTCGTTTTATTGATTCTATGTGTGTTATAAACACGAGAAGAGAGTTTCAGAGTCCAGCCCCGGTATAATGTTATCATCAAAAGGTTTTCACTAGCCTGTTGCCTTTATGGTTGTTACTTGTCGATACTGAATATTGTAAAGAGAATGAACTAAGGTTACCATGTCTTTTACCTCATAAGACCAAATTTGTTTGATCTTGGGACCAAATTAATAAGCAGTAGTACCAAAATAATCGAATAACTTGAGTTCCGCCGATTGTGTTTGCAGGAAAATGGATTAAAATACATTTTTTTCGTGTATTGTTCATGTACGTTTATGTCTGGTGTAAGGGAGTGTTATCTTTTTTGCAAGTTTTCTTACAGCACTATACCTTTATTTCAGTATCAAATAGCTTTATTCAGTAACAGATTTGCTCAATTTTGGTCTTGACAAATAAGAAATGGCAACCGTGACTTCAAGGAATTCGATAATGCGCTACTGGACGGAATTTTGACAAAGACGTCTGATTTTGAAATGACTTTCCGGACAGAATAAAAGTATACGAATAACGTAATCGTCTTTGGGTTAACTGAATTTCAAGGACAAAACATTAGAAACTTACTATTTTTTCTTTTCATAAGAGGAGTACGGGTTCAAATGACGCCGTAAGCTTATTCTTTGTTATTCATCAATACTGCTGGCTTAACGGTCGTAGAATGTTAGAACGACCAGAACCTTGCAGTAAAAATGTTGCAAAAATCAGGTGAATCAAATAAAAAAAGATAGTCAAAAATAATTAATAATATGCAGATTAAGACTCTTTCTTTCTCTCTCTCCCTCTCTCTCTTTCTCTCTCTCCCCCTCTCTCTTTCTTTCATACACACACCTGCACATATACGCCAGTGTATGTGTATTAGTATATATGTGCATGTACGAGTGTGTGCGAGTATGTATGTGTAATCAAGAGTAATCAAAATTTTTTTAGTTGCATGTTCGTTCCCAACACACTTCATAGGAAACTTTTCGTTCATTTGATTACATTATATATATATATATATATATATATATATATATATATATATATATATATATATATATATATATATATATATATCTTTATATATATATATATGTGTGTGTGTGTGTGTGTGTGAGTGAGAGAGAGAGTGTCCGTGTGAAATCTAGCTACCCAGATCTCCACATCTCGATGTAGCGTAAACAGGAAACTCTAAGCAGCTACATTTTTCAAATTAATTTAATCTTACAATGATTTTTTTTTGTATAAAAACTGTGTGCTTTACCCTACTGTACAATGATGTACATGCATAACACACACGCACACACACGCGCACACACATGCACACACGCATACACACAAACACTATATATATATATATATATATATATATATATATATATATATATATGTATATATATTTGGATTTATGTAGATAAATCAGAACGTCTCAAAAATAATGTGTGATCTGAAGCTGGTCTATTGATATCATGATTGTCTATTTGAACATATTACGTCACATGATGCTTATTAGTAACTTATTTCATTGATCAGCAAAACAATTGGGTGTGTAAAAATATATTACTCATTCCATTTTAGTTCACACCTGCTAATCGTCTGAGAGAGACAGAGACAGAGACAGACAGAGACAGAGACAGAGAAAGAAATCGGGAAATATATCAACTTTTGTTTGTCTTCAATTCCATTAAGGGCATCTACTTTTAACTAATGACGATGTAAAACTTTCTTGTCTCCACGTAATGTTCTTTACTCGTTTTATAGGTAATAGTGGTCAGTCATTGAATATGTCATCAGGAAATTGTTAAGCCGGACAGTCCAAAGATGGACAACTTGAAAACTCCAGTGTCTCAATCCACAATCGACCTGTTTTTGCCGAAGCACATACCGGACTGGTTAGCCCCCTCGGTGTAACCATACTGGAGGTTAATTACGGATTTGCCCTCGTCACAGAGTCTGTCGCACTTGATATCGTTAACATGACGCACGGCACCGAAGCTCATCCCTTTCTGGTTGGCAAACTGGTTTGAGCCGCTCTGTAGCCAAATGTGTCCCTGAGAATCTTGGGTCATGTCGTCGCAGCGAATATCAGCGACATGACGCACTCCCCCGATCACCATGCCCTTCTGGCTGGCGAACTTGTTGGTGCCACTCTGAAGTGAAATATCGTTTTGGCCCTCGGGGTTAATGTTGTCACATCTGATGTCAGCCACATGGCGTACCCCTCCCATGACCATGCCTTTCTGGCTGGCGAATTTGTTGCTGCCCATTTGGAGGCCGATGATACCGGCTCCAGCCTTCATGACTTCTGGCTCAAAGCTCATTTGCTGCGATTCGTGTGGCTTGGGGCCGACCGTGGGACCATTAAAATGATGCTTCTGGGCCTGAAAAGAAGAATAAAAATAAGCGAAAATGATGGTTCATTGGCCAGCCGAATCTGTTAGTGTCGATTCTTTTGGGAAGTACAGCCTAATTCTTAAACATCTTTCAAAAGAGGAAGAGTTTTTTTTCTGTTGGTTATATTAAAACTATTACGGGAACCTTTGTTTTTTCAAGCGCTAAAATTACAGTAGGTGAATAAGAGTATAGGGACACTCTGGTTAAGGTAGGGAAAGGGGTCACCTTGCCAATAATTCTATAAAATTTTGCTTAAGTTACATATCTGCCATAAAATTTACTCTGTTTTTTCCAAATTCGAGGAAGCAGTTGACCGCTGCCCCTGGCTCGTATATCTATGATCTCAGCTATTAGATATTACTTTTCTCTCAGTTCAATAAGATTACAGTATGGAGTTACCCAAAACATTCTTTCGATCTATTAAGTAAATAATATCCATCAACAGTACCTTCTCCATAAAGTGCACAAATCTTTTTTTTTTTTTTTTGCGAGGGGTGAGTTGCATTTTCACTTTTCTTGAATATAAAAAAGATTATGACGAAAATATTGTTCATTTTCTTCCATCTTCAATGTTAGAATAAGTAAACATGAAATGCTGAATTCGCTAATATATTTGAATTCCTAGGCGTCGACCTTTTTGAGAATAGAATCTATTGAACTCATTTCAGTGGAAGAATCCATTATTTTAAATGATCTGTAGAATATATTTTATTAGTAATATTGTTACCCCCAAATGGTAGAGTCCATTGTTACAGATAAAGAAACAAAAAAAAATGAAAGCCAGTAAATATTAGTCTTACCTTCCCTAATTGAGTAATCTATAACTAATGTCTTATTCCGGACAATTAATTCCGAAAAATCGAGAATGGGTTTATTATGTATATGTTGCATTATGATTCATATCACTTATACCGATATGGATTTTCCAAGACAGTCTACACCCGTTAATGACCCAGTACTAGTTCTGTGGCATACATCGATTTTATTGCGATATACAGTATCACTGTTCAATCAGGACATCGGATCATTTGAGGAAAATCCTAAAAAGCTTGAACAAATCATGTATCTTTGTAATTGTTTCCATTGCTTACATTGGCCGTTTAATTGGACCAACGTGAATAGACAGTGAGACCTTCTGGTTGCCCATTAGTAACCAGTCACCACTTCGTTAGCCTTACCCAAACAACCTTTTAGAGTAAAGGTACAATCGCAAACTTGAATTATCACCAACTTGCAATGAGAAATTGAAATAAATCAAATGCGAAAGTGTAACATATGAAATTTCCAAGAAGAAATCTTTAGCAAAACATTCAAATTAAAATTTATATCCACACATATAATAATCAGCAATAATCAGTGAAATAACTTTTTAGAAATGAAATTTTGTGTTACATAAAACTTGATAAATTGTATCTTTACTTAATTGTATCTTCAGATTATTTCAACATTCAGGAAATATTGAGCACAAGCAAGAAAATGCAGAGCGTGATAATGTTTTTGAAATTTTATAAATACAATGCAATTGCCATATTACTCAATTATTTCCGACATTTTTTGACGGCAATGGTAAATTAGTAATGATATATTTATACTACATTAACAGAATTACAAGATAAGAGAGATTAAATTTGTAGCGATTCAATTCGACTTTTGTAAAACTTTACACAGTGTTCTGTAATGACTAAAATAAGAAATAATATCGTTTCCATCACGTTTGGTCAGATGAAATTTACATTAGATTTAGAACGAATAGAAAGGCGTTTTCTGATCAAATCACGACTAGATAGCGTTTAATATAAGCTCACACAAAGCAAAATGAGATTATTAGAAAACTCGAAATTCAGGATCTGTTGGATGAATTGTGAACCTTCAAAATATTTCTCAGTGAATTAATAATTCAAAAACAGTCAAGAACGACGTATATTCTTATCAACTTTACTTGAACTCAGCACTCATGATTATATAAAGTTTATTATAAATTTTGCCTACAGTTTCAAAGTTATCTGACCGGAGATTAACTTATCGAATTATGTGATCACAAACATCTCGTTTGGAGTACCAAGTTCGACAAACATGATTCCTTCCATATATTCTCACATCTTTAGCATTCTATATTTTACTAACGATCAACAGTTTGGAAAGGCTATCAATATTCGTTCACATTAGCTACGTACAGGGTCACCAGATTCAGTCAGAAGGGGAGATAATCCAAGCTTTATCTCAAATTTTTACCCAACGCACACATTGGAAAAGCATCGAATTTGGAAATTGAGCTGGTCAGAAGACAGAGGCTCAAAAGGCTGGTATAGAACCTGTGCCTACCAAATCCAAATCTGGCAACCCTGGTTATTAGCCATTAAGAAGAAATTCTCAATGAAATTATGTCAACTAGCCTCACCTATCAGAGCAGCGGGCGTGGTAATCTTTTTCACAATTCTACTATGTTGATTTCAGATGTTTCCAAAGCTGAATGTTTCTGATAAGATTTCAGCATTATAAAAGGGAAGATAATCCAGGCAAAGATGATCCTGTTCTCGTTTGTATTGATTATGAGGACCAAACAGAGAACGAAGGAAGGGAATAGGGCGACTGAAATGATTTATGATAATGCTGCTGCTGCTGCTGCTGCTGCTGTTGTTTTTGATGATGATGATGATGATGATGATGATGATGAAGGAGGGGAAGGGAGGAACAGAGTGAAAAAGAAATACTCATTTGAGGTGGCGCGAAAGTCGCCGAGGGATTTAAAACAATCATAACTCTTTCTATTGAACAACGGTTGCCACCAAAGGTGGCAAAAGGTTCTATCCTCTTTTTTTTTCCTAAATATGTACGTGTGTTTGTTTGTTTGTGTGTTGTTCATGTGTTTGCGTGAATGTGTACTCCAGCGCTCCAGGTCATACCGTTTTGTCTATAGACTTGAGAATTGATGCCAGTATTCCACCAGACCCCATCTAAAAATGCTTTTTCCTTTTCTTTTTTTTTCTGCTTCCGGGACCTCCTGGCGGGTTTATTAATAGGATCTAGATTCTCCAAAATCCAGATGTTCCTAGAAGTTTGCTTTCTCTATTTTAGATGTTTTCGGGGGGGGGGGGGCACCAGTGATGTCATTAATAGAATTTATTCTGACTGTATTTATTCTTCAATGGATTTTTTTTACATGACTTCGAATTTTAATGCTACGATTGTATATTTATTGACTGTGGAGGCAAGTTTCGATAAATATATATATATATATATATTTTTTTTTTGTTCTTCCTTCTCTTGGATTAATAAAGGGACCCTTGGGAAGAATTTTGCTTTGGATACCTGCAACGTTAACCCAAAGATCATATTCCCATTATTCGAACGTACGAAGGCCGCCATCTGAATCCATGATACGTCGTTTGTTTAGACGTTTTCGAGGATTGGGTTCCTACAGTGATCATCCACGAACAGGGAGACCATGTTCAGTCCAGATATCCTTTGTATTGTTATTCAGATTACTATTGACAGAGCATGATTTCGTAAAAGTAAAAATGTAGGCGTTTGATAACATTGGTATTGCCAATGATAACGACGAGCAAGACTTATGAGAGTAGCCGGTGCATAGCCCCTGGGTCAGGAAGGCTGAAGGGACTGGGAGAAGTGGGGGGGGGCAAAGAGGGTTCGGAAAGCCAACAGGATCCGAGAATTTCTCAAGTAGAGCTGTGTTTCGAAACATCTAAGTCAATGCGATACGACCATTTGTAAAATAGATTGACGCGATAGTTTACAGCGAGCGAATACAACATGGTGAGCCAAAAGGTTTATAGCAGATGAAAAGAAGATGACTGTAGAACGAAGGTGTTTATGCAGTGTATGTGGGGGTGCGAAAACAGCTTTGTGCTGCCTCATAAGATACCTCTCGGAGATCCAGACGACCAGGAAGTGGATATCAGAAATAGTGCTGTCCCCGGAGACGGTGCCGAAACTGTTTTTGAGGATCTTGGTAACCGTGGAAAGGGAATCTAACAAGCAAAACAAAATAATACAGTAATACCTTGGTCTGCGCTTTAGTTTACCGTGGTTAGCACCCAAGACATATCCTTAAAAATACAGTGCTAAACAAAACAGCACAATACGGGGTCAGCATAACACAGTATTTATGTCATGCCCAGAATGCCTTCCTTAGCCTTGCTGCTGGCGCTCTCAGCCAGGGTCATTCTCATTGATTCAAAATAATCGATGTTCTTTAGTTTCAACAAAATGGAATGGATTAGTGCTGTTTATCTCTTCTGGTAGGTGGTGACATATCACCAGGTGCCTGTATATTGCTATATGTTAAATTGGCATTTGTATGTGTTTATTCTCATATACATGGTACATTAACCGGAGTGTACTGTATACAATTATTTCAGAGACTGTTGATGGTTCTGTCTTCTATCATTAATTATCTATTTTGGAAAATTGATATCATTAAATTCATTACTAAAGAATATTTAGAAAAGAGCGCTATAACGTATCAGCGCTAAACGGGGTAAGACTGTAGCGAATCAGCGCTACTGGGTTGCACTAAACAAGGTATTACTGTAAATAAAGCATTTAATCAAAAAGCAAAACAGATCTGAACGACGTGCACTGTTAAAAACATAAGCGACTTATTTCAAACCGCCAAATCGAAATTAGATCGAAAAGCATGAAGCGATAAACTGCAAAACGATGAGATGCAAAACGAATTTCCAGCATGTCAACATATGTTTTCTTCAGTTTTCAAGTGATTCTGGTTGGCTGGCTATCTATCAATCTATCTATGTGTTGCGCGTACAGATTACATCAATGGAACTAGCGGCCTGAATATTTATGCAATTATTCATTATGTCTAAAAAAAAAATTTTTTTTAGAGTTTATGCTAAATTGTTCCCTAAGTTTGTGTCTCGCTCGTTTTTTTTTTTCAAAATTTCGGATATTTCGATGATCTCCATCCAACAAAAGGTGAGATGGTTAATTTATTCCTTAATAACCCCCTACATAGCAAGCTAGATGTTGGTTTCCATTGAGTGACAAACCATACCTATTTTTTCTTCTAATTATGTAATTACCAAAGTGGCCAGAGAATACGATCTTTGAGAAAACGGTATATATTAGATAACATATAAGACTGAATTTGCTGAGAACAAATTTCCTTCTTTTTTTTTATTACCATTTTTAGTGGAATTTGATATTCTTTCATTAATTTTTTTCCTTTTTATTTCCTTCTTTTTCAAAATGATATTTCCATATTTTCTTGGACCAAATTTTCTGAGACCAAAATTTCTTTGCACCAATTACAGCGTTATTTTCTAATTCATTCATACAAACATCATTCCCCTAGACTTCTGGTCAGTTAATCGTGATAGATTTTGGTCTGAGAAGACTTTCAAAACTAACCTGTTGCTTGATACCTAAATTGAAATGTCCCACTAGATCTACCTGACATACGTATATACATGTCTAGAAGGTCAGTTGTCCATTTGAAGACTAACTTGTTAAAGTGCTTGATGCCTGGATTAAAAAGTCCCAATAGACCCACGAGACATATTAGCCCTGCAGTCGTAGAAAAAAAGATCTTCGTAGATTGTAACCCTAGGTAATAACTGCAAATACGAAGATCTTCGTTTTTCTAACTTACCTTACTTCCTATACTTCCCTGATATGAGTATATGTGAGTATATATGATTATATGACCCATCTCCCCATTTGATGGAGTCTTAATGGAATGGGTAGCCCAATAAGATATAACTGTACAAAACGAGTTGCATTGAAAGTGTGAATAAGACAGCCGACCTTACAAGAAAAAGTTCAATGTTTACCCAAATATCAATTGACATACTTTTTCCATTCTCTTTCCAAAGTTTTAAAAATTTCAGTTCGTATTTTGCGGAATAAAATAAATCGACCAATATCTTCCAACAGTGACCTCTCTTGACCCATTAACTGCGGAAGATGGCAACTGTAATAGTTATCCATTGCGACATAAAAGCCCTTGTCCATTACAAGATGACCCATTGCAAGATAAAAGCCCTGACTCACAGAGAGAACTGAGTTGCCATCTATCACAATCAAAGAAAAATTTCATAGTGTTAGCCATAGAACTTCAGTCCGCAGTAAATGGGTTGATTGCTCAGAAGTATGTACTCATGCAAATATTTTATCCATTCTTAGATACTAGCCGAATATCAGTCCCACGGACGGGTTATTCGGCTAGTTTGAAACAAAGGATTCATACACTTAGTTTTGGTTACATATCCTCACGTTAGGATCATTATAAAGAGGGTTTCCATAAAGAATAACTAAACTCTATTTTTAAGAATAAATACCAATTTATTGAGTTTTAATAAAGTACAAAAGGTTTAAAAAGTACATAATCTGGCATTGGTACCCGATAAATTTCAATTCATATGGTTCAAGTTGTCGTTCTTGCTGTTTCTATGATTTTCATCGACAACAAACAAGGTGGGTTTTGTGTTTCTCATTTTTTTTCTCTCTCTCTCTCTTTCTTTCATTATTTCTCATTGTCTCTATCTGTTTTTTTTTTTTTTTAACTCTCTCTCTGTCTCTTTCACTCACAGTGTGCATTTGTTCTCCGTTATTGTTTCTGGGCTGTCTTAATTTTGCTCTTTTTTCAAAATTTAAAAAGTCTAAGTGGACATAGCTCCATAGGAGGACATGGTAAAATGAATTTTAATGTAATTGTCCACCTTCTTTTAAAAACGGTATCTGTGCGTTTTACTTCTTTCTACATGGTAGAATCTTATCGGTAGGAACTAATTGAAAGTCTATGTGCTAAGAACCTGTATATAAACTTTATAGGAGTTACGTTCCCATCTTTATCACGGTTAAAAGTAAGATAAGGTTATTCAATATATTTGCTGGCTTATAAGATGCCTGTTCTACAAGGGTATTTGATGGGCTATTACCCACAAAAGACCCTTAGATGTCCATATCATGATTTTAGACAGCTCTCTAGTCATAATACTACCGTATGCGGTTTGAAATTTGTATTTTTCTCATTCCATATACGTCTTATTTGCCGGCAAATACAATGAATAAAGATAACGCAGAATAACCTAGGTTAAGAAATAATCTTGTTTAAAAAACGTCAAGTATAAACAGAGGATTAGAACTATATTAAAGGAAGATGATAAAAACCAAAACTTAAAGAGTTTAAGAAAAGTAGATGAGGATAAGAAAAATACTTCAGAGGAGAATTATAATCCTTTTTCTGACGCTAACCAAATACCGTTATTATTCCTTCATGTCCTCATTTAAAAAATACATTTTGGTGCTGCAGTAAAAAGTTGATCACAAAATTTTGGGAGGGTGTGCAATAATAAAATACTTTAAAAACGCTTTGAAAAAGAAATATTGAAATTTTTTTGTTTTTTTTTCTTTGCTTTTACTCTTTTTTTAATGTTTTTAAAACTGTTTCTTCTCTCTTTGTGTGTGAATTCGTTGCGTACCGTGAAATCGCGAAAAGCAAAAAAGAAAAAAATATTGTGTAGGGTGAAAGCTTTAGAGTTATCTTTCCCTGAATAACAAATCCATCTACCTCTCCAATGTTTCATTTTTTTTTCTTCTTTATCAAGAGTTTTCAATTTTTTTATTGGATTTTTAATCGATTTTTTGTCAAAAATTGTCAATGAAAGACGTTAAAATCGCAGCAGAGCTGCTTCCAAAGTGTTTTCTCTAAGATCTTTAAAACATTTTCAACTTTAGAGATTTCAATTTGCAGCTAGGAATTATCTGAGAGTTTTCTCTTTGACCTGTCTTTATTTCGACATTTTAAAAGAGTAAAAATACCCAAGTGAGCATAATCCTTTGATTTTAACTTGAACTCAACCGTGACTTGAATGAACTTGTTGAGATTCTTAGCCTTTCCCTAAATGATAAAATCTACCAGTAGTTGTCAGTACAGATACCTAGTTTACTACGTGAAGCAAGAAATTTAAACGAGTAAATAAACAAATAAAAAAAATGTTAAAATATGGAAGGCACTGTGTGATAAAAAAGAACACAGCTACTACCATTGTTGAATGGTGCTTTTATTGTACGTCGAAACATAGCTGGCGTTTTTTTTTTTCGTTTTTTTAAGAAAATCGAAATCCCGACAAAAAAAATTGACCGTTCATTCTTCCATTTTTTTTTTAGCTTGCTGTGAATAATTCTGTCTTTAAATAAAAATTGTACTGTTTAAAGCAAAATGATCTTTAATAGAAAAATAGCAGCGATTGTGTAAACTTCGTTGAAATTTGTCTGCAGGGCTTAAAGAAATCCCGGAAAATTAAGTTCTTGCTGATGCGAAGGCATGGAAAGAACAGGAAACACAAAAAGAAAAAAAAGTTGTAAAGTGGGGAAAAGTGAGGAAAAAAATGGAAGGCCTTTTTTTGTTTTCAAGAAAATGTCCCCCTCCCATAGCTCGAAGATATAGAAGACAAATAGATTCCATCATCTTTGTTCTTTGCTTTCTAGTTCTTGTACAGTTCTTTATTACCATTATCTTTGGTTTATAATTGTATAAATTTATTAGAGTTCTTTTAGGTAGGTTTTTTTTTTATTTTATCAAAAGAAAAATAAGAAACAACAGAAAAACAAAACACTTCCTTGTCTTTTTTTTCTCAAAAACTCGCATGAAAATAAATAAAACAAATGAGCGATCTGCAAGGGACCTTCTTTTTTCAGTTGTTGCATTTAAGCGTCCCTTCTGCAATATTTGCTATGTTCTTTGTCTTTTGAGTGTTATTCGTATTTTAGCCCATGAACAATTCTTTTGTTTTTGCTTATTTTTAAGACACTGACTTTTAAGCAATTGGATTGAACACTATGTAAAGAGGGGGGGTCAATTTTTTTTTTTCGTTAACCGAAGTTGCCATCCTGAATGAATAACCATTCATAAAAATTATAAATAAAAAATACCAGTTCAAGAGCTTAGTTCTTTGATCACTAGTTGTTTCGCGTCAAGAATTTGATGTTACGTTTTGTTCTTTTGTTGTTTTCTCATTTTCTCTCTTTTCTTAAAGTTAAAAATTACTTTTTTTTAGATTATTTTTTTTTTTTGCTGTTGTTTAGCGTTTGTTCTTTTTCTCATGGCTGCCGCTTATGTTAGTTCTTTACTCTTTTTTTCTTCTTCTTCTTCTTCTTCTTCTTCTTCTTCTTCCCTTTCTTTTTTTTTTTCAATAATCCTTTCTCTTGATGTTACTTCAAGCCACCGTTGGAACGAGACTTCAATCACAGATGTGTCGTGCTTTGCCCATGTTCATACCACTTTGGTTAGCTCCCCTTGGATTACCATACTGCAAATTGATTGTTGCCTTGCCGTCTTCGGAAAACTCGTCACATCTGATGTCGGCGACGTGACGAACAGCTCCGAAACTCATTCCACTTTGATTGGCGAATTTGTTGGTACCGGCTTGCAGGCTGAGAGATCCCTCGCTCTGTTTGTCCATATCATCGGCCCTGATGTCAGCAATGTGGCGGACTGCTCCGAAGCATGTCATACCTTTCTGGCTAGCGAATTGATTGGTACCGGCCTGGAGACTGAGCACTCCCTCGGCTTCTTTCACGTGATCGTCTGCTCGGATATCGGCTACGTGACGAACACCACCCATGACCATACCTTTCTGGCTAGCACCTTTGTTGCTACCAGCCTGGAGACCAATCACGGACTGTCCTTCCTTGTCCATGTCATCGGCTCTGATGTCACTAATGTGGCGGACTGCACCAAAGCCCATCATGCCGGCCTGGCTGGCGCACTTGTTTGTTCCGCTCTGGAGACCGACATGGCCCTGAGAGTTTTGGGTCATCTCATCAGCTCTGATGTCAGCCACGTGTCGAACGGATCCAAAAGACATGCCTTTTTGGCTGGCATATTTATTGGTTCCAGCCTGCAAAGAAATGACTGCATTGCTATCCTTGTTGAGATCGTCGGCCCTGATGTCAGCGATATGTCGTACGCCGCCGATCGTCATACCAATCTGACTGGCACATTTGTTGGTACCAGCCTGGAGACCAATGATTCCTTCTCCAGCTCTCATCTGTTCATCAGTGAAACTGATAATATGCTTCTCAGTAGGTTTCGGGCCGCAAACAGGTCCGTTGAAACCAAGGCGCTGGGCCTGTAAAAATACAGAAAATACAGCAAAATTAACTCATGGAAGGCGCAACCAGTAGGTAATTATTGAAATAGGCATAAAAACGACCGATCGTCTCATAACTGCGTATCAAGGGAGACAATTTCAGTAGAGTAACGTGAAAAGGAAATATTTCCCTTGAAGATATGATTTTAAGAACCAATTAAATTAATCACAGGACTCTTCTACACAGTAATTTTGGCTTATGCACAACTAGTTATGAAGATATTTTCCTTCTAAGAGAGCATCGATGTTCTACGTAAGCTGAGCTAAGTTTATAAGCTACTACTTATTGTCCCGCACAGAAAACTGACATTCTGACACATCCTCTAATTTAGTTTTGGGTTAGATTAAATTAAAATGTTGAAAAATCAACTGAAATAAGAAACATACGAAGCTATTAATTTTTGATAGACTAGCTAAAAATCTGCTCTACTTGGGAGATTTTTTCAGCTAAATGTCTACTTTACACGCTTAAACAAAAGGTAAAAAATTTGTTTAGCCAACCTAATGGACACAAAATGAGGGTCTAGTTAAAATTATACGATCATTGAAAATCAAATTTTTCCTAAAAACTAATAAGTAACATGTTCCAGGGTCCCACCGAAAATTAGGTGGCCGTAGCTCTAGCCGTCCTTGAGTTATGCGATAACAGACAGACATCAAGCAAATTATCGGAAGATTACAAGAGGGAATTTTGACGCACATGTATAGTTATTTACTCAACTGAGCTTTTTCTGACCCAAGTCCAGGGCATAATCGAACTCATTACATTAGCGAATCGGTCTTTGAGACTAGCTTGTTAACCATAGCGCTAAGATAAAAGCACCGATGTGCTCGAATATATCAATGATTGCATTGATTTGAAAACCGGTCACCTTTAAATTGGATAACAATAAACAATAGAAAGATGCGTTGGGTGACTATCCCATGAACTATTCACTATTCCATTAACTATTCAAACTAGTATATTTGTCTTTGTTATTGTCATCATAACGTTTCAGTCTATGTACTCTTCAGTATTCTTTCCTCAATCCAAACGTTTTGATAAAACAAAACATGGATACTTTTCTAGTACTGAGTTCGATTCTCACTGGAGCTAAATCCAAGTCAGGCTTGGTGAATAAATATTGGTGCGTCGTCTTGGTGTAATGGTGAACGAGCTGGTTTCGCAGACCATTACTACTGAGTATTGAGTTCGATCCACACTGTAATCATACTTGTGACCTTGTGCCAAAACTGAGCTATTCATAACCAAATAATCCCTAGTCCTTGTTTAGTAACTAGCATGCATTTATTAACTGGGGAGCTGCATCCCAGACAGGATCTCTCCATTGCACTAAAATGGAACCATTCCCTGATGCCTGCAGCAATATACTGATGGAACTGAGCTATGTATGTTCCCCTCTCCCTGAACGTGTGGGGACCCACTTTAGACGTTTTGTGCTGTATAACAGAATGTGACGATGTTAAGACACCACACAGTTTTGAACAAAGTAATATTTAGCGCTCGAGATACTTTCCTAAAAATGCAATGCTGAACGAGACAGCGCTATATGGGGTCATCATAACATCGCATAAATAGAGATTGTGGCATTATACGATATATGATGTTATTGCGGAGCCTCGATAAGATAGAATGGATTAGTGTTGTGTATCTCTTCTTGTAACTACTTTCCACGGCTAGTGCCATATCACTTGGTCTCTATGTATATCGCTAAATGATAATATGCATTCATTCTCTTAAACATAGCGGATCAACCAATGGTGAATTTCGGAAACTGTCAATGGTGCTGGGTTCTTTTTCCTTATTTATGATGCAAATTTAGCATTACCAAATTTCTCTAGAAAAATTTTTTTGAAAGGAGCACTACTGTCAATCATCACTACAAGGGGTAGCGCTAAGCGGGGTATTAATGTGATTCAGGGAATAACGAGGATGCTCTGTTTCAGACAAGTATGGCAACCTTAGAGATCATCTCATAGGTTTGGCCTGTTCGAAGAACCCAGACCGAGTGATTTTTATTACAGCCAGATAACTTATTGTGGCTAAGTAGTGATTCAGTGAAGCGACAATCTAAAGAATTAGATTAAGATCAAGTTGCCATCTAAATTAGACGTTTCATTACACACAAAATGATTCTAGTCAGAATGAAAAGCTCTGATATACATATATATCTATATCTATCGATCTATCTATCTATATATATATATCTATATATATCTATATATATATATATCTATATATATATATATATATATATAGGGAGGCTAAATTTAGAAAAACTTCATATATACATGCTTGTTTCTACATTTGCAACTGCAACTACACATAGTGGAGTGTTGCTGGATGCCTATTCTAGAACTTGATAGCTAGTTAACCATGCAGTACAATATCATATTAGGTATGTGCAAAAATTTCCAGCGAATAACGGGTCTTTAACTGTTTATTCAGTCTTTAGCTGTCAAAAAGAGCACTGGGAAATTTTGCACTTACCTAATATAAATAAGAATATTCGATCCTTAGATAGGTGTATATTTTAGTCAGGAAGAAGTAGGGAGAATCCAAGCAGAGATATTTTATGAAATTAGGGAAGAGGACATTCAAACTCTAGTTCAGACAATTGAATCGCAACTCATCTTTTTTTTATGTTGTTAACACAGCGTTTCGGCTGATTCATTCTCCAGCCATCGTCACGTATATATATATATATATATATATATATATACATTCTTCTTTTTTTTAAAAAAAAAAGAGGAAAATCTTTTTTCTCCGCGTAAAAAAACTGGACCCAAAATAAAGGGCTCGCATGGAGAACAAAGGTTTGCCTTTTTTTCTTCTCAAATTATATACACGTGACAAGGGCTGAAGAATGGATCAGCCGAAATGCGTTGACAACATTAAAAAAAAGGTAAGAAGAGATTCGACAGTTTGAATGTTATTGATTTTTCTCATAAAGAAAGGAAAGAATCGGGAAGAAGACGTTAAAAGATAATAAAGTTGAAGAAACTACCGTTCAACCCAACAGCCGAAGAAGTATTATGGGTCGTGATACATGCACACACACACATAAATAGACACATCTTTTCATGCAAAAACGTTTTTAGAAAAACCCCAACGTGACTGTCGTCTTCGAATACGCACTCATAATCACTCTTTCTTGTTCACCGGCATGGCTCTGATGCTTATAGACACAAGGCTAGTTAAGGTTGATCCATTAGCCATGGATGACGGGGGATTCCAGTCATTGCACTTCGATGGCTAACTCAACGAAATTCCCGTTTTATTGTGATTGATTGCAACTCAGTTCCATCTGTGAGTCAGGGTTTTTATCTTGCAGTTGATAATTGGTAAGGGCTTTTATCTAGCATCTATTTCACTTGCAATCTTCTACAGTTAATGGATTAATGCCTGTCCAGGGGGGTTGGATAAAGGTTGGTGCTGTATATTACATCAGCTAAAATAATCGATGTTCGAAACCTTAATGTCGGTTTCATTTTATGGTAATATATATATATATATATATATATATATATATATATATATATATATATATATATATATATATACCCATTCATTTTATTCTTTTTTATTTAGTATTATTTATAAAACACACTGTTGAATACCACGTTTTAATTCATTTGAGCTTTTATAAACTGCACTATTTCACACACTTGTATGGTTCCTTTCAGGGGAAAAACACACGACATTTAATCTCAGCTGCTTCTCAATTCTGTATTCTTTCAAGCTCTCCAAGGTAACGCCTCTTTTGATGTCACCCGGTTTTTAATACGATAATACTGCACATTAAAGTGGATTTCAGAGTTTACCCTCGTTATTTGGCAATGATTATCTCAATTTTAGAGAGTTAATATATCAAGATGCCTTTATCTAAACATCTTATATTTTTCAGAATAGGTATATGATGATTTGACTAAATTTTCACCCATGGGGATTCTGTATTGATGAATAGTGTACACGAACACACCAAGTGTATATATTCGCATGTTTACTTATATACGTCTATACATCATATACTTGATTAATGTACACAAATAGAGACACAGAAACACACATATACATGTAGGCATTTACACAATTTCTAGAAATACATTTATTAAGAACGTTAATTTGCCTGCAAAAAATCCTTCGTTTTATATAGGAAAAAGACAGAAACTTTAAAGAAAAAGTATCCAGTCTCACATAAAATAACATTAAAAACAGCCTTCCATGAATTAAAATTTCACTGTATCCAAGCCCACCAGTCCAACGGCCTCTCTTACGTTACTTGTTAGTCAAGTTAAAACAAAGGGAGGTAATTCTTTTCAAATCAATGCTCTCATTTGGAAGAAGGAGGCAATACTCACGGGAATTCATGGCCGATTCAGAAAATAGCTGGACAATAGTAAACTACTGATGAAAAGAAAATTAGTCTTAATGAGATGATTTTTTTTACTGTAAATTTTTAGACTTAACGATTTTTGCAGTATTTTTCATTCTGAAGAAAGACTCTTGGTTAAAAATGTTGCGTTAAAAATTTTGCAGTCTGTTTTTCGATCAAATTTTTTTTGCTTCATTCAATAACAAGGCGACATTCGTGCGGAAAAGAAGAATTTCAAATGGTTAAGATTTATCTCAAACGCAGAACGATAGAATGCAGACAGATTAAAGAAAGAAGATAGATGGATAGATAGATAGATAGATAGATAAAAATCTATTATTCGTTGCTTTCTTGTTACAACGTTTCGATCGGTATACACTCCGGCCGTCTTTTGGAATGGCCTATGAGCGGGAGGTGAACCAGGATCCGGGGGGACCAAAGGGAGCCAAACAATTTTTGGGGTAGAGCAGTGCATCGAAAATTCGAGAGTCGATACTATATGTCCATCAATGAAATAGTTAATCTGGCCAGCGAATATAGTATTTCGTGCTAAAAGGCTTATAGCAGATGAAAAAGTGGCTAAATGACGTGGGTGTTCGTGCAGTGTGCGCACGCATAGGAACTGAAATAGCTTGGCACCATCTTGTAAAATTCCTCCCAGGGGATGAAAACGGACGTCCTCGGCCGGTCGGGATGTACAACAGTCGAAACGTCGTGATAAGAAAGCAATGAAAGTCGAGAGGACTAGTCTTAACAATACAATGCGCAGGATGCCTTTCAGAATTGGCCGATTGCTTATGAGAAGAAACAGAATGTTTGGAAGAATCATGAAGAGAGCTGGGAGAGAGAAACTCAGAGAGAAACAGAAGAAAGATTGTATAATAGCAACGGAGAAACGAAACAGTTCAAAAGGAGATAAATTTGGACGAATTAAAACAAGCCTGGCTGCTGCATGGTCAAGCTCTGCTCCTACTCCTATTCTATCTGAAGATGATTTCTGCAATTATTGCATGGTATATATATATATATATATATATATATATATATATATATATATATGAAACAAAATATTGAGTTTTCTTTTAATATAATTGTATCCATTTATTAGAATGAATTAGCACTTGCGTAATTTTAACATGAATTTTCGTGGTTATGTAAAGGTTGTCAGTTTTGCTCTGTTGGTGAGAGATCCGCTTGCCGATCATTTGGTCGTGATTTGGGATCATGTTTAGGGAATGTTTGTTTCTTGTATCGGTTGGTTTAAGTTTGCAGCCCTAAATCAAGTCAGGATTGTTTTTGTTCTCGTTGTAACAATAGAAAATTCAACTCCCGACTCCGATTTGTAATGCCGTGCCATCCGAGTTTTGGTTTTCCTCGTTTGTGTTGGCTGGTACATAACTGTCTAGACAGAGTTTTACTAATCTTGCTTTTGATCCTTTGATATGTCCAAATTGTTCCAAGGACTCGTTTTTCACCTTATCAAAGAGAGGTTGGAGGTTGGTCTGGTTTCTTTGTGAGGTTATACAGATCTCATCTATTTGTCTATGCCCAGCGAAAAAAACAACGTAGAATATGATTTTGGAATATGTAAATTTTGACATTTTATGTGATAAAACCAAGACTATGCAGCACGACAGAAAGGGTGTATTTTTCATATATCTTTATACTTGTATCCAAAAGTTCTCTCTTTGATCCAAGAATTACTTTGTTTTTACCGAAAGTAGCCCAGCCCGAGCCTGTTCAGTATTTTACTGCAATTTCATCAATTTGATCATTGAAGACCAACACTAAGGTGCGTCTAAGTATTCAACACTAAGATTGATTCTGATCAGTTAAGGAGGGAATTGGGAATGGGACTAATAATTCCACCCCATAAAAAACCTTCACTGTTGAAACTGCAACGAATGGTTGTGGTCTTGTGCTCCAATAGGGGTCTAAAGGCATGAACATACCATTTAGCCACTATCTCCTTTAGCTACAGGATCTTATCGAGTTTTACACTGAATTGGTAATTCATTCCGTCAAATCACTAACACAAGTAATATGGTTACTTTTTGCTATATTATATCATAAACCGTCGACAAGACCGTCAAAATAGGTTTCTTCAGTTTTCAAGTTGGTTCGGCTTGCTGACTGACTACGTATTTATACATAACGCATATGGCTACGCCAATGGAGATAGAGGGTTGAAATTGTCAACATTTACTCTTTATTGTGTCTAGAAAAAAAAACGTTGTTTTTGTTTTTCTCTCTCAGGTTCATCAGTCTTTTGTAGGGGGGAAATTTGCAATGCAAGTTTATGCCAAATTGATCCCTTTGTAAGTATCCAGGGGCATTAAGGCTGGGTTCTTTTTGAATTTGTACTTTTTAGTTATAACAACCTTGAAATGCAAGATAAGTAACATTTATTCTTTTGTTTGTTTTTTTTTTTCAAATTTTCAGTTAATCACCCCTAACACGACTTGCTGCCAGAAGACACATGACGGTTTCAATTGAGTAACTAACCTGATCTGTTTTTGCATATTTTCTGAATATCAATAAATTGCTTACATAAATAACCCAATATAGAACTAAATTTTGTGCGAGAATTGACGTCCTTTCTAATTCGGTTGAGGATTAGACAGCTATTCAAAGCTCATCTATTTTCTTACAAATGAAAACTTTCTGTGAGTAGCTTAAAAAAATGATGACTGTTTCTTGTTATTCTCAAATGGTTTCTTGTGAACTCAATGTTATTGCTGTATGTTGCTTCATCAACGTGATACATTGAACGTAGAAAGGGAAATGTATCTTATTTGGCGTACGTATGGGAACGTATGAGTGTGCAAGTGCAAGAATGCATGCAAGCGATGTTAGCATCCACCCTGCCTCTCCGTATCTTTGTATGTCTTACTTAAAGACACGGGTGGAACGGGTAGATTGCATGTGGTCATGCGTGTGAAATGATTCTCGAAGTTTGGAAGACAAGTTCAGATCAGATGATAAAAGCGAAAAAATAAGTCACAAGAGAAACGTGCTGTTTCCAAAATCTACCATATATGCCGGTATATAAGACAGACATTTAATCAACTCTTGAATTCATACTGGCGTAATCAAATAACTAATCAATAATGTTACTCTTGATCTTTTAATTTTTAGTAATATTTTAAAAGATTTATTCAATTCAATTCACAAAGTGCAGTTGAAAAATAACAGGTATTATGACAAGGAGGGTTGCATACCGAATCTCACATGGACAGTTATGGGGTTTGGATGAGTTGTAATAAAGATATTCGTACAAATATTCTTACAAAATATTAATCTTATAGTCCGGCATACACTGCAAATAAAATCTGAAAACACAGTGTCATGGGAAAAGAAAGAAAGAAAGAAACTGCTAAAATAAAGATAAAAGATCAGATCAAAAATGTTGAGAGGAAAAAATGACTTACCTCAGTACCAACTTGCAAGATGGTAGCTACAACCATTGCCATATTACGACCCTCGAACAGATCCACAGTTTGGAAACAGCTGTTATCTGGAACACCGTATGCCTTGCAACCTTTCAAGAAAGTTTCAATGTTTTCCATCTACCAAAAAAAGAGTTTGAAAATACAGATTTATATTGATTATTACGATCATTATTGATTGTTATTCGGTCATTATACGAATTTATTCCATTTTATCATTCTATTCTATTTAACGTATGCAAAAAGGAAACAGATTATCTTGTTTTAATACTTGGTTTCCTGTTTTATTATCTTATAAATATTTTTACTCTATATCATTATTGTTGTTTTTTTATCACAGTACAATGAATCCATACACATTATGGGTATATACTTGGATTTTTCGGTTTAGTAATTTTACTAAGGCAGTTACCCCCAAAATGTGTACTGTGGCTCCCCAGGGGCACTGCCGGATATCCGAAAATCATAATTACAGGCCTATCTTTATAACCATTTTCATATTTTTCACTGGCATACAAAGACGTTGCATCTTTTTAAATCTTTAGTGATCACTTTTGTTCAATATCATATAAATCCATCTTGATTGAGATTCAAATTTCATTTTCTTTATAAAAAAATTTGATTTTCTTTTGTATGAATAGAAATATGCTAATCCATCCGTTTTACAATTGCATAGAGATAAATTTTAAAGAAAGTTTGAAGGGATAAATTGCTATCTTTTATACATTAACACATAAGCAATCATAAAATACCACTCACTACCTAGGAACAAATACCGCGTTACATAGGGTTGTTAAAAGTATTACATTCTCGAGGAATAAGTTTGGTACAAACCTGTTTGAAAGGTGTTGAAGTGCTGTTGAATTTCAGTTTCAATGATTTAGCTTCTGCAGGGAGATGATCATCAGGTGTAAGCTCGTAGAGCTTTTGCATCAGTCTGAAAGTAAAAACCATATTACCCTTCTTTATTATTTGTTCATCAGTGCAACAAACATAGAAGTTAATCAATTCATATAATACGCCAGGTGTGTGGCTATACTTATGTAGTTTCCAATAATTTTTTGCGATCAAAATATTTTTCTGATGATCGTTTAGTGCAGCTTCAATGAGCAGTCAGCGTATTAGTGATCCAAGAGTTCTTTGGAATATTGAACTCATTATTTGTGTTCTTTTTGTTATTTGCATAACGTTTCGCTTGCGTCATTCCACAGCCTTCTCCGAGTGTACAATCCGTTTGGAAGGGAAGAGAATCTTTTTCGTCTTCCACATAGCAAAGCTATGTTGTATTGAATGTTCCTCGATACGAGGCAATGCTTTCTGTCTCCATCTTTCAAACTATTTACGGAGACCCAACCATTGTTAGTAGTAATTAAAAACGATGGTAGATACGTTGAAAAGTTAACATCCCTGGAGATAGATTTGTTGTACCTTTAATGAATTTGCTTTCGTGTGCATTTTTTTTTTCATTCACAAAATTTCGAGAGCCACCAACACCACGGCAACAACAACAATCCATAACGAATTTACGGGAAAGTCAGATGGCCATCATCGTCTCAACAGACTACTATAAGCTTGATACTGGTAATTAATGAACCAGTCTAAATAGGCAGAGGAACATTTCGATGATCCAGTTGGAATCAATGCTACCAAAGTTCTACCAATGTAAGTCACTAGAAACTCGGCTAAAATGAATAAAGAATCACTGGTATGACGCAATACAATATATATATTTTATCTTTAGAGACATCTCTTCATGTGGCATTAATATAGAGAAACTATATCTGGCAAGAAGCTAGAAGACATGAGGTGGGGTTGGGCAAACAGTAACTCTGAACTCTTGGGAAACGTCGCCTTTAATCAACCCCTGGTTTCACTGGTTCCACAACCTCCGAGCAAAATTCTGAAATCGGGTAAAATTTCAGAGCTTCCAGAAGTACAGCGAGTTATTGAATCGTAGATGTCGGAAGATGCTAACAAACTGGCCCATTGATATTCAGTTCGAATTCTTCAGATAGAGAATTGTCAATCATTAATTATCAAATTGATGACAGGCTCCCTGGTAGGAGAAATGCGAGTTCAAATCTTACCTAAGGCTTACTCTTTATTTCTAATCTGTGCTGCTTACTTAACGATCATAGATTGGCGATCTGGGTGTCGCAATAAAAAGGAAGAGGAATGAGATGAAAGAAACATTAACTGAAAAATTAATAATGAATAAAAGTTTGGAACTGCGCTTGGTGTGAACCTGGGAGATAAAGGCGGGAATACATTGCTATCACGTCACCTGAACTCATGTTTAACGCCTATTTGGATTGCTACGAAACACTGCTGTAACGGCTATCACGTGATCTAACCATTCCTTGCTGGCCTGTTCATGTGACCACGTCTCACATTTTCTCTTTCTGCTCACATTTTCAGAGTGCATGATTGCGTGGGGTTGATTTTTTTTTTATAATCCAGAAATGGAAGACCTGGTGACCACAAGTAAATCCTACTGCTGATTTTCATGGTTTTGAGGCCTCTTGAGTTTGCATGAGTTCACTTGACGAGATAGCAATGCATTCCCTACAATAGCTCTCATTCATAAATAAGTTCATCATTCGAAGCAGGGTTATTCAAACGGACCTATAACATTTATAGAATTGAGACAGCAATACCGACTCAAAACAAGCCGATGTGCTTTTTTTATCAGGGTTTTATTTTTTTTACTTATTTATTTATTCATTTATTTGTTATTTATGGTTGTTTATTCGTTTTCAGTCACGTTGAAGGAAACCGATGGACAAAAGTAAGTGGAATTCTGACTCAGAGCTTAGCAGCCAAGTAGGTTTTTTGATGAAATTATAAGTATCTAGTACGTCAGTAGGATTGTGTACATTGGGGAAAGGGGACAATACCTCAAAGCGAATAACAATGGGCAAAATTTGAATGAAAAAAAAATTTTTTTAATTTTAATTTTTTTTTTTTGATGACACAGGTAAAATCGTAGGAATATATTTCTTTAAGAATTTAAAAATTCAGTTTTATTTGTGTGCCTGTGCGTGTGTTGCGGAAATCTCTTTGTCAGAAATGAAGCAATCAGTTGCATGAACTATCTAGTTATGTAGCACGCCACAAGAAGGACTATAGTTTCTGTTAGTTAAGGGAGATAACTATTAAATACTAATAATAGAGTAGTCTCCCTTACTTATATTTTTTCCCGTTACAAATGCTAAAACATGGTAATTGTAATTGACCCTTTAATTTAAAACCTCATAGAAAAATAAACATATTAGAATCTGAGCTCTGACGCTTGCTACGGCCTCAGCTGTCATAGCTTGGGTTCTGCATAAAACATTTTTACTTACTCGACCCATTTGCGATATTCGAATTAAACTTAGAGGGAACAGGCTTGAAGTAGAGATGAATTCATGCCTTTCCCCAAAATAGAACACAAACTGTCCCGGCCAGAGTTTAAACTCGACGAGTCTATTCTCTCTGCTTTTAACCACTCGGCCACCAGCGCCTCTATAAATGTATGAATAATGAGTATACTCACTTGACCAGGACGACACCGCTTCGAAGAGATTTTTCGACTTCATAAGCACCAGTGCCGATCTCATCTCCGACCAATTCTTTAATCCACTCACGGATCTCGGCCTCTGAGCCGGAGTCGTATTTTGAGAGCACCTGGAATTACAGAAGGAAGATGGAATGATATTAGTGAAATGGACAGACTAGTGAATATTCAGGTGTACACAAAACAAATGAATCTTCAGGTATGCACAAAACAAATGAGTCTTCATGTATATACAAAAAGTATCAAATATTCAGGAATACACAAGACAAATGAATGTTCAGGTATACACAAAATAAATTATCATTTAAAACCCTTATCCATCGCAAACTATCAGTAACAAGTTATCTATTCTGAGATAAAATACTAGACTGATGGAACTGGGTTGCCATCAATTACAAAAAACAGGAATTTGAGCTGAGTTATTCATGAAACTGCAATGGTGGAAAGTTCCATCGTTTGCAGTAAATGAGTTAAGAAACACCCTTTGGGTTTTAAATTCCATCATCGGATAAAAAATACTACTAGAAATTGTACTGGGGAGTGGTGAATTTACGCATAGCAACTTCGGCTCCAAACATAACCCCTTTTTGGTCTAAAAATAATTCATTTTTCTTATCTACCCCCAAATCGCGAAGAAAATGGCCTTGAGCGCCGCACCCAATGATGATGATTATGACCTTACTAATTACCACCAGTTATTCCCGGCTGATATCTGTACTTTTAGTTTATGCTGCTTTTACAAGAATGCGAATAGACTAGTAATAATTGGCCGAGGATATTAACCCATTGAATGCGACAGGAACAATTAGTTACCTATTGCAAGATAAAAGATACTGTCCACTGCAAGATAATCCATTGCAGGTCATCCATTGCAAGATAAAAGCCACTGTCCATAGCAATACAAAAGCCAATGTCCATTACCAGATGATCCATTGCATGCCAACCATTGCAAGATAAAAGCTCTTACTCAGAGATAGAGCTGAGTTGCCATCGAAGACGTTAATCTGAATAGAAATCTTTTTCAGGATTTCTCAATTTTCAACGATTATTCTCCTACTCACTTCCAGTATAGAGATCAGGGATAAGAACAAACACGTCTGGTTGGTCACCCAAACCACTACGTGACCATTAAAAATTTTAAAAAATTAAAGCATGAGCAATTAGCATAAACTTACATTGTAGATTGAATTCCTCACTAAATACCTATTTTGTTGGGGATTAAAAAGAAGTTTTTTTTCTTCGCTTAATAAGGAATAAGTGTTCAAATTTCAAATTGTGTTAGACAGACAGACCCACTTGAAAACCGAACAAACCTGCGCTGGTGCTGACAGTTTTGGTCGACGTCCTTTTGTGTAGAAGATATAATTTTACTGTATAAACACCATCCTCTCAGCACATTTCAGAAATACGTTTGTATCTATTCGCACCAACTCAAATGCATCAAGCTAAGCTTTATTATCGAGTATTTACGAACGTACAAGAATGGATCAATTGATCCGTTGCCTGGTATGTAATTTTGATCAGAATTCTTTTCATTGAATACTGTTCGACCTGTGAGAGTGATATTCACAACTGAATCAAGTGAATCGGCAAGAAAAGAGATCATGTTGAAAAATGAATATTTGTTGTGTAAAATAAACGTCTTTTCCATCATTAAGCTACAGATGTATTGATGTAGCTCTCTGTCTTGCCTTTGTAATTATTTAGATTCTTTCCAATGGTTACATTTTGCTTAGTCAGTGGAGAAGGAATTGAGTGTCTCAATGTTATACTAATATCTACTAAGCTCACCATAGTATATCACAAGATCAGATGGGGTTAGGGGAAACAGAAGAAGAAAGACTGTAGTGCACCACTCTCCTAAGAGTGAAACTTCAGTCTGTTTTGAAAATCAGCATTTAAAATCTTGGTTTTCATCTGGTTCATTTATCGACCCCTGGCAGTCGTGGGAAATTTGTTACTATTTCAGCTCTGAAGCAGACCATAAAATATTCCCAAAACTTATTCTGGCACAAGGTGGACCCGGTGGGGATCTAACTCCACACAGTAGTTATGGGATGCTAGACTAACTTGTCAACTATTACTACGGCCAGGCATTCTATCTAGGATCTTGTTTTTCAGAAGATCAGCAACAGCTGAGGTGCTTCTGCCTTATCATAGATTGGTTATCATGGTCATGGTCTTTACTTTCATCGCAATGGCTCATCAGGATGAGTGTACGTGAAGGTTATCTACGCTAGCATCCAGACGTAAATAGATTAAGAAAAACTTATATCTGATGAATGCACAATACGTGTACATACAAGTTTCCTGAATGTAATCCCTGCTTTCAGGCGAGGGGAAATAATCTCCGGGACTTCCCCAATGCAGGCATTACAATAGCGTCGAATTTGGATTCAACACCAACCTCATTGAGCCTCTGCCTCAACGATTTCCAAATTCAACACTATTCCAATGCCCGTTTTGGGTAAGTCTCGGAGATGAAGCACTGATTATTTACCCTTATAGCCCAATCTGGGAACCCTGCTTTTTGGTGGGATTCGTATTTCGTATTTAAAGAATGTAATATTTTCTTGTCATCGGTACAACACATCACTAATATTCACACATATAAAATAAACTAACACAGGCATAATGTTTATATAGATAGTATTAATTACTCGCAGAGGAAGTAGAAAAGACGTGAATCATGTTATGCTGGCAAATAAGCTCTGTTCAAAAGCAGTCCCCACCCCTCCCACCGGTCATTCGATTTCAAATGCTTGATATACGAGGCGCTATCCAAACGTTTGGGGAACATGAAGCGCGAAATGACTTCCTCAAAGAAAAGAAAAATGATAAAAAAAACGAGGTTCTTCATTTCCCGGAAACGCTAAGTAATTTGACTAATGATGAGATGTATCACTGTGTTCAACTCCCCCAAACATTTGCATAGCACCACGTATACCTGCAACGTACTGGTGATGTTTCATCCAAAGTTCTCAGTTGATGAAGCTTGTCTTCTTAGATTCAACCAATTTCAATAATTAAATCTATGTGTACCTCGGAATATGATTGGCAGTGAAATATTCATTTTGTTAAAAGGTTTTGCTTTGAACATGACATTTTAGATCTTACTATAATTCACCAAATATCTATCCGTCTGACAGTCATTGCATGACCAAAGACCAAATGGTGCGATGGTCAACAAATCTTCGATTGCCAACAGCATCCCTGGGCATGTTTTGGCATATTGGGCATTGGAAATTCCAAAGTTCTTTCAAGTTATTACAGCAGGGGTCAATTTATAATGTATGTATAATGCTAAACCGGTTCCTTACGTATTGTCCATAAGATTAGCTAAACCGAATCTCTATAATCTTGTTTAACCGTATAAAATAGACATACAAGTGAAATTTCGTCCATAAGGCTAATAATCAAACCCGTATAGTAAATTGAAATTTAGAATTCGCAGAACTAATCATTTATCTCTGCCATGGTGGATGGTGTTGACAGAGGTATGCGCCCTCTTGAATGCTTTCTAGTTATCTAATTAACTATCTTGTTGATTTGGCTGACTCAGTTTTACGCACATAAGTCATAAAACTCCATTTCGTACAGCTTTCATTTTCTTAACGATGCATCTCTGATATTCGTGGTGAGAATTCAGACAAAACTCAAGTGAGATACTTTTTTTTTTCTGGGAGAGGAACGAGGTGGGAAGGCTAAAGAGCTGAAGAGACCGTGGGAAAGAGATAGCAATCAGTGTATAGGTTTTGGGAAAAAAAAAAGATCTGTTGTTTGGGGGAAGGGGAGGTTCTTTTTTGGCAGTCAGATCTTCGAGATAAAATATGTTGGCAATTGATTAATTAATTTTTTTGCTTACAGGCAGACGAGGGTGGGGAGAGAGATTTATACAGAGAAAGACGAATCAGAAGTGAACGTTATAGAAAAGATGGTGAAACAAATCTTCAAGATTATGACAGTAATTATTTAAACATATGTCGTATCTGCAGATATTGACACGTGAAGATAGATATGCGAGTAAGTTTTTATACTTATGCAGTGAATCTAATCAACATATAAGAATTAATAAGCTGATGGTTCAGTTGGTATATCCGTATTTGCTCGCTAATACAGCCGAGCAATTTGTATTCTCTATTCTCACTTGGCTCAGCACAATCTTCCTACATCCGATTTGGCTTCTGTGCCGAAGAAAGCTGAGCTCAGTAAACCTCTCTCTCTCTCTCTCTCTCTCTCTCTCTCTCTATATATATATATATATATATATATATATATATATATATATATATATATATATATATATACACACACACATATATATATATATATATATATATAGAGAGAGAGAGAGAGAGATAAATTAATAGGATATATCATAGATTCATCATCAAATTTGCATTAAAAATAATGCCAATATTATCGAACATGATAGATTGAAAATAATAGCTTTTCAGAGATGTAAATTGTCGTAAACAATTGATAATAATTCAACACGTATGTTATACTATAAATATAATAAATAAGCATTTAATAGGTACAAAGTTTTCACTGATTTGTGGGGGGGGTCGAAAATGTTACAATTTGACTTCAGATAGATGGATAGGCAAGAGAAATCCGGCTATTTGATATTTTTTGAGCAAAATATCATTTTATATTGTCAATTTTCGAAAATATAAAAATGGCATTATTCCCTTCGAATATAATAGTTTTATGGGTGCAAATCGATACAAACGGAAAACATTTAAATAACCAACAACAGATGAACTAAAACTGGATTTTAACCTATCAAAAGATCAGTCAAACCAAAAGTTGAGTTCGCAATTTGGATAAACTGGTTACAGATTATCATTTTCAATTGTTGCGGGACTACTTTCTATTGCCATCTTAATTTATTAGATTTTTTATCGCAACTTCTATTCAGACCAAAGGCATTTTTCGATATCTGAATATCCTCCCGACCAAAAGTCGAAACCTTTTAACAATGGAAATTACTTCACAAAATATAAATTTTTTGTTAAATTCGTTTCACCAACATGTTTGCCTATCGGCTTTATCGAAGTGGCTATTTCGAATGAATCAATATTGAAATGTTCGTTCATTTCGAGTAACAACGCCTCAGAATATCATAACGCTTGGGCGGCAAACGTTGCGATATTTTGTGATGTTATTACTTGAAATAAACGAACATTTCAATATTGTTTCATTTGTAATCGCCACTTTGATAAAGTGCCTCGCTTCCTGCCCCAACCCTGAACACAATACACTTATATCATTATTATCATTGTTGTTGTTGTTATCATTTCTGTGAATGGGGGTTATTTAGAGATTGCAGCCGCCCATAAAGAACGGCGTGCGGTCTACTGGGCAATGGCGAACGGGGAAGAAAACATGAAACCACAGGAAAGGAAGGAAGGGCTTCAAGCCAAAAATTATGAAAGCTAAAATATATGAAACGGTACAAGACTTGGAAAAGGAGGAAGAGGAGAAAGAATATCTCACTGCATTTTTATCCCATCCATCATAAATGCCAGACGTTATGTCAAGTGTTTTTTCCATTCCGGCTTCCAGTACCATCATCAAGTTTCACCTTGGTTATTTGATATTGCTATGAAGTAGGAAGATGGTTCTACGTTTCACCTTTTTCTCTCATGGATAACCGTAAACTGTGCCAATTCCAAGTTACCTGGCCCATAGGATGCATTTACAGAAGATGAAGAACCAGGATCTCATTATAAGAAATGATGATTGGATTCCTTTTCGTTCAGATGTGTAGACAGAATATTATCTAACAGTTACGCCGTAAAATACGATACTTGTTGGGAATCAAAACTACGACCCAGTTGATGGGATATCATAAATCCTTACAAAAGTAGTATATTACACTAAAAGAAATGAGAGAATTCAGGGCTGCCTCCTCTCGGTGGGGTATTAAAGCACACCCTAGGATATATTTTGAAATTTAAGAGACATTTAGGGCCATATGGGATGAATATTTGGATATACACAGGATAATTTTTCTTACCAGTATAAGGTTCAAATAGAGAATTTTAGTAGTATTTAGGAAGTGAGAGAACGCTGTTCACCCTCCCACAAAAGTAAGGGAGCGCTGTTCCTACGCATCCCCACAACACTATACCACCGCCTGAGAAACGCGCAAGTAATTTCAACCAAGATTATTAAGTGCGGGTCTGCATGGTGATCTATTCTATAACATCTATAATAATAAACACCAAATAAAATAGCGTTCAAGGACATAGGTAAAATAAAATTCGACCCCAATTGTTTAACACTCCACACCAGTAGTTCCCAACTGAGAGGAATTCCTCTTAAAGGCGGGTGGGGGGATTCAGGTAGTTCAAGTGGAAAATAAGGCAATTAAGTAAAAATAAAAGTCGAGGTGAATCTTGTGTCCCTAATTATTTTTGTTTGCTTCCTTTGAGTAACAAACACACAGCAGCAACTGAACACTTTCAAAATTGAACTAATTCTTATATAAAGTTGTCTAATTATACGCAAATTGAAATAATTTTGTTGAATCATTTATCGTTGCAATTTACTTATATGAAAGGGCGAAAACTAGTAATCTTATTGGCAAAAGTGAGAAATGAGCATGAAAAGGTTGGGAGATAATGTTCTATACCATTTGATTCTACCGGCTGAGAACCGAAGCAGCCTTTGTGTTCAACTTCACAGATTGATCGGAAGCGTTGTTTCCGATTTACTTAAGTAACTTAACACATTTATGTAAAAATCAGATTTAATATATTTATAGCAGATATTTGCACTTTATCAGTATCGTTGGATCTTACAGGAAGCACAATCGATTCCCGTTATCACGGCATTGAATGGGATTCAAGAGCACCATTATAACGAATTTGCAGCCATAACGTGTGGATTTTATAAGAAGCGAATTAATAATTAACTTATCCCCGACAATAGTCTTGCGAGAATATGAAAACAAACGCTCCGTTAGAATTCATGACTTTACAACCAGAGTTGTCTGTATTTACAAGAAGAGTACATTCTGTCTCTTTTAGACATGTATATACTGCGAATCCAGAAATGAAATATAACCTAAAACCCTATGACAGCTGTCCATTGTTTCAACCCCAGAGTACTTTTAAGGCTCGAATAATCAGGGGGAATTTAGTGTAAGCGCAATAAATATATACAGGTACTCTATCAGTGTATATAGGTCAGGGTCTCTCAATCCTTTTTTTTTTTTATCCCTATTGCTCCCTTTGGGTTTTTTTTTAAGCAATTGTCCCCCACGCTGCAAAATTCATAATCGAATTAAAATGGCTCTTTTCTTGTGTTGTCTTTTATTCTATGCAACTCTTGGGCTTCATACTTGGCTACTACATTTTCGATATTTGGATCGATATTTGAGTTTTAATCCGTTTTTGTTATAGTTTTATTTCATTATAAATTGTGAACAGCTGATAATTGGAGTTTCAGGACGACCTGTACATGCTTGCACGATGAAATAACATGATAACGGAAACGGTTGTTAATATTTAAGACAATTAAGAAAACATATTTTGTAATTGACAAAGTGAGAGTAGCCTCCCCTTACTTTCTGAATTAACCAATAGACCATGAACATTTCAAAAGAGAATCTCAAAGGGTTAGTCACAATCTACCGCCCGTCAACTTTCGACAACTTGGGAGAGATATTTACTCCGTTAAGAATGACTGTACAAGGTGATCAAAAGAGATGGGAAAAACTAGGCTTAAAGCCATAAATATTTCTTATGCCATAAGTAGGACATTGATTATCGTTGTTTCATTAAATGAACATGTTAATATGACCGCTAATTTATGAAGAGATAAACTGAAGAAGATATTAACCCATTAGCTGTGGCAAGTGGCGAAGAGTTATAGTTATCCATTGCTAGTTATTTGCAGTAAGATAAAAATCCTGCCTCGCAAGTAAAACCGAGTTGCCATCAATCACAATAAAACAGACATTTTGGGGGTTAGCCATATAACAGCAATGGTGGAAATTCAGGTAATTCGCAGTTAATGTGTCAGTTACTCGATTCTTTGTAGTGAGTGAATATACTAAAGCAATATAGCACAAAGCCACACCATAACAAAACATTATTGATTCTTTTAGTTGCGTTTATTTTATTCTATTTCCAATTGCTTTCATCACAACTGCTCAAACCGCCAGTCTACAGCCATCATTCAACAGCATGGATTGAACAATAAGAATAAGTTTTAGGCGAGACACGAGAGACTCAAGCTTGGGAAGCCTCTCTATGTAGGACAACAGCTCAACCGGATATTGATCAACCAACGTTTTACGTTTAGTAAATCAAATCTAATACTTGAGCTTCCTTTTTTAGTTCTTCTCCGATCACTATCTGGTATATTAGATATTTTTGTTTTAGATACAATTGTAAGATTATTATTAGTAATCTGATCTCAAATCTTTATTAGATAAGGCATAGTGGATGATAAATCTTATCAGGGCTGCAATAAATCTGCCCAATTTCAAATATATTCAGATTATCGTCTCGCTTATCATTGAAGTAACCCAAACCTGAATGAGATCATCTTCAGTAAAGATATTGGGATTTCGAATTTTTTTAACTACTGATTGATACATTCGGCCAAGAGAAGAAATTTCCTTGCGTATTGTCTTTGAGTAACTCCATCGAGAATCATAACTCTGATATTTAAAAATTGAATTTTGATAGAACTAACAGCTATAATTATGGATTTGTCTTCTCTTATCAAGATCATGACCTATATCATGAGTCTTCTGAAAATGGCAAGACGAACAGCCGAAAGCGTCGAGTCAGAGGGTAAATCAAAAATTCTATTCACAACAGGCTTTGATCATGAAACTATCTCATCAATCTAAAGCCAATGACACTTCTCGTCTTATTGACACTGAGGAACCATCTGTCGGTGGCATTGTGCTTGTAAAATCTGAACATGACTACGTTAGACATAAAAAAATATCCACGTATACAAAACCCAATGTGTATCCATGTATAATCATATTTGCACGTAATACTCCGAACCTAGGCAAAAGTGCTGCAGAACGAACAGATTCTCTGGTATAAAAGCAGAAGTGACGGTCCATACGTGACCATTTTTTACGGGTACTAATGATACATATTGTGGATAAACAGCAGAACGCAGACACGGAGAGTGTTTTGTCATTTGCAACATATTGCATTAAAATAATACAAAGTATTTCTTTGCAGTATGTGTATTTACACATCTCGTTGATTCTATACCCGTTTGGGATGGTTTGATCCAGCGAAGAATTGTACAGCATAAACTGGATAAGAACGTAGATCTGAGATAAGAGCAATGCATAAGACATGGCTGGATGTCAGTGGGACTGGGTTAGTGGCAATGATACTTCGGATCCGAAACCATGCCCGACCACAGGGGCATCATCCAATGAAGACTTTGTGGGACACCCTCATGCGCGTGCATATACGTATAGTTTCATTGGAAAACCAACCAAGTGCATTGGTGACTAGCATAAAATCGCTAATGCTGACAGTTACTACAGAAAGGGCAACAAACAACACCGAGCAGAATCATTGCTTTTTCGGCAACCTTTATCACATCCAGAAACTGTAGTCGTTGTATTGTCGGGGGATATGTCTGGTAAAACTCGTACAGGCGTCTCTCTTTCCTGGTGCATAACGCAACCAGAAAGTACAAGTTCTGGTTGCTTAGTGGAAATTAGAAAACCAAAATGTGATGAGCACGAAATACCATGACTCAACAACTGCTGTAACACAATTATGTTCCATAGAATAAGCGCACGTAACTGCATACGTTTAAACATGTTCAGCTATTGAATTTATAAAACATAGAAAATAAAACCCAACCTAAATCGATATATTTCACTCGCCTGAAAAATCTTTGACTATTCAACGGTTCTTCAAAATGGTATCCTAACTGAATCATTGAATAGAAGTTACTTTGTAAACCTTCCTCCATTTCTCTCGTCATTAGTAGACACGAATTTATTTTAAACTAGTGCATCGTATAAAGCCTGAAATAGTTGATAATATGTGCGATACTTAATGTAACCTAAAAGTAAACAACACCGTCACAACCGAAATAACCTTGTTTTTTTCTTTCCACATCGTCGTAGTTTATAATGCTGACTGTCAGTAGAGAAAACGAAAGTGTTTACTAGAGGGGATTTCCATTTACGCGCTCAAATTAACGATGCAAAATGAATTGCTGAAACAAAACATTTCATTATAAGAGTTTCTTCTATTTCTTTCGCCCATTTCAAAATCCAAGTTATTCTTCATATCTTGAATGCTCAAAGTGTCACTGGCTTGTTACTGACAAACCAAAGTATTCATCAGTTTTGAAGATCAAGATATGATTTAAGCTCCAACGTTTTCAGACTGAGATACCTTTCATTACTCACTAAAATTCATAACACTATTTTCAAATCTAGCTCACAATTACTAAACTTTTGTAAACAGTCAAGTTCTTTTACTTATAAAATACTCGCTGTCCACAGGACAATTCACATCAGCGATAAATTCGTAATAAATCTAAAAAATAGGGATGTATTTTTTTTCAAAGCTCAAACCATAACCAATCATATAACCCTGAGATATTCATCTACTTAATCATTCCTGGTTCAAATTCTTCAAATGATACTGTCTTCGATTTGTTGTCAAATGGAATAATAGAGAAAGGTGTAAGCGATGACATGATTAACAAGTTGAATAATATTTTGTCTTGCACTGTACGTAACATGATCCTGATTGCGTTTATCTAGACTTACATGCAACCTTTTTGGGTGGTCCAATTGACGCGTCTGTAAAATCTTCGAAAACTATTTACATAAATGCCATATCGTAATGCTATACTCTTCCCTGTTGTGTGAGCAGGTTTATCTCTGCCCTGTAACCATTGTCTCAGCATTGGCATAAACCAAGAGGAATTAGGTAGATAGAGTGCGCAGATCATCTCAAACAAGCTTGTCCTCATATTATTTGATATCGCACTGACATTACAAAAAACGACCGTATGTTCACAACCTTTTTAGAACACAAACCTGAACAGAATGAACGTGTTTGATTGGGCTTTCAAGTTGGTGCGCTACCCGCTCCGAGCGGATCACTCCCCCAAAATGCAGTGCAAGACCCCCAAAGAGAGGCTGGCAGATGGTGCAAAGATTGCCAGACGCAAGTGACGCACTCTTAACAGAACGAAAGTTTGCAGAACTGGAGACAATATGGTCAGGTGCGGTTTCAAGACCGGAGAATCCTGTGAGTGGGTTGAGAAGGTGCAAAGCATTTAATATGTTCAACCGAACTGCCTACTCTCACCTGATTTAGTTAACACTGACCCGCTAAACATCAATCAAACAACAGAATATTGACCGGCAGTCTGACGCAACAAGCTATAATATGAACAAGTGCATTAGTATTTTTTCATTTACATTGGTGCTTACCAAATTAGTCGAATCCTCAAGAACACAGCGCGTTCATTAAAAAAGACCTAGCGTACTACACAGTCTGTAAGGCTACATAGTAGGTAAGTAAACACATGTAAGAGATGTTTCTAATTATGGATACCTTTTATAATGTGTGGACATCGTTAACCTACGCATCTCGCAGTTATGTAAGTATAAATAAAGTAAAAGTTGTGGATGTAATCGTAGTAGTGATGAAAGATACTTATCTGTAATCAAGTGAGCAGACCTGAAAAAGTGGGCCAGGCTGCATTCATTCATTTATGAATGAGAGTAATATCTTTTTCAATTCCCCCTAACCCCAGTAAGCGAGTTCTTTTCTGTTTAGTCATGCACCGTAAAGCGACGAATAGCCCTCACTGACGGGATTGTAGATCTGGGTGATGACCTACAAGGATCAATTCGCCCCTGTCTTTGCATGCATATGTCAATATACAAATGATTATACGTGTGATAGTTGAAAACCCGGCTCAAGAGGAGCTCTCGTGGCTGGGATTTGTGAATTGATCCAACGAACTGAAAGAAACCGCCCTACGGTCCGTTTTTCAGTGAGATGTCTACTTTATGCAGTCAAACAAAAATATGAAGATTTGGTTCAGCTAAACTGACTGACAAAAAGGTTGCATCTAGTTTAGCATTATGATTACATTGTAAACCAGACCTCTTGCTAAAAATTTTCGAAGTTTTGAAATTTCAAAAAAATAATTTACTAAAACTATGCTCCGACGTCCGATCAGTAAACACAGAAAGTTTAGTGGTCGTAGCCCAATATATATATATATATATATATATATATATATATATATATATATATATATATATATATATATTAGCGAATCAAATGAAGCATGACAATGATCTATATATATTGCAGCCATCCAATGTAACTAATGTCGTAAAAATCAATTTTCAATTATCGATAAACTATAACAATTCTTCCAGCGCACCAGTCTCAACGAATACTAGAATTCAAATCAATTCTTGAAAAACCTACGCATCTGAATTCGCCTTTCAAGGGTATTAAACCCTCCAAAATGCCCTTTATTTTTTAGTTACTATGAAGTGAAAGAAGAATCTTGAGACGTAAAAGGATCTCAGTTTCAAAGTTAATCTATGTTATCTAATCAACTGCAGAAGACGACAAATCGTGGCAATTATCCATTGCAAGATAAAGGCCCATGTCCATCGCAAGATAAAAAAAAAAGCCCTGACTCACATATAGAACTGAGTCAACGTAAATAATGATAAAACAGAAATCTTAGAGGGTTAACCATAGAACTACAAAGGGTTAACAGAATCATGGACTTTTCCCAACCGTCTGCTCCCCTACAAATATTATCAACGTACGAACGTGATGCTCTTCCGATTAACTGATATGGTTTCTCGTCTGGCAAAATGTCTCTGAAGTTTCTTTTGATGTTTTAACACAAGAAATGATTAAGTTTTCTCTAGTATCTGTCGTTTTTATCTTCTAAATGACCCTTTTTTCCGAGATTTCATTTTTTATTCTTTCTGATTATTATCCCCGCTGTTTCTAATCTTCTTTTTCCGATGTAATCATCTATGTTTGTATTTGATTCTGAGTTCGGGTTTGTGGTGTAAGTTTATATGAATAATCTCATATCAGTAATATTCATAGCCCCCTACTAATTGATCTTTAGATTATTTTCTTGTAGAATATGGACAAAAGAAGGAACTCTAAAGAAGACTTCAATTTATCTACAATGTCTTATCTTTGTGTTCTACTCAAACGAGGGCAGTTCCCGTTCCAAAGGCGAATGTTAGGAAGGGGTCGGACTTTTTGGTGTGTGGAGCAACCTGCCGTAATTCTAATCCAAAATAATTTTCCGTCCATCGTACGAAACTACACCTTTGAAGTTCATCGATTACTTTTCTTTACTTACCCATTTCGATATTTCATACCATAATTAAGATGATTCAAAAGAAGGAAAGTCAAAGGAGATGAATCACTGATACAATAATTTTGATTTTTATCTAGTTATTTATTTATTTTCATTCGATTTCTCGAGAACTGCTGATCCAAACGACTCCCAACACGACACTGAACTACCCCGTTGTGTTGAGTAACATATCTGGCGGATTTCAACTTCGAACAATGCTCGATCTTTCGAACAAATCCACCTGTCAAAGACAAGAGCCTACAAACCTACATCACTTGCAGGACGTGAAAAGCTGGTGATGACCAATTGGGAAACTTCGGTCTTAATTCAATCTGCTCGTTAGTTTTTCTTTTTTTTTTTTTTCAATCACTGCTAAATACATATTATGTATGGGTATACAATTGCACATGTACAAATAACGGAATAGACTTTATTTGAAAACTAAAACGATTCGTCAAAGAAGGATAATTGATGGCAAGTAATTTCACTCAAAAAGTATAGAAGGCAATAGAGTACAATACCCCAAAAGGAAGTAGTGAATACAATAGTATTTGCCGCTAGAGACGAGCGTGAAGAGCGAATATTTCCCATCTGCCAACTGGCCCCGCCTCTGTCCAGGTCAACTTGTGGTCCTTAACGGTCTTCATGTGTTCCAGTCTAAAAACACCGAAGAGATTCAGGGTTCTTTGGAGCAGATTTGATTGTAACGATAAAACACAAGCGGCCATTGTTTAATAGTGAAGAAGAACTCACACAGTCTGTACTTATCTATAGTAATTTGAAACCAAGTATTTCATAAGTACACAGACAGATTTCATTTGACAGAGAGATTGTTATAAACCTTCTCGTTGTCTGAACACGCACTTATACGGTTGGATCCACACTGTTTTATATATACTCTCTCTCTCTCTCTCTCTCTCACACACACACACACACACACACACACATATATATATATATATATATATATATATATATATATATATATATATTTGTATTGTATATGTGAAGTGATCAAACAGAATGTTGATGAAAAGAACAATTAGAAGGTGAACAAAAAAACTCAAGAGAAAGTAAGTGTTACATCTTTTTCGGAGATAATATTTGCTGCAGTTCTTCAGCAACAAAGATGTAAACAGCAAAATTTTCTGTGAACTGCTGCAAAAACTTCCTCTCTGAAAAAGATGGCTGGCACTCGTCGAAATGCATCGAAACTTGCCCACGAGATAATAAAGATATTCATGATAAATATCTACTAACTCTTGAGTTTTTCCCCTCAGCTTCTAATTCATTGTCTTTTTCGTTAACATATATATATATACTAATTTTTGTTCTGATAACTGAACTCTTCCTTTGTGCTCTTGATCCTATAATCACAACCGATCCATTCATCAGCCTTCCTCAAGTGTATAATCCGTAAGGAAAGAAAGAAATGTCAATAGAAGAATGTATAAACTGGAATCACCTCCTTACATAGAATGAACAAATGCGATTCGTATCTTGCAGAGAGACAGAAATTTCTTTTCTTTTTTTCCCCAGATTATACACCTGGGGGAGGCTGAAGAATTGGTCGACAAAAACGTCGTGATAACAACATCATGAGCACAAAGCGCAATTATCCGAACAGAATTCGGAATGTTGATGATTCTTCTCAAAGTTAAAATACAGTATATAAATATATATATGTACATATATGTGTGTGTATGTGTGTGAGTGAGTGTGTTTAATGGTTTTTCACAGATTTATTTTTTCTGGTGTATATTTAAAGTGAAAAACATGACGAAGTTGGTATTTTGGGAGGAACCCGCGTTTCTCAAAGCCTGTAGTTCTATGCAACATACACAATGCAATTACGACGCTCCTGAGACATTTGGCAATGGTTTATCATTGTGTTTTGTTTATTAATGGGCGGTTTTAATAACTAAACCAAAAGAAAAATAGGAAGCCAAATGAAAGAGAGAAATTACGAAAGAAAGAGGATGCAACTCTGTCATCATTTAAAAATCGTGCTTTGTCGATGAACAATAAGTTTCTCTGACATTTCGCCCAAAAAGCAATTCTCTTCTTCGTCGGATCACCACCCAAGTAACAACAGATGGATAATTTACGTAGTTCGTTTAGAAAAAAATTGAACACAACTGAGAAAAAGAAGATGAGCCAGAGACAAGGCTGTAAATTTCTAGAGAATGTATCATCATTGGCTTTACAATCAATACGAATGTTATTGTCACCATTTCATAAATCCGTAACTGAAAGGTTGCTCATATTACAAAGAGAAGACCATTGCCAACAATTTCTATTAGCATTTTTCAAGCTGTAAGCGTATATGCCCACTATTAAAGGAAGGCATTTTATGGTATCAATAAGCGTGTCCAATTATGATAATTATCATGCAACCGAAGTAACGTCTAAGTTTCACTTTTGATATAAGTGTAACTATTTAGAACTATTCAGATCATTTTGATTCTTTGGTTTAATGGACTCGTATAGTGGACGCATTAACATTTTTGCTAGACATGCAAAATTGTGAGTAAGGACCCTCGCTTGGGGTTTGACGCACGTCAATGAGCTCAAGTTGCCCTGAAAAGAGCAAATATGCAAAGAATCTGCAAATTTTCACGGAGGCAAAAGAACATGCCTGATATTCTGGGGGTGCGAATGCAAGCTAATGCAATTGCTCATCATGGGTCCCAGATTCTCTAATTTTACGTTTTGAAATACAATCCAATAGTGCACCACTGAGCTGTTCTCGACCGGGGTTGGTTTTTTCTTTGTTTTACCATGATTACTCATTCGTTATTTTTATTTACGGATCTCTTCTATAAACATAACCTCGTCATCACACAAGTTCCGTAAAAGTAATACTTGATATTGATATTCATGTACATAAAACGCAATATATATATATATATATATATATATATATATATATATATATATATATATATATATATATATATATATATATATATATATATATTACTCAGATTTTATTTCATTTCATCAAAAGCTGAAAGAATACACCGGACGATTAAAGAGAAATAATGAGATTTTTCAAGCAAATACTTTATAACTATATTTATTCTAATGAACAATTTACAACAGAACGAGGTACAAAAACAACAAATATTTTGAAACTATATTCATTCTAATGATCAACGCAGAACAGAATGAGGCACTAGGACAACAAATACTTTGTAGCATATAAAACCTGCATTAAAATACGCTCATAATTGAGCATCCATTGGTATATGTACATATTTTCTTTCTCTGATGTTCCTATCCAAAGATTGATCCCAAACTAGCCGAAACGGACTAATTACATCTAAATGTAAATCTGCAAGACACTAATCATATATCCCAAGACTAAAGATCAAGACTCTAACATTATATAAGAAACGTCCCCGAAGGTCTTCATATTACTCGGAGAATGTTACAAACTAGAATGAACTTTCAAAGAGTTTTTCGGACGATTCTTGTGGTTTGTGTTGTTAACACGACGTTTCGGCCGATCCATTCCATTGCCTTCTTCAGGTATACTATCCAAATGTGATGGTGGTTTACTGAGTCGACCGGAAAACTCTTTGAATGTTGATGGCCCTTATCAAAACTATCGACAGTATCTTGAATTAACTTCGATGACATGAAACGATATAAATATATATCCTTCAATGAATAACAGAAACACTTTTTTGTAACAATCCTACGACTGTTAACTCTTCTTCTTGTATTTCTCAGTGACGTAGCTAGATACTTGGGGGCTTGGCCCCTTGAGGGCCCCCTCCAACAGTTGGTGAGATTTGATGAAAAGAGGAACTTTACAATAAATAGACATGCAGTATTACTTAATATATGAGAAACAACCGCAGAGGCTGAGTTATTATTTATACGATCCATGCATGTACAAATATAACCTTGTTATTGCAATAATTTTAGAAATGCAGTAGATGAACTTAACTATTTATAAAGCTTTTCAAATAACCACACCCCCGCCAATTCAGCTACGTCTCTGCCTTTTTTTTTTTTTTTTTTCACCTAACTTTTTCCTTCTTTTAGTTCGCATATAAAGTATACGCTACATGATTTAAAGTGGTTAATATCCGCCCTGGCCCAAAACAACTCGGCCATTGTGGGCAACACACATTACTCTTTTGTGGAATCGGGAAATTTTCTTCTTTTTTTTCCAAGACTTTATTTTCATTTATACTGATAATACTCAAATCATTTTGTTCGTCGCCTTTCGAAAAAAAATATCATCGCTATCGTCCTCGTCAAAATCTATTCCACCATTGCATCTTTGTTATCAACTTCTTATTTGTTGGTTTTAGAATAAGTGTCAACATATGGGCAACCAATTTAATTCAGCCTAGAAGCGCACAACTGAATGAACATATATGCATATATCTATCTCACCCAATGAAGATATTCACTAAGCTCAACCTAGTCGGACACAAGGTCAAATTGTGGGCCACCCAGCGGGGATTGAAGTCTGTGTGTGTGTGTGTGTGTGTGTGTTCACTAGTCCGATAAATTTATACATATCATACTTGGGTATACCATTTCTCTCTCTCTCTCTCTCTCTCTCTCTCTCTCTCTCTCACGTTTTCACATGATAAACGATGTAATCGTGTTTTTGGACACTCTTTGCCAAATAGTCTCCTACCCTATCGTAGCTGGTCAGTTTGATAATAATAATAATAATAATAATAATAATAATAATAATAATAATAATAATAATTAGTGTTACTATTAAGAGAGAGAGGGGGAGAATGGGATCAAATTATGCTTCTTCAAAGAAAGTGGCGAAGAGTGGAAGTTATCGATTGCAAGATAAAAACTCTTGTCCATTACAAGATAATACGTTGCAAGTTATCCATTGCAAAATAAAAGCTCTGACTCATGAATAGAACTGAGTTCTCATCATCCACAGTAAGAGGGTCACTGTTTAAAATCGCCCTCCTATTTACCCTTGACTATTTCGTGAAGACATAGTCAATTGTGCGGGTGGCCTAACGATTGACGTGCGGAGAATGGGATCGATGAACCGAGTTCAAACACCAGTTGGAACTGTTCGCGTTCACTTTACAATGACGCCCTTGTGAAAGGCATGAATCCACTTCTCCAGCTACCGGTAAATAGGGGTGCAATTGGAGTCCTTTAGTCCTGTAAGACAGTCCATCGGGCGTAGGGCAAGCACCCTGTCCCCATAAAAAAATCTATTGCGATAAGAATCATTGGGTCTTCATAAGTCGTGTACGAAAGTTTCGAAAGGCCACTAGATGAGATATCTAGACTTTGGAGAAGAATTTTACGGTACTGCGTACATTCTGTTACTTGTAAAATCTACAATATTCACTTGAGTCAAATATTTACAACCAGTAAATGCACTCGCAGAGGTAATTCAGTGTAGAGTGCAGACTGGGATACTTATGGCTCTATTTCATTCGTTGAAATGATGGTACTCGTAATGAAAACATACCGCATAATAAATCTGAATCATTACGTATTTTTTTAGGATGACGATTGGAAAAAGAATTGATTTTTTTTTATAACAGCCTGGCTCATTCTTCTAATGTTTCCATACATTAGTATTATTAGTTGTTAATATTTTGAATTTATCATTAAACGAAGCATTGTCAGTCTCTCGCAAAATTCTAATACTACAGTAAGTAACGTGTTTATATGTCTGTCATAGTTGAAAAATAATATGTTAAAAGGGTTGGGGTAGAGAGTAGACGATAGGTTCCGAGAATAAAATCGCAACACCAACATCGCGAAGAGAGCGGGGATGGGGGGGAGAAGAGGGTTGTAGTATGCCAAAAGGTAAGGGGTGAAACATTACGATATACGCTTTTTTCTCATTTTCTTTACTTGTCCACATTCTCTATCTAGATTTCAGAAAGTTTGGGCTACCCCTCTCTTTCTAACTCGGAATTCTTGAACATCCTTGTGTGGATATTTGAACCCCGCAAAAATTAGATGAACTGCATTTGTACGAAAACCATAGAGAGCAGCAGCAGCTCTGAGTGGACTTTCAGAAGAAAAAAAAACAAAATAATTTCAACTCTTTCGGGGGCATTTTTTTTTCTCCCACTTTGAACTGCTCTGTCATCTGTAGATCAGCCTGGGTACAGTTGCCTCTTAAAAGACTGACACTACCTTTACTTACGTGTTGAAAGGAAGGGGTCTGTTGAGAAGATGAGAACTTGAAAGACAAGTCATAAAAAGAAGAAGGAGAATTTGAAGACGAACTACATGAGTTAAGCCGTCTACGACATTTGGTACACAGATTCACCAGAAGAAATGTAAGCACACAAACAGGAAGTGCTCAGAGAGCATATACCTCCGCCAATGCTATTGTCACTAAGAAGTAAACGAAAATCAATTCATATGTAGCTATGATGCATGAGAGGTAATTGTAAAAATTATGAACCAATCGATTTTTCCACAAGTCATGGCCTAACCTTCAACAAAATCCCATTGAAATTCATTGCAAACATCTGGAGATATTGTGTAGTTGGACAGATAGATACAAGTAGATACATATGCCTCTTCTAACTTCATTGGCAGAGGTCAATAAACCACATCTATCGCAATAAAATATTCCTTTGGTAGCAGAATCTTTCAGAAAGCAAACACGAAAAAATGAGAAACCTTTCAAGATATCTCCCCAAGAGTTGTTCGAAATTATGAACCAATTATTTTTATTCTTCTAGTTATTGTCGAAAAATCTTGCCTGATACATTCCACGGCCTTCAAGCGGTCAACAAATTGTTATGATAAGAGCAACGCAAAGATGGGTTCAATATTACGACCAACTCTAGTATTGATAATGACTGTCTTCAGAATTACAGCAGGTATCTTGAATTTCTATTTATTGAATAAGCCTTCACCATCTCGTGTTATTCTTCTAAAGAATACTCTGTAAGTTCAAGTATTAATACTGTTGGTGCTTTTATTCAAGGTTTTTACTAGATATTTTTATCCAAGAGAAAAGCGTAGGGGAACCGAAAATAGATGTCCAAGTATCCTGCCATCTTATGAACTAAGGCCATTGCAATCGTGTGCTTGTAAAATCTCCAAACGTTCCCTGCATAATTACTTGACTACTTTGACCTGATAGCGTATATAAAGCTTGAACAAGTGTTGTAAAACTTGGGTCCAAAACGATGACTGGTAAGTGAATAACTTAAGATTAATTAACAGCGAAGAGAAAATAACCAGTATCATCTTCGAGAATGTCATCAAAAATAAGGATAGTCGTAGAAATGTTATGGCTTGGCTCAGCTAAAAAAAAATTCTGGGTTTTTTCCCACGTCTTGCAGGTCCTCAAGTGCCATCAAAGACTGTACGTGGAATATCCCATTGACCTGCATGATAAAGTTTCAGGTGAAGTGCACATGACCAACACCTCCCTTCTAACCAAGGATTTGCACCACTGACGTAGAGCAATGAGAGCAAGGTCCTCGTGTCGTAGGTTTTTTGTTGGAGTTTTTCCTTCTCCAAGGCAGACGCTAGAGTCGACTGAAGAAATCTGCCAAAAACTTCAGTCTACTAACGTTATCTAGTTCTTGAATCTAGGGACTTACAGAGACATCAAAAGAAATGATGATTATAGTTGAAGCAGCATTTTCAGTAATAATTGGAATTACTTGTTCTGTACGGAATGTATCTCAATGATGGTCTGCAAGTTAGTTTTGCTGACCATTGCAGGGGAGTTTGAGCCTCCCTCGATGGCTTACAATTTAGCTTCATGCCAGCTTGGTAAACACAGTGTGTCAGACGTAGAGCAATTGTTAGCTAGATAGTTACTGAGTTTGATTCCTACCATGTGCCTCATCATTGTGGTCTTGCGCGAAACCACGTTAACATTAATAAAAAAATCTTACATCCCATTTATTATTCAAAGACCTTCATGACTTGATAAAGTGAACAAAAGTCTTACACTGGACGTAGTCAAATTCAACAATTAGTAAATATGACTGGATCATTTTTGTTCTTAAGAGTTAATAGATATAGTTTTGCATACCTAATGTTCAAATCATTTCGATAAGATTATATATATATATATATATATATATATATATATATATATATATATATATATACGATGTCTTTTCTTTCGGGGTTTATCCAGCCATTTTGAATGAACCCGGGGACAGGAACCGGTTACACAGTTGCGACTGGGCAACAAATCCGAGAGGACCTTGCTGTGCATGCTTCAACAGACACTCTTATGTGGGGTTACTCAGTCGGCATTATATATGTATCCACCACTTTTCCAAAGTTCACTTTATACCAATTTTTAGCTCTTACGAAAAAAGGCAAAAAGCGAAAATAGTGTTTAGCGTTTGTTTTGCAGTGAGCCATTATAGAGGCAGCACACACTCGCTTCCTTTCACTCCTGTACCCTTGTCTCCGTGCCTCCTATCACCCAAACCTCTGAAAACCCAGCCTAGCATACCATCAAGAGAATGCTCGAAATATTAATCTTGTAAAATATTTGTAATTGCTTATTCTCTTTACACCCTTTCATCTTACGAAAGATTTTTCGAAGCAACGCTCTAATTTCGGATATCGGGGAAAACCTGCATATCTCTCTAAATAATGAACAGTATGACTTTTCCTTTTTGTGTCTCTATTCGTAACAATAGACTCTTCTTTTTAAAGATAAATATCTCCTACCAGGAATTCGAAATAGTGAACTCTTCCAATTGAACGAGTTCAGTTTTAATAAAGCCTTTATTATTCATTACTAACAGCTTTGAAGTAATGAACTATTAAATCTGAAAGTTAGTAAGTGAATGTGAACAAAAAAATTACAACTCCACAGAAACATGGGTTGATATTTTCAGCAGATGCATTTCGGCCTCCAGTATATATATATATATATAGTACAGATCAGGTTAGCAATATAGCATAATATAAAGCAGCATCTGATATGTGATGGATTTACTTTATAGAGCGCTGGACACATTCAACTTTATACTTCGAAAGTCAAGTTGTTTTAGAGTAGAGCTGGAAATATATAACAGAGTGTGGATTCACTACACAAACTAGTTCATCACCTGATGAGGCCCAGAGAGGGCAGAAACATGAACTAATTTGTGTGGCGAATCCACATCCTATATATATATATATATTCTTGGAAAAATCATCCCATAGAAATTTAGATATAACCGAGATTTATTTTCTCAGGTAATAACTAGTGTATATGTGGGTGAGAATGCATTTATGTGTAATTCCTTTGTGTTTAAACCATTGGTAGAAGAAGCAGACAGGATGCAGTCGCATTAGGCAGCAGTCAGATGAAAAATCAGAGAGGCAACAAATGAACCAATGATAACAGAAGTCAGGGGAAAAAAAACAAGAATCTGAAGATCGCAGCAGCTCGCAACCAAACCAAACATGGCACCCCTCATCTTTCTGCGTATCACGTGGTACAGTGACTCACAGAGCTTTGAAAATCCCGTAGGTTGGGTGGAAAGAGAGCGAGGTGAGAAACAGAAGGTGGAAAAGTGAAGGAGGTTGGGTAGGTATATCCAACCTATGAGTGACGTCACCTGAAGACATCATCAAATTCTTCAAACGTCTATCTTTGCAATTAAATCATATAAAATGCTTCTAATATTATCTTTAAAACTTTCAAAGATTTGATAGAAAATTATGGACAGGTAAAATAAACAAGAAAGAAGCAGAGAGAAGATAATCGTAGAATTGAATTGCTCCTCCAATTGTATCAATTTTGACTTCTATTCATCTTGATCTCAAGTTTTAGTTGCTTTTATTACAACTCCAATCGAATCGTCACTCTATAGAATTGTTAATATTAGTTACCTTCAAGGTGTTGAATTGTTATGAATTAACGTGAAAGAGGAGCAAGAATCCCCTCTTCCAGCCCTTTATGATGTTTTACGTATAAACTAATCTTAGTTTCATCAAGTACCTTTTTTTACGGCCAATTTTTGCTTCAATTGAGCATCAAGAACTCACTGACAATGACTTGCAGGACTCTCATGTAAAACATTGCTCTTCGTTAGGTGCTTTGGTATAAAAGCCAACTTAGTATATTCATCACTATTTTAAAAACCCTTTCTTAAATGATCCATACAGAAATGGGTTAACCGATCCCAAATAAAACAAAGTTTTATTGCCAATTCAGGAATTCTTACCCATCACCTGACATATATTTTTGAATTCTTCATTTTTATGAAATGAGGTAAAATTTTCAGATCGTACATTTTCGAACTTACGCAATTCTTCTTCATCATTATTATACCTTTGTCTTCTAAGTCATAACGAGATGGTGAAGAATTTTTTACGATTACAATCGAACTACTCATAAACTGATATTTATACGCCTCTGCTAAAATCGCCAAATATGTTCCCAAAATGCACTAACATTACTTTTACTTACTTAAAAGAATTAAATAATCTACAAACTTAGTTTTGCTACTCACCTTTAGTTATATGATTACTATTTAGAATCGATTTCGTGTGGAAAGGATAAACAGAACTTTTCACAAATTAGTTAGGATCTTTCAAATTAAAAAAGTTGAGTAATTAATCTAAGAATTATCAGATGAGGAAGATTTCCTCCGAGTCTGCTGTACAAACTTCCAGACATGAAACTTCTGTAGAAATTTCGTTACCAGCCCCACATTGACCAAAAACTTGGGGAGCATTTTTTTTTCTCAAGACTTGGCGATAAATGATAGAAATTCAAGGAAATGAGATTTTTTTCTCGATATTCCCTGCTGAAATAAGGTGGGGTCAAATATGGTTCATATTCATACAGACAGGGAAGCGTGCGTACGCTCACACACATCTAACCTTGCAGAAAATATTGAATAACATCTCTTTAAAGAGAGAAAGAGAGAGAGAGAGAGGAGGGGAAGAGGAGGGGTAAGGTCGTTTCCTAGAATCTTCTGATTCTAAATAAAGTTTCTTTTTTTCTGTTGCATTCCATTTCGCTGAGAAGAAAGGAAGAAAGAGACAAAGAAACATTATCAAGGTGTTATTCTTTTGTTGCCAGAGTCTTCATAACCTTTTCGGCTGTGAGGAGGATGAAATTCTTACGAGCTATAACGACGGAAGAAGGAGAAGGAAGAAGATGATGAGGAAGTAGAGACGGTACGAGCGGATCAGCTGTGGCTATTGCTGCTTAGTCGTCTACTTCCCCACATTTATCTCTCCTGTGCCAACGTGACGCATACCGAGAAAGGTACTACATTCTACCAAATATTGTTAATCAGACGAAATAAATATCTACCAACTAACCAAACTACCTATCTACATTAACTCCGTCAGAGGCGTAGCAGTGGGGAGCTATTGGGGAGCCCCGCCCCGGGGCCCCCCAAAAGTTTTATAAATAGTAGTTCATCAACTGCATTTCTACTGACTAACTCATTAGATGCTGGAGGGGGCCTCGAAGAGCCACCCCCCTTAACTCTAGCTACGCCTCTGTACTGCAGACACCTCTCTGTTACTTGCTTTCCGTTTCAATCCATTTTTTGTGCCTTTTTCACCTGGGCCAAAAATAGAAATACTTACACTCTTCCTACTACCCGTCCTTACCTATCTCCTTAACTGTGCCAATCTTAATTTTTGACATCCTCTCTATCTCTCTCTCTCCTTACTCTCTTTCTAATCTCTTTTTCTTTTCCTTTTCTTTTTCTATCTGCCTCTCCCTCTTCTTCCTGTGATACTTTCTCCCACTACCATCACCTCCCCGTACGCCTCACCCAGGACTTCTTTGGGGAAATTCAGCGAAATTTCCATATTCCGAAAAGCGACTTTCGGTAACATGATACCGCCGGTGACGTCACAACGCTCCAGCCAATGGTGTTTCACGACAGCGCCCAAAAGTGAAAATAAGCCGAAAGTGCATCAGTCTGTTTCTATCTCTTATTTTATTCTTTTTTTTTTTTTTCTTTTTTTTTAAGAGGAGGGTAGGCATGACGGACTGTTGAGTAGTTTGATGGAGTTGTCTGGGTAGAAAAAGGAAGTTGGGTTCCAATCTGAGTTGGGGTGAAGGGATAGGGGGAAAGGAAAATTACGGGATGAGTGTGGAATAGGCAGGTAAGAATTTTTCCATTTTAAAAGTTAGGGAGTTCCATTTCCATTGAGCAAGTAAATAATTCCTCCACATCTTCTCCGGCTTCATCATCACCAGGAAAGACAGTAGCAGAAGTTATGGAAACGAACCCCCTACTATAAATGGCTATCTTGATTATCCTATATCTGTAGTTGCGAATACTCTCAGAATATATTTCCTCATCCTGTATCTTGATCAACGCTATGTTTTTATTACATATTAAATCAAATTTTAAAAAAAACTGGATAAGATTTTGGGAAGATTAATTACCCACCTGCCAAGATCAGTTTATAAATGTCTGGCAAATATTCAAATTTCTGCTTTGGGGTTGGTTTACGTTCACTGCACCCATAGGAAAGACATAAAACCTACCACTACCTTGGAGTAAATAGCGGGGCCCTTTAACCCTGTGAGGCTATAAGTTACTTTGTAAAAAAATCGTTTAGTTGCGATGCGGGGTTAGCAACTCCTACCCGTAAAACCTACTTGCAACTGAAACCACAAATCGGCCTTATGCTCCACAAGAAGGGTAAAATAAGGAAATAAGAAAAAATTTTAAAAATGATAGTTTCAAGAAAAGATTCCATTTTGTTCCTGACTTATTCGTTTTCTGTGTTTAATTCATGTCAACAACCAGGAACTTCTCTCAAACTAATGCATTAAAGTTCCAGCAAAAATTAATTAAGAAGAAATAGAGCCACTATTTGTGTAATGAGCAGGGTTACTTTTTCTGTTTCACTGTCCATAACAATGGACTCTTCCTCTTGAAGGTAACAGATTTGTTGATAAAAAATATATCCTATCCACCATTTGAAAATAATACTATAATTTAGTGACGCAATTACTAAAAAGAAACTTTCAGAAATATCGTTTAGATGAGCTAATTTTATATTTTACGTGTTCAAGTATTATTAAAAAGTTCGAACTTATCTCAATTTCATTTTGCCGTACTTGAATTTTATTTTTTAACTTAAGAAAACCTGAAAATGTCTAATCAAACACGCACACAGATTCATGTAGAGAGCGTTTATGCACACTCATACATACACACTTTACGAGGGAGGAGTAACTGAGGGGAGAACGTCAGACCGATTTTGAAATCGCCCCCAGTACCCCCCAGTACCCCCAATTGAGGAAGCTACCAAAAGCTTCATGAATAGTTCACATTTCTACAGACATTATACTGTAATAAATCTCACTAAATGTTAGAATCCCCCCCCCCTGCCCGAATCTTTAGCTAGGCCCCTATACATAACCACACATATGCACATTCATACATACCTTACCATACATATACACACTGATATATACCTAACCAAGAAACTACGTAAGTGTATTTCTATGCAAGTAGGACATCTCTTCGTATACTCTTCCAAAGAGTAATAGCTTTGTATATATTTGCTCTGGCGTTCTCGTATGATCTATTTATTTTACTTATCCTTAGTAATATGCTTTTAATTTGTAAACAGGTGACAGAGCATATCAGTTTACCATAGCACCATTACGGGATGTATAAAGCAGTCAGCAACAACTTATATATGCTCTTCTCACAGACTTCTTCCTCATCTTCCTCTGACCATTCCTCCCACATCTTCAGTTCAACTACGACCACATTATTGCCAGAAGTTGCTTGAATTATTTTGCACAAGCTGAAAAAAAGCCAACGAACGGGGTTTTCAGTTAGATGACTAACTGATACGGTTGAACCACAAAAAATGGATAAATAAAAGATTCGGTTTAGCTAATCTGACTATTAAACTTGCATCGTAAATCGAACTGAAAATTTGAAAAGTTTTCGGATTTTCAGAGACTAATATACTATGCCCCGAGTCCCATAACTAACCACAGAAAATTTGGTTGCCATAGCTCAAGCTGTCCTTGAGTTATGCGATGACAGACCGACCAACCGATATCTGTTGAAATTTGATGATATTGGATTTCAACAATATTTTGGTATTGAATTTTTTAGGCATAAAATGACTGACAAAAACGTAATTCATAAAAATATGAGAAATTTTCTTTTTCTGCACCCCCCCCCCGCTTCTGCCCTTCTTAATCGGTCTTCTTCAAAGCGAACGTAGGATTAGGTATATTTGCTGATAGGGTATGAACAAGTATTGCACGTTGCGAAAGGCTTTATTGATTTTTTAGAACATCGAGTAAAGAAAATGGCACCTGGATAAACGTAAAGTCAAGACCAAATATCTTATACAGGTGAATCACAAATACAAGATAAATGTAGATATGATCTACACACGCAAAAAGACACATACACATTCATTGAATTAAGCAGATTGACCATTGTTGGAAAAATAAATATTCTTTTCATGGTTATGCTACTTATTTATGTACATACGTATGTATGTATATATATATATACACACACACATAGGTGTGTGTGTGTGTGTGTGTGTGTGTGTATGTGTGAATAATCCGAAAGAATGATTATACATATCCTTATATTGTATTGAAACTGAAACTGAAATGATCTACAGTTATTAGACAGTGAGCAGTCCCATTTTTTTTGATAGTTTATTCTATTAATGTTGACAAGTCCAAATGATATATTCACCATGTAATAACTGGAGATCATTTAAAATGAGAGTTTCAATAAAATATAACGCAATTTAGAATCATTCTGTCGGACCATATATATATATATATATATATATATATATATATATATATATATATCGGTCTGTGTGGAGATTAAATTACGGTAAACTAGAAAAATACAGATGGATTTATACGAGTAAATATCTGTGTACATTTTCCATTTATTATTTTCAAAGAATTTGAATGGAATGCGAAAAGAACGCTGATGCCTTAAGCTTTTATCGTATTTGTTTATTCATTTCGTACGATAGAGTGACGCCACTTGGGGTGATCTTCGCCTCTGAGTCTATCCCGTAACTAACAAACCGCGAAGAACGAGCCGAGGCAGAGAAACTTGTGATATGTGAAGCCCTGATGCCGAAGTCAGCGTAAGGGAACTACTCGACTTTACTCACATTCATTCGAACATATTTTCAATTCTTTGAAATGAGTCCTAAAGTGTATAGCCCCCCCCCCGTCCCCCACCCCTCCTCGAAATAATCAAATATTCTTTCTTAGATTCGTTTTCCACCATAACCGTTTCTGTTTCTCCCCCCTCTCTCTCTCTCTCTCTCTCTCTCTCTCTCTCTCTTTCTCTCTCTCTCCCACTCTCTCTTTAAAGGAAAGGGGGTTGGTAAATTGAGAAGTGACGGAATAATTACAAGAGGAAAAGTTAAGAGAAAACGGGGAGAGGGCGAAGAAAAAGTTTTTAAAAAGTGAAAAAAAAAAGAAGAAACGATTGAAGAAAAGATAGGGAAGTAACAAGAGGGAAAGTTAGAGACAGAGAGAAAGAAAGAAAGAAAAAAAAGAGAGAGGGTCAACTCTGCTGTTGATGGTTGATGGATGCCTCTGTCTCGTAAATAGTAAATATATTTATAGAAATGTGAAGCAGGAAGTCGCGGCCAAATATGTACACTTAAGAAACCTTTACTAAGTACGTAAGAAGTAAGTAAAAGTACCCAACTTTTAGGCCAGGATATTCCAAACAAAATGTGAGGAATAAACTTCTTGTTTTTTATTGACCCTGGCCAGAGGAGTATCTAAAAGCAGGGGTCTATTGGAAAATGCCCCAGGCCCACAATGGAGGGGGGGGGGGGGCTCAAAAACCTTATCAAGTTGTAACTCACAAACTCGACTGCATTTCAACTAGAAAATCTCACTAAATGTTGGAGGGGGGCCCCTAAGGGGTCAAACCCTCCCAGGCCCCCAAACGCTAGCTACGTCTCTGACCGTAGCAAGAATTAAGAACGGAGTTCTATCAGAGATCAAAGATACTACCTCTGTCCCATAATAGTTGTTACATTTGCATGTATAAATGTGCATGTAAATGTGCTAACTGTTATTGGACAGAGGTAATAGATAAATAAATAAATGAATAAATAAATAAATAAGTAAAAGATTTGATTATAACTCGTTAACAGGTGAACACAGCTTCCTGAACAGTGAACATATTTCATGAACAGATTAACTGAGATATTAAGTAAGAAGAAAATTCGGCAGGAGGCAGTTCGTAATGATTTTAACTACTAATCAACATCATCTCATTCTTCAGTTGTTTCTGTTACATCTTAAATCGGACCGCTACTCTACTGCTTTGAACAGGTGAATAAAAGTAGAAAATAATACACTAGTTTAAAATACTCAAGTAATGATAAAAATGAATGATAGAAATGAGGTAAAGTTGTTCACGGTAATATTCGATCCTTTTTGGGTAGTGATGTGTCAATAGTCGGCATACAGGAAAGAGAATGACTCTTTTTTAGTTAATAGTAAGATAGGGAAGGCAAATAGAAGTATACGATATTTCTATATACCTTATACTACGATATGTCTCATCATTTTGTACATCTATTCTTTGTCTGTAACCCCCCAATGGAAAGGAAAGGGAATGATGAGTACGTATATAATTTTTTAAATTCTTACAATTGGTATAGTAAGAACTGAATAGCAATTTTATATACGCCGTCTTTTTCCTCCTTTTAATCATAAATACTGAAATGAACTACCTCGGGCGTTTTTGTTTTTTGTTTTCTTTTTCAATTTTCCACAATAGGGTCAATGAATTTTCAAGTTTTCTATTTATGTTTAAGTAGCCTGATCAGCATGATTCCTTTTTAAGGTCGGTTGTTAAATAAAACATCTGAACAATTTCTTCATTTCCTTCCACTAGTTTTTTTTTTCCTGGTTTCCTCTTCCCGTCTCCTCTTCTTAAGTTACAGGTAGTTTAGTCAAGGTTCTGAGATACCTGATTTTATCTACGTGACGAGGATATTAGATTGCATGATGACAGGCAGTAACCTATCATCATGCTACCTTCATAAATCATGATTGCCAGATTGTACCGTCTATTATCCCCTCTCCCAGGTCCTTAATAATTCATAACAATTGATATTCAACACGATTACTGAATCGCAACATAGAAACATCAATTTGATATATTGGAATGCTGTTTTGTCATGTTATCGCAGTATTCTCATAGATAAGTTTTGAAATTATGATGCGCAGATTATTCCCCGAAACGAACTTTGGTCTCTACAAGCGATCGTTCTTCTTAGACTGATTTGCATAAATTTTGTGATTATTTCATACGACTGATTCTGTTTTAGTATAACTAGCTCAATTAAGCGTTGTAACTGATGCCCTAATCATCCAGAATCCACTATATTTAGGAGAATGAAATACGTTAATAAGATATAAGCAACAGATTTGTGTATAAGTTAAAATCCTTATTGGTCGCTCTGGCGCCGCTCAATACGAAGATTTTACGGTGAATAAATACATGACATACAAATAACACGTGTCGGAAACATAACAGAAGACCTCCACACACGGACGAATATTTTGAACAGTTGAAGACTAAAAAGGAGAATTCGAACCATCTACATAGATAAGTTGAGACTTCTTTCCCTCCCCAGCAGAGCAACAGAAATAATTGCTTCATTTTTCTTTCTCAGTTGATTTTATGCTGATCCTATACCAGCCTAAACTCTCGTCTACATACGCACTAATACGTACTGATAGAGAGAAAACCGCTTATTGTGTTCACTTTGGTGAGGATCTTAAAGATAATGATAATCAGCTGATAACAATAAACAGAAGATATATATATTGGAACATTTTACATTCATTATCATGAATTTATGTACATTGTTATAGACTCATGGTTATGTTATTGAACTTATTGTTATAATAAAATTTATACGAATTTTCTATTCATTTTTTAAAAAAGTGTTTGGGACGACTGATTTCGATAACAACAGACGTTTGATAACATTATCTGCGATTATAATAAACAGTCTGCCCTGTATACGTAAGTGATTAGGGGTTGTTAGATTTGCTCAAAATGAATCAGTGGGAAAAGATTTGAGAAAAGTGTACTAGATGTAATTAAACGTCAACAAAATTTGAAAAACATATCCACTTTTCTCTATCTTTTACTTTAAATGATAAGAAAATGTTCACAAGCAGCATTGAAACTAACAATAATAGGTAACCCAATAATATTACTGTCATGTACACATTCCCATACTTTGAAACGTATCAGCTGATGTTGAGGATCGGGAGAGTTGTATCTTTCAGCTGGTTGTGTATTCATGATTGTAAATATTGTTTTTGATGCGTTTTCTTCTACAACGCTGGTTTGTTGAACCATTTGTTGGCTAATAGAATAACTTATTGGAAAAATTCAAATTTTCAACACACTACCTAACCGAACTGTAAGTATGGGCTATAATGTTTCCTAGTTTGATAGAACAACAATTTACAGAAAAAAAAGTCGGCTCATTTCGGTTGTATAAACAGATGAAGTGACAAAACAACTTTAAACAAGTACAAACAAACAAACATACATACAAATAAGAACACACAACAATAGCTCCAGAGATTTAAACAAAAATTGAGCCGGGTGAATTCTAAATTGAAACTGAAAATAGACGACAATATTTTGTGCAAGAAAGACAACTGCGAAAAGGTAAACAAACAAAAGATACATAGAACGTCGAACGTGAATTACATGGACAGGATTCAAAATCAATTGGAATGATTTTAAAGTTTAGAAATATGTCCACAACGAATGCATTTTTCATACTATTTTTTTAAATTCGATGTCCAGTCATCGGCATCATCATCATCATCATTATCATCACAAATATCTGAAACTTGCTATTTTCTTTTAAATAGTCTTGTAAGTTCTCTCTTTCAAAAATAAAATAAGTACTTTACATACACTTCATCAAGTTTCTTCATTCTTTCTATCAGTAATATACGAAGATTATTGAAATAATCTTGCTTAAGGTAAAAAGTCGATGGCAGTAACTAAAAAGATAAAATGAATTTAGAATTCTTTTTGTAAATTTCGACAAATAAATCAAATGAGAAAAACTAACGATTTGACAAGTATACTTCGAATTATCCAGTTGGAATGGAGTCTGTGATCTTTTAACGCTAACAAAAAAGTTTGATACAAATTTACACCATTTTTTTTTTTAAATTCATAATTTTTTTTCATAAATTCAAAAAAATAAATCATATCTTACCTTGGACTGGAGAGCCCTGTCCATACCCTTAGGTCCGGAACGTGAAGCCATCTTGGCTGTTTTTGTGTTTGTGTTATAAAAAAGATAGAAATCCTAAATGCGAAATCGGCAGAGCTGAGCTTAGATTACTACAAGCTCGAGTCAGCAAGGAGCTGCACAAAATACGGTTTGTTCCGTGCGAGGGATACGACGGGAATAGGAACTAGTCTCGTCCCAGCAGTCACTCAGTGAGTCGTAGGTCGAGCGATGGGGAAGACGCTTCTTCCTTGTGTCTGTTGGTCTGCGAAAGCGTTTGTTAGTGGGGAGAGAAGAATGGCACAAGTTAACTCCCTGGCGGTATCGAGTTACGAAGGCGGCTTCACATGCCTTAGCCATATAAGTACCGTGCAGGACCGGAACACTAAAGGGGGAGAAATGTTAGTGAAAGAGGAAAAAAAGAGGAAAAGGAAGAGGAGTGATAGTTTCGAGAGTTATACTTGAGTCAGTATGAGTGAACGTGCGTACGGGATTGTTTGAGAAGTGTGTGTGTATGTGTGTGAGCGAGTGAGTGCGCGTGCGTGTGTTGTCGGAAGAAGGTAGATACCAAAAAAAGAGGAAGGAAAAAGGAAGTGAGGGAGGAAATGAAGAGGAAAGAGAAACAGGAATGAGGAGAAGAGAGTGGGAGGGTTTGGTACTTGAGTGTAAGTGAATGAGTGAGAGGGTAGATATTTGGCAGTTATGATGAGTCGAACTGTGCATGCATACCAAAACACAAGAGTTAATTTATGGTTTTCTAAGTGTGTGTAGGTAGATATGTAGATAGGTTTGTGTGCATGTTAACAGCAGTTCATAGGGAAAGAAAAAGTTTCGCGCATGAGAGAGAGAGAGAGAGAGAGAGAGAGAGAGTGTGTGTGTGAGAGATACTAGAGCATTTTTCTCTATACGAAAAAGATTATAAGAATTATGTGATGATACAAGTATATGTATGGTGATGCGTTACGACTACTTGAGCGCGTGCGTATATTCATGCATGATACATACATATATACATACATACATACATACATACATACATACATACATATATATATATGTTTATTTATATTGACTAGTTTGGGAAAGTTGCGGAAAGGTTATTTCGTAGTTGTAATTGATGATAATGATAATGATGGTGATGATGATGGCAATGATGTCGAAAGAGGAAAACGAATGGTTAGAACGCCATAGAAATACATAAACCTCTCCCGATTTCTTTGCCAGAGGTTAATACACGAAAGTTACGACTGAAGAATGAGGAAACGAAAACATCACTTAAAATATGCCAAATACCAACAAGTGATCGTATGTATGCGTGTATATCGGGATGTATGCATATATTTATTTGACATACATATACGTATCTAAATATATTACTGAGAAGGTAAGTTAATCCAAGGCCTACCTGCGTTTATATTCTTTCGGTAGTTCTCATGAACAGAGGAGGCTGCTTAGTGTAAAAAAACTTTGGGACAGGATCTTTTAGATAACAATAACCGGCTAGTAACATCAACTCTGATTATAATAAGCAGCTTTCTCGTGTAGATAGCATAAATACGCACTGAAACAAATATATATTCGCTTGTGGATGGATATAAGCATATTGACATTATTTTGAATTTACATACAAACAGATTTATACCTATATTCAGTTTCCATTGATAACAATACGAACACACGTGTGATACTACAAGCGTATAGTATGAAAATCATTCTTATACATGCATATCAATATACAATACATCAATTAGTCCGTAAACTGAAACTTGGATATCAACTGGATATCGATTTGAAATTTTCACTTTGTAATGCTCGATATAAGCCTTTAATGTTCAAAAGTAAATTAAGTGTATCGACAAGGAAGGAGACTATATTGGATGATAAATATTTGTTGTGTGAAATAAATGCTTCTATCCTCAGTAAGCCATGGACTTGATGATGTACCTTTGTATATATATATATATATATATATATATATATATATATATATATATATATGTATATATATACACACACATACACACACATAAATAAACACACACACACACACGCACATATATATGTATATATATATATATATATATACATACATATATATATATATATATATATATATATATATATATATATATATATATATATATATATATATATATATATATATATATATATATATATATATATATGTCGACACATATAAACGTCCAGAGAAAGAGAGAGATATGCTGACACATACTAATGCACATATACCCCCAACACACATAAAAATGAATAATATATAACCAAAAAGTCTGTGCAAGAGTTTGGGAAAAATTGTTAGTGGAAAATCTCTACCAACAAATTTAATTTTCTTCCATGAAGAGAGGTGAATGGAAGGAATAATTGATAAGCATTAGAAAGAGGACGTGAATGAGATAAGGAAAAAAGAAATAGAAGACGGAGAGGAGGAATTATTCGATGGAGAAAGAGGAAAGATTTTGATATCTTGTTGATTCGAAACGAAGCCTCACAGGAATGAGGAAGGGGAGAGAAATACTGCGAGGAAGTTAAATGAAGGCTGGTGATTAAAGGTGTGGGAAACGAAAAGTTGGCAGAAGAATTGGGTTCTGTTTTCAATCGAAATTACTTGATTTTCTTATCCGGTTCGTTTGAACGGGATTCGCGGAGGGACAAGATGGATACGTAAGTTGCAACAACCCAAATGTTGAAAAAAAAAAAAAAAGAGATGAAGACAATAATCCGGAAATATCTATGAATAGTGATGATTTCATCTCAGAAATACAGACATTACTACTTTAGTTTGTCACCACCTCTGAAACATAAACACACTCACATCTACTCATACATATACACACATATACACATATATTTACATACACACGCATAAATATATACACATGCATATATACATACATACATATATATGTATATATATATATATATATATATATATATATATATATATATACATATATATATAATTGCATATCCGTATACATACATATATATATATATATATATATATGCATTTGCGTGTGTGTTAAATATCTATACACTCATATATATATATATATATATATATATATATATATATATATATATATATATATATATATATATGTATACATATGTACACACATGGATGTACATATGTATATAACATATATATACACATAACATATAGATATTCATATATATGTACATAAACATAATATAAAAACACATATATATATATATGCATATACTTGTATATATACACGCATATATATATGTATATATATATATATATATATATATATATATATATATATATATATATACGTATACGAACACACGTATACACATATATATCTATATATACATACAAGCACACAGTCACGCACATGCATACACACGCACACTCACACACATATATATAATTAAAAAATGACAAACAAGAAACATCTTTTTAATTTTTTTAGTAATCTTTCCTTGTTTTCGTTCAAGTGAACGGATCTTTAGTTTTAATGAATACAAATATTTTCCAAAAGATAAAACGAGCCAAGTTGAATAGTGAACCAAGATACAATTCTATCATGGCACAAAACAATACAACTCCACCCTGATATTGAACATGGCAGATAGTACTAACGAAAGCTCTTTCATTTTTTGGAAAATATTTATATAAGAAAACGCACTGACAAATTATACATTATAGATACATTCATTTGTATATATACTCACACATACACACATATACACACACACAGATATACAAGCACACACACACACGCACACACACACACACACATACACGCACACACATATATATATATATATATAGTCTAGACAGCTTTACAACTTGAAACACGAGATACATTTCTTTCAAATTTATGTGTCACCGCAGTCACCAATATCCAAATATCTATTATGCAATTTTCTTCTGCGCTTTTTCATTTTGTTTTACACATACTTTCATATTATTGTACTCTGTGTAAATTTTCTCTTGTTGGGATCATCAGTTGTTTGCCATGTAACAGTTTCGGGGATTTAAAAACAAAACAGTTATATTAACATGGTACCTAGCAGTGTCGATCAGACGCCACCTCCCTGTCAGTTATGTTTTTAATATATAGCCTATGTCATCCTACATGTTGTTGGTTGATTCATATAGGGTATTATCATCATGTATTGCATACGGATGTTGTTCTCTCCTAAACATCATCTAATTTGAATTTTGAAACACAGGGTTTACTTATGTAGTTTACTTCAATATATATATATATATATATATATATATATATATATATATACGCACTTACACGAACATCCATACATGCACATGCGCATACAGACACACCTACACGTATATATACAAATGTTTGGATTAATTGATCACTTTGGATCTCAGTCTCAGAGGATTTTGTGTTTTTTATTCTCAATGAATGGTTTGCGTATACATACCATCGGTTTGTACAATCGAATCTTAGTCGCCTGCGCAGTTCCCACTGGATCACCCTTCCCACCCAGACATGCCTATTTTGCACCTTTCTAAGCTAACTTGCTACATTCGCTTATTATATGGTTGATTGTCCCGTTTCTGTCACAGTCATTTGCTATTCTCCTGTATCCGATCTATCTTGGCCTTTATACAATTATTTCTTATGTCGTTGTTCTGAGTCTCCAACAATTAAACTTCTCTCTTTAGATATCTTTTCCGCAAACATGTCCATGCTGTTCCTTCTGCAACGCCTTTGATTCGTTTTCTGAAATATCCATACAGTTGTTTGTCCCCTACCCCCATTTTTAGATCTTCATTTCCGGTTTTCACTTTTTTTTAATCCTTCCTATTAATTATCATGATAATTTTCTCAAACTCCTACCCAAATTGCAGGCTGGATCTGGCTTTGTTTTTCCACCGTAACAACAAGATCAAGAACAAGAACAATGCTAACCAAATTTTGGGGAATAAACTCTTTTCTGTCACGTTAAACCAAACTGATTATCAAAAGTAACATTCCCCCCAAACGTGATTTGAAATCCGAACCAAGTGACCAGTAGACGGCTCTCTTGCCGACTGACTCAAACTTACAAGTCTTATATTCCTACGGGAAATTGTTATAACATTTTTTATTTACAATGTATACAATACAAAAGTTGCAGATCATCTTCAATTGGAATTGACGTATGAGTTGAGTTTGACCATGTAGCAGCCAGGCTTGTAATAGGTCTTTCCTCACTGTGCCTTCTGTAATTCTCTACTTCCTTGATCCAAAGGTCAACACACTTGATCGATAGTCAATTATCATCATCGCCTACTTGTACCTATTTCCATGTTAGAAACTGTCAATCAAAACTGTCAACACAGGTTTCTTCTGTTTTCAAGTTGGTCTGGCAGAGTGGCTGGCTGGCTGACTGTCTATCAGTAGATGTGCCAGATCACACCAATGGAGTGTGAGGGCAGAAATTTCAAACATCTACTCTTTATCATGTCAAGAAAGAACGTCTTTTTTGTTTCTTGAAAATTACCCCCATATAGGTTTTCCGCGTGGGCTCCAATTTACAATGTAAGTGTATGCTAAATTGGTTCCTTGGTTTGAGTCTAATTGAAAATTAAGACTTTTTTTAGTAAGTAACTCATCCATCGTTCATCCCTTATAATCTTTAATTGATCATCCCCACAGCAGCGTCCAGTTTCTAACAAGACCTGTTATCATTATCACGTGCGTGTAACTGTCGTTTCTTTGTTATTTAACATCGTTATTATAAATAATAACAGCATTTTTGTCCCACATATACTTGGAGAGTAAAACAAGAAATTAACCCATCAATTGCGACAGGAGCTACCCAGATGCCGTATTCTATTAACGGTGGTAACTTTGATTATACAGGGTGGGGGCACAGAATAAGTTGAACAATCTATTTTTTCAGTAAACCATGGGCCTTTCCACATTCACGGACAGGGAAAAATAGAAACAAATAGAAAAAATCATCAGTAACTTCTTTAAGTGGGACTGATGGAAATTTCCGTCATTCGCACTTGAGTCACAGAACTGCAGTGATTGAAATTTTTTGCCATCAGCAGTCAATGGGTTGATTCAAATCTTCCCCCCAGAAATCTTGGTAAAAACGTTTTTTCCCCTCTGCGTATTGAAGGCTCAAAATAATCATAAAACTCAAGATCGACAATGTTAATATTAAAAAGTGTAAAAAATAAAAAGTCAAGATTTATCGGATGTCAAAATTCAAAGTCTGCACCAAAATGTTTATAATAAAGCCATTCAATGTACTGGCTGTTATGGCTTTTCTCAATTAATTTTGAAATGCGTGGCGTTTTAGTGCTGAGCCATCCGAACGCCATGTTGAACAAGTCGCATCCCCCGAAATTGTCTTACGCATCATGAGGGTCGTAAATACTCTCGATAAAGTACTGCTGATTTTATACTATTATCAATTCCGTAATTATAGTTGTTGCACAGTCATTATCATCTTCATTACGACCATTATCCCCAATCATCATTATCATTATTGTAATCATTGTTGTCTTCCGCTTTCTGGTCAACTTTGTTATCTGGTCCATCGACAAAATGTTATGTTCGTGAAGAATCTGAGCAAGTCAGAAAATCTTGAGTAGGAGGATGAAATATGTGAAAGCGGAAAAGAATGAAATGAAAAAATGAAGGGGGATATCTCCAGAGGAAGTTTATAGAGGAATCTATAACAAAAATATGTAAAGTCGATATATCTATATCTATATGTATGTATCTATCAATCTATATATATATATATATATATATATATATATATATATATATATATATATATATATATATATGAACAATAAGGAATGATATAGACTCAGGAGTAAAATATATAGAGACTTTATCTGTTATAAATTAATTAGTTAATATGCTAAATGTGTTTCAGGAGACGTTCTTATCTTCATTCGCACGTTTGTACCTTTTAGGGGTGAAAAGGTTTCCGTAGAAAACAAATTCAGCATCTGATGCTTTACTTTGAGAGGAAAAATGGAAATCAGGGATGAGGATTCCTAGTAGGTCATGATGGTGAGTCCAGACTGTATTGTGTCTGTGAAGAAATCTCTGGTGGTTTAATTGGATATTGTGTTAGAAGTAATTATTGGTATTTTATTGGTTTTGCTGCCTTGCGTGTTTCTACTCTTTTCGGGACTTGAAGCCCCAAAACAACAGGAACATAGATCCGTTAGTGTTTGTATATGTCGAGGAACACATTCATGTTTCTACTCTTTTGAAGCTTCAAGCGATAAACGTGTTTTTGTAGCGAATCCATTATTTCACAATATATATATATATATATATATATATATATATATATATATATATATATATATATATATATATATATGTTTGTTTTATTTACGTTGACTAAGCCAAAGGATATATTCACTGTGTGTGTAATAGACAGGGTTTTCTGTTATTTATAACAACGTATGTTTAAATATATCTATACTATGTGTGTGTGTGTGTGTGTGTGTGTGTGTATACCTGTTTACTCATGCGTATGTATATGTGTTGATGTGTGTGTGTGCAAAGAGACAAGTTAAGCAGCGATGGGTGACCGTCTGGGAATACCGAGTGCCATGGATCAAGTACAAACCACTCCCCCTCCTGTCAAGACGGAAGATCCCGACTTCGGAGACGTCCCAGCAAAACATGAGTGGTTAACGAAAGAGCGCACAAGAGTGCGTCAAAAGCTGTTGATCAACCAACTTACAAAAGACGAGACTAATGTATTTTGGCGGCATGGCGCGTTGCGGATGATCAATTAAAAATTGGAAAAAGTGATAATCAATTAACAAGTTAATAACACATCTTGTCCTTTGATTAGTGGTCCATTTAGTATAACTTTACATTGCAAATCGAAAATTCCACTAAATACCGATGTAGGTAGGGGAGGGTTTTTTTGGGTTTTTTTTAAAAACACTTTTTTTTTGTAGACCTAATAAAGAGTCAATGTTTAAATTTCATTTCCCGCAGGCCCCATCGGCGCAGCCTGTACGAGTGTTAAATAGTATACATACAACCAGATAGCCAGTTGGATCATCTTGAACACTTGTGATAGTTTTGGCTGACGATTTCTGATATTCTCACCATTTCCCCAACTGGCCTTGTGCCATAATGAGCTTGTATTAAAGTCAAACAATAAACCTTTATCTTGAAACGAAAGTGTATATTCTCCCAAGCAACAAAAAGTGATATTTTCAACCTTAACACAGCAGCACAAGTTATACGAATAGACAGATCGTAATAGGTATGGAGAGCCAAGAACAACCCCTTCAAGGTAGATGCTGCTACTCTTTTTACATTCAAAAGTCTTCAGTCGAAGAAAACATCCTCTTTGCCGATTGAGCCAAACCACTCGTCCAAAATCAGCCATGGTAAAGCTTACCGTGAGGTACTGCAAGCAACTATAATAATAGTAACACATAAGAAAAATAAATATTACAGCTTGCGAGGCAGGAGGAGAGCAAGGTTATCTTCTAAAGAGAATAACCGAGAAACGGACTCACGAATCGAAAAGGAAATGCGAGCAAAGGAATGCGCCTGACACACAGTGGGGTACATTATCAGGCGGCTGGGGCGGGGTGCCGTCTGCAGGTGGAGTGGCAGTTTGTTCTGGGGAAATGTGCAACTTTCTTCTGAGGTGGTTTAGATCTGCCGTTTTGCATGGCTTTCTACCATTCCTTCTCTTTCAGATCTGGCTTGTCTGAGATTTGCTAGATCAATCTATCTATATCTCTCTCTCTCCCCCCTCTCTCTCTCTCCCCCTCTCTCTCTCTCCCCCTCTCTCTCTCTCTCTTTCTTTCTCTCTCTCTCTCTCTCTCTCTCTCTACATATTGTCAATATATCACTCGGACTAGACAATGATTATATATATATATATATATATATATATATATATATATATATATATATATATATATATATATACGTAGGCATATCAATAAGTCCGTAGCTTAATGATGAAAAAAGCATTTATCCTACCCGACAAATATACATTGTGGCTCCCAAAATCCTTCCTTGCCAGCGCTTCTCCATAGACTGCATAGATTGAACATTATATAGTGGAACCTTCTGATCAAAATTCTTATAATAACTCTGTGTGTGTTTGTTTGTGTGTGTATATGTCTGTATGTCCCTGTTATAATTTTACAAACATATATATTTGCTGTTTATCCTAAGTGTCAGCCGACGTTAACTCTTACCAAGCATTTTCTCGAATCAAATGTAGAATCCAGACACTAAAATTGATTCATGTCAAAAGCGTAAATTTTCAGATTACACCATAGTCAAAATTCCATTCTGTCAGAACAAAAATGAAATGTAGAATTCAGATCCCTTTGATTACATAAAAGATTATTGAGAAGAAACAGTATCACCAAATTTCAAAGACTTGGCGCTTTTAACTTGCACCAATTCTGTGACTCAGATTCTACATTCGATCTTCTTTCCTCTACACACCCACATTCCGAGGGCACATTTTAACCATAAGTAAAAGCATCAATGACAATTTTATTTATCGCACTCTCAGCCTCGGGTGAAAATCAGCTTGATAAAAAAACCTTTTGAATTCTAGTCTTTGGTCTTACTGACTTTTCTATGTTGATTGTCTTGAAAAATGAAGCCCGAATGAAGATCTTGGATAACCTTATAAACTTGTCCACCCCAGCATATCTCATGCTGTTTCTAAATAAAATAAGAGAGACTTGCATAGGTATTCTGGTAGGATTCAACAACGCCTAAAACGAGATAGTTATTTAATGTAACCGTCAGAATACTCTTCCTTTAGGATATGATGCCAATTTTATTGTAATAATTAAACCGTAATTGTAAGCGATTTAAGAAATACAGAGAATGATAATCTGCATAAAGGTGTTTAAATGTTTAATACAGTAGTATCTACTTATCGGCGCTAAAATGTACCAATACCCCCAGTGGATGCCAGAAACCGCGGTTAGTACTGAACTATATATTTTTTCTGATGCGTATAGACCTGTGATGTTTGATTCTTGAATAAAGTATAATAAGAGATTAAAAAGAATGATTAGTCTAAAAAAAATAGAGCAATTATACAGTAATAAAATGTATGAGATGGATAGATCCGTTACAACCATAGATCTTAATATTCTCATCATATCAAGTTGAGAACTTTTACCTTTTTACGGGAAGCAAACGCTTTGCTTCTCTTTGGCATATCCGAGTTGCCAGCATCACTCTAGCCCTTCGGGGCTATTATTGAGTGAAACATAAGAACTCTGGAGTTGACCGCAGGTTAGTCAGAGACATCATAGAAACTATTGAAAAAAACTTAAATGGCAATGGGCAAGCCACGTTGCAAGAATGACAGACAACCGATGGACATCACGACTCACAAAATGGATCCCCAGAGATCACATGCAAAACCGAGGCCGACAGAATACAAGATGGAGAGACGAACAAGAAAAAATCAGAAAATACTGGCTCCACGACACCCATGATAGAGAATTGTGGCGGAAGGTCTATGACCAACGACGGACGTTAAAAGAATGATGATGATGATGATGATGATGATGATGATGATGATGATGATGATCTGAAGCTACAGAAAGCGAAACTGTGGATAAGGGTACCACTTTATGACGTTTGGGGTTGGGAGCAACCCAGAGCAAATGCAGTAGAATGAACTGTATTAGAGCTATGGACGTTTACAATATGCAGTGTCACCTGGGCAGAGACAGAGATGAAACTGTTTGCATTACAAAAATGAACGCAGCAAATTATCCAGAAAAAGAACATAGAATTAAACATCATTAGGAATGGTACAAACAACTAGGAATTGACCCGACAGACTAAAGTTGGATGCACAAATCAGAAGTATTCTAAAATAAGCAAATTTTCATGGGACTTTGAAATTCAAAGAAGTCACCCGTTCCAGACCAGGAGACCAGATCTAGTCATCGAAAACAAAGTGGGTGTCATTGTTCCAAAAGATCTAGAAGTGAAACTGAAATAGATTGAAAAAGCTGGGAATTTATCCGGACCCTGACAAGGAATGGGAAAATTGTGGGAAAAAAGTAACAAGTATACGCCTGGAACAGTCCTAAAGACCCTTGCTAGAAGATTGGAAGAATTCGAAATCCGATATCCGATATAGAAATGAGACCAGCCAGATGTCAGCTTTACAAGAGAATACTGAGCAGAGTTCTGGAGTATTGAAGAGACACGTAATCACTTGCTTTCCAGCGTGACCTCTCAGTGAGAAGGCTCATTGAATACAGACCCTTGCTAGAAGATTGGAAGAATTCGAAATCCGATATAGAAATGAGACCAGCCAGATGTCAGCTTTACAAGAGAATACTAAGCAGAGTTCTGGAGTATTGAAGAGACACGTAATCACTTGCTTTCCAGCGTGACCTCTCAGTGAGAAGACTCATTGAATACATGATGATAATAATGAAAATATGATTACTACTATTATTACAACGACTACTTCGAAGACGACGACGACGGCGATGACATGGTGTCATCAAATAATTTCATTCATAATTAGAAGTGAATGCTTGCAAGGAAGTACATTTTTACATAGATTTTAATTCAAAAACATCGTTCTCACGAATTATGTTTTTAGGTGGAAATTGTCGGGAATCCTGCTTTTCTGATTGACGGTGATAATATCAGCAGCATAGTTCTTCTTCTTCTTCTTCTTCTTCTTCTTCTTCTTCTTATTATTATTATTATTATTATTATTATTATTATTATTATTATTATTATTATTATTATTATTATAATAACTACTACAACTATAACATTAAGAGTTACAAAAACTTCATTCATTATTTGGGGAAGTGAATGCTTTCAAAGAAATACATTTTCCTTTGAATTTCTCAAATATCGCCCTTCCTAAAAATGTTTTGGTCGGAAACAGTCGAGAACCACACTTTTCCGAACTTATAGGACAAATATGGCAGCTTTCCGTGACATTTAGGAAATATCTTTTACACTGGAATATCAACAGATTGTCAAAGTAATATCCTTTCATAAAATAACATCAAACAATTTGTTTTTCAATTTGTGCAAACCTTAAACTAAATTGAGACTGAATAACTTTCAAAATTCAACTTTTAAAATATGTTCACCTCTTTTGATGAAATATTTTGAACACAAAAATCCCTGCACAGATATTTTCTTAGCTTTGCTTTGTCTGGTGCAAGGCCATTAGGTGTAAGGTACCCACTGGGGAATTAACTCACTACAGCGGTAATGGTATGCGAAACTATAATGATTATATACGAGGGAATGTCCAATCCACTTTCGAAAATCAGAGCGTTATCTTGTCGCCGTAGCTGGAAACAGCGTTTTTATATTATAAAGTGCCAATTTGCAGGGTCCTTGCGCTTATTTTAGAATTTGTTTTCATATCATTGACTCAACCATGTCGGAGGGAGAACTTTTCTGCACCCCTCGTATACTTGTACGTATCAGTTAAGATGAAAATAATGCCCAACTGATGAGACAAATACATTCTTCAAGAGAATTCCATTCTTATGAGTGTAAAATAGCAACTCCTACACATATCTTAATCGTGTCTTGTGAACAATGTATACTCCACACTTGAGATAAGTTGTCTTTCTGAAATAACCATTCCTCTATAGTCAATGAATAGGTTGAATGAATCAACAATATGATTCTGATTGAATCCAATTGTTATCTGTTCTTATACCAGAGAATATTTTAGTGCTTCTGACTCGTTTGGACCGATTTGGCTCGTCCCAAAAGGTCACTTTTCTTAGACACCGATGACGTCAGCTATAACACAATGCTGACTTGGTTAGGTTTTATTAAAATGTAAACCTTCAATGCTGATTTTGAAGATATTCAATTCAATGTGTAAAAAAAGGCAAATATTTGAATGATCTATTTCTATATCTTTTCATAAACAAAACTTTGTTTTCATAAAATTAAACAGATTTTTTATATGCTCTCGTTTACACACAAACAAAAATAAAACGTGCTGCATGATCTTTTTTTTACATTTTCCAGGGAACTGGCATGTTTTCCTTGAAAAACAAAAACCTTTACTCTTCATAGATATCTTATAGTACTTTTGGAGTGGATCTGTCTAAGAAGAAGTGCTATCTAACCCTTCAACTTAGAGGTAATTGATAATTAGTTATGTGTGCCTCTGAATCGTTTTGGGTATTTTAAAAAATCTATATTAATCCGTACATCGTTATAAGCACAAAATCAGTAGAATTTTTTTCTTATAGAGCCGAGCCATAACGGAGGCTCCTCATGACTAGAGGTATGCTAACCGAAGACATTGCAACGATTGCGAGATTTGACGAGATTTTCGATCAATGGAGAATCTCTGGAGCTCAGCAAAGAATGGAAATGTTCAAGCAATAATCAAACTCCTTACAAATCATCCAGTGTCGAATAAGGAACCCTGTTTTTATGAAACAATCAGAATGCAGCTTGGCTTTCACAGCAAAGAACCATTCCAGGGTTGCCAAATTAGCCATTTTCGGCTAAATCTGGCTTACCAGCTCGCAATTTAACTCAATGATAAAAGCATTGTCTCGTAAAGACGACTTCCTATCGGACGCAGGCTCGATTCCCACAACAGCGTATTTTCTTACTTGTTTAAAGCATTTACGCTGTCTTGGCCAACTGACACATTTACAGCCACATCTACTCATATATGTATATATATATGTGTGTATGTGTGTATATGTATATATATATAGTGAAATAATGGATTCGTTGTGCCGCGAATCCATTATTTCAACATACTTAAAGTTCTGCTCAAACTAAATGTTTGATGTATAGAGCACTATTATTTTCCTAAAATTTTCTATTCAATAAAATATACATTTTTTTATCAATTGCTTTATTTACTATAGAGAACTAATCGCAGATTCACTTTACAAGGAGTCCAACTTCACGAACTCATGAATTGTCAGATTTTAAAAGGAAATGTCAGTTATTCCAAAGATAAAACGGACTGGTATCAAATAGAATCGAAAGTGAACTTTTCATTTTCAATTGTAAACTCTTTTGAAATCAGCCCAACAACGGCAGTACGCCATCATCATCATTTTTATTTCTTCCGTTCTTTATATTTGGTTTTCATCTTTTTTTTTGCTTTTCTTTCCTTCTTTCTTTCTTTCCTTTTGCTTTTCACGCCCTTTTACCTTCGCTTATCTTGTTTGCTTTTCCATTTTTTTTTGTTTTTCATTTTTCTTTTACATTTTTCTTTCTTTTAATTTTCCGTTTCTTCCTACCTTTTTACTTTTTACTCCTTTTTTTTGCTTGCTTTTTTCCTCCTGTTTATCTTTTTGCTTCTCATATTTCTCTTCTCTTCTTTCTTTCTTTTTGCTCCCCATCTCTTTTTTCCCTTGCTTTTTTCCTCCTGTATATCTTTTTGCTTTTCATTTCTTTCTTTTTGCTTTATATTTATCTTTTTTTTGCCCTTCTTTCCCTCTTCCTTTTTCTTACTATCCATTTATTTCTCACTAGTTTTTTCTTTCTTTCTTTTCTTTCATTTTCATTTATATAAATCATTCACCCCCCCTTTTTAAAAAATCTCATTTTCGCGTTTAGTTCATCCTTGTATTTTTCAGAGATGCAAGGATGTCCGAATGAGTAAGGACACGGAGAATGAGATCAGCGAACCGAGTTCGAACTCGGTGACAGTTTGCACTCTTTTCGACGTATTGCCTTTGGAAAAGGC
>OY735207.1:7885542-7908042 GCA_963457665.1 Thysanoteuthis rhombus
TTCGTATGTGATCTCATGGGATCCATTTTGTGAGTCATGATGTCCATCAATTGTCTGTCATTCTTGCCTCATGGCCTGCCCATTGCCATTCAAGTTTTCTAAAAAATTCTATGATGTCTCCGACTCCTGTTTTCTTCCTTATATATTGCGCTGTCTTATGATCTCTCCATTTGAAGTTGAGCATGATTCTCTCATGTGTGCGTTGCATGCTTCTCAGTTTGCGAGTCTGTCTCTTGGTTAGGTTCTATGTTTCAGCTCCATAGGTGACTACTGGGAGGATGCATTGGTTGCATACTCTTCTTTTTAGAATTATTGGGATCGACTTGTTTTTGAAGGTTGAGCTTGCTCTGCCAAAGGCTTGCCATGGCCCAACACTCCCCATGGTTCGCACAATGATAGTTATACCGGCCGTTCCTGCTGGGTACTCGGTTCCAAAAGGCCCAGCCACATCGCTTCAACAGCAACTACCCAAACACTACATCCGAAAAAGCATACAATGAGCTACAATTACAAAATGTTAGTGTATCTAATATTAGTTACCGTATTTACCCGATTACAATGCGACCCGATTTTTTGTGGCAAAAGATCAGTAATATATCTATCCTTTTATCGCTACAAATTTAAAAAACTAACATACACACACACACACACACACACACACACACAATAGCTATCCGACTAGAATGCATTGAAAACACGAGGAAAATCGTTTGCGATAGATTTTCTGGATATTTTCCTCATTTCAGGATCTAAGCTAACTTAGAAATGTTCAATGGAATTTATATGTAGAGATTGACTTGTCCATGAGAGCCACTCTTTGTACGTGCCATTCTTACTTTTTTCCCTTCTGCTGTGTGGGACACACTCGTTGAATTCATGTGCGTCACGTGACCTTCGGAGGTCAAGAAATGCTGTTGAATATATATGAATGTATTTTTGAGAAATCGGTGCATGATCCGACAGAAGCATTATAAATTGCGTTATGTTATATTGGATCGCTTTTTGAAATGATCTCCCGTTATTACGTTGTCTAGGCCAAATGATACATTCGCCGTCTAATAACGGAAGATCATTTCAAATAAATTTTCAAAATAATATAATGCAATCATCCACACACACACGCACTCTCTCTCTCTCGCACACACACACACACACACACACAAACACACACACACACACACATATATATATATATATATATATATATATATATATATATATATATATATATATATATATATATATATATATATTCCACACAGTAAAAATCCGGGATAAATATAATGAAATATGATACAATATCCCAAGTATGATGGGTTTATTTATTTCATAGAGTTCGTGATACATTCAACTTTAATACATATTTGCTTGGACCGAATTATTCATGGTAGTGAGGTGTTAGCAAATATATATTTTTCATACTGGCTAAAAGAAGATACTGCTTAAGTGTGTAGCAGCAGACATCCATACTATATTCGGTTCGAGCATGCAGCCAAATTTCCCGAACTTTTGGGTTACACATCGTACATGTATGTATGTAATGCAATTCACTTACTGCTTTCCAAATTTAACCACAATATGAAATGAAGACAATATTCAACGCTCCTTCAGGAATTGTTTTTAAAGCTTTGTATTCGTTGTAAGTAATAAAACTTTACTCGATAGAAAAAAGCAGTTATTTTTCTTCCGTAAACAAAATTATTCACAACTAGTAAACACCAATAGCTTTGCTAACTGTATATCTAAAGCTGTCTGTGTCAATATGTTTAAACATTTACGCACGATATTGTTAACAGAAATTCTTGAATTCATTTTGTGTAGTAAGCGAAATTGACACATCTGCAGCAGCAGTGGTAGCAGTAATCAATAGCTAACGAACGAGCACTCTTACAAACTCAGCAGAACAGCAATTTTGTGTTCGTGTGGTCGCATTATCCACTTTCTCATTTTTTGTTAGTTATGTCACAGACGGACTGGGAGCTTACAAATGATAGAGATTTCTTGGTTTCCTTATTTTCATTGCGTGTTTCAGCAACAGCAAATTGACATTTACACAATCGTTTGACCTTCAACACGATGTGCAAATCACAACTCAATGAATATTTACATGTTAATCTTATAATGTCACTCCTAATCTGGGGCGTTTGTACAAATATTGACCCACAGAACTTTTAAATGTTGACAAATAAAAGAAAGATTAACCCATTAACTGCGGAACGTGGTAAAGAGTAATATCCATAGTAAGATAAAAGGCTTTGTCCATTGCAAATTATCTAGTGCAAGTTATCCATTTCAAAATAAAGGTCCCAGTTCATGGATAGAACTGAGTTATCATCAATCACAATGAATTTTTATTAAGTTAGCCATAGAAATGCAATTACAGAAATTTCTGCCATTCACAGTTAATCGGCTTAGAACAAAGAATCTAAGTACAATCATCAAATAGACATTTGTGCTGCCAGTACCGTTACCAGTACAAACCAATGTTGAATCAAAGTAATATACGTCTTACGGACGTGTTTTTTAGCGAGCAAAAAAAATCTGAGTTATTTGCAACTACTAAATTATTTGTAACAAATAGTAGAATAGAACCATGTCATTCTCTATATTGGAGAAAAGAGGTACGAAGAGAAATTAACACTCACATAAGAAAAGACCGTGAAACTATTGATGGTCCTATTCTTCCCGATTAGCCTCGATATGGTTAAGAAAAAATCATGTTTTTTATTAGAGATTAATTCACCAAGAAATATTTACTCGTAAGATTTGAAAGAAGGTAAAAAGACTGAAATCATTTTACTCACGTGCAAATAAGGGAATAAATAAGAGGTAGTACTCCATAAATTGCATTTAATAGATACCTTACTTGGAAATTTTTCTTGGTGACTGTGGACCAATCATCCGGATTCTTTCTGCATTCGTATGTTGACACATTTTTAAGATACTTGTATTCAGTACTTCTGAGTTCATTGCTCCGTCTATCTGGTAGAGGTGGACATATAGACATTCCTAACACAAATTTAGATAACACGCTTCGATAATGATTCAGACAATTAAAAAGCAAAGGTAAGTTGTATACTTCCCTTTTATCATTTTTGTGAAAGCTGTTAAAAAACATCGTTTTCAGGTGCAATGGCAGTGGCGTCTGCTACGCACGGAGGATGTCGGGAGTTTTGATTGATTTTATTTTTCAGCAGTTATTTTTATGTAGAATTATTCAACCAGATACTCTTTGAATGAGAGGAAATTTGAAATATTACATCACATCCGTTAGTTTAAGGATCATCTTTTACTTTCAAATACAGGAGTCTTGATCCAAATGAGACCTGTCTCCCAAGCAGCACCTCTCTGTTGCACTAAAACTAATGTATGATCTTTAAAAGTAACGTGAGCAATGTTATATTCTTAGTTTCTTCTCATTTAAACAGTTGGGTCTTACTCGTAAGTTCCCCACGAAAAGCCAACATCCATAGCTTCATAGTACGAAATCTGAAATTTCAGTTGCCGAAAAAGACCAGAGATCCTAATTCCAGGGTCTCTTTAGTTAACCCCCCCCCCCACCCACACACACACAAAGACAAAACCATTAACCTAACCAACGCTAAACTGGGGCTTCTTCGTTAGTACTCAACAGAGTAAAATTTTGATAACCAGTGGGAATTGATGTGTCAAATTTATTTCGTTAATCCTCTCGAGTTAGGCTTTGGGTTGAGGGTAAGGGTTAAGGGATAGAGTCAATGGTCTTTTTCGTTAGTCCTTACCAAAAGTTACTGCAATGGTTACTTTTCTTTTCGATGAATCTCTTTTAATTATTGTCAGATGAATTTCCATGTTTTGTAAAAATGATTTCTCAATGAAACAATATTCGTTAGAATATGCGATCAGTTCCTCTTTCCAGTTACTTACTTCCTTCCTTGCCATCATGGATTCGACACGTTGTTTGTTTTTTTGTTTTTGTTTTTGTTTTTTTCTAGGAGTTTGGTATTATCCGAATCTCAACTCGTACTACGTTAGTAACGGGTATTCTTCAAATCTGCATTTTCGTACGATAGGCGGAAAATAAGGGAAAATTCGACATTATAGTTAAATATAGAACAACTAACGCTAAAACTCAATTTTTCTCCAAATTGACATTATCCCAATGGTGATGAAGGGTTTTTGTTTTATTCAAAACACATAATTCGTTGGAAAAAATTACAGTGGGGTTTTCGGCTCTTTTCCTTACCCAAATCATTATTATTCATTACTAGTTAATCTCCGTGGGGAAAATTACAGATATGATTGATTTTTTATAGAAAAAGAACTACTAAAGGTGTTTCAGTCGACGAGACCCTTTTTTCCAAATAGAGTATTGGAGATATCTTTATCAGTAATGCAGTTTTTGTTATTTGTATTCAGTTACGTGTGAACGATACTGATATCTATCTATCTATCTATCTGTCTGTCTATCTATCTATCTATCTATCTATCTATCTATCTATCTATCTGTCTGTCTATCTATCTATCTATCTATCTATCTATATATATATATATATATATATATATATATATATATATGTGTAAGCACAACGAAACACTTGTCTGTGGACGACACAATAATTAACGCTCCTCTATTCAGGGTTGAGCACTCTTCAAGTGAAGTAACTCATTCATTGTAAGCTTATGCAATGCTCTTCCACAAGAATAGAGCACTCTGGTGGATAGGGAATTTAAGCTAAATGAATATACCGCTTGAATTCAGCCTTACTGACCGTCCAGTTACGTGGCTCAGCGGTAGGATACCGCCCTCTGGGTCTGAAGCGAAGGCTTTGTGGTACCGGATGGGATAATGGATTGTCATTAGCCGCACTGAAGGGTTATAAAACAGCTGTCTGTGGATGACACAATATATATATATATATATATATATATATATATATATATATATATATATGTATGTGTGTGTGTGTGAAGAGAAACTTCTACATATTTGGACTCCAACGCAGACCTTAACGCTGAGCACACTGATGACTTACCAATAGGCCAAGGGTACACTGATGACCCAGTGTTGATATTTTAATCATTAAGCATGTCAGATTGTATACATTGGGACAAAGGGACTATACACGAAAGCAGCTATCGGTCTAGACGGGCAGAATAAAAAAAAGATAAAGCTGTAATAGTTTGAACGGCACGGATACACTAGTATTTTTCTAATCGTCATTGCGATGGAAAAAGGGCCAGTCCTGCCAGTGGTAAAGGGAGATCATACTTTCCAAATCCTTCTTTGCCTCTACCCCACCCCAGCGAACGATGACTGAAAACTATCTTCTTCTATAACAATTGTCCGCTTCTTTTAATCTGTTATTATTTCAAAAAATAAACCAATTGTTACTCCTTCTCAGTCGTTCATGGAGTCATCGAATTGAAACTGTTCACCTTTGTAGTGAAGATGGGCGCTGTCGTTCCTTTCAGGGCGCTGGAAGTCAAGGACCGGTAGGGGGCGTTGGAAGTCAAGGGACGGTAGGGGGGCACTAAAAGTTGAATAGATGGTGGGGATACTTGAAAGCAAGGGGTGGCAGGAAGCGCTGGAAACAAGGAAAACAAATTTTATTTTCAACGTATCATTTTTGACCGTCTTCACGGGGAGGTCGGAGCACTGATGAAATAAATGCTCTGAAAGGGGGCGGTAGTCCGAAAAGGGTTTGGGAAACACTGCTTTGAAGGCTCTCCCCCGTGATAATAAACTAACCCATTTGCTACCGAATTCCGTGGCATTTCCAGCGAGTAAAGAAAACAGGAAAGTAAATAATAATTATCATCTTTGACCGATTTTGGTTTCTCCCTTAAGAAAACAAAAGTTTTGTTATTTGTCTATTCAGCTTCGACAACGTACAAAAGACTACTGAAGTGACGAAAAACGATTGAGGAAAAGCGAGATAAACAAATTTACACACACACTCGCACACACACACACACACACACACACACACACACATACATGCACACACGCACATACACACATACTGAGGTATACAGACTGGATAGAGGTAGATGAATGCATGTCTTTCCGAGGGGCATTGGGATAGGGTGAACGCGTTACATCGTGTCTTTTCACCGAGAAGTAAACCGTTCGGCCACCTTGCACTTCCATGCATTAATACAATTAGCTAACACTGTAATCAAGACGAACTTGCATTTGCTTATACATATATATATATATATATATATATATATATATATATATATATATATATATATATATATATATATATTTCCAGCTCTACTCGACAACAATTTGACTTTCGAAGTGTAAAGTTGAATGTATCGAGCACTCTATGAAATAAATCCATCCCATATAAGACGTTGCTTTATATTATGCTGTATTGCTAACCTGATCTGTACCATATGTACTGTATATCTATCTATCTATCTATCTATCTATCTATCTATATATATATATATATATATATATATATATATATATATATATGTATATATATATATATATATATACATACATATATATATGTATGTATGTGTGTGTGTGTGTGTGTGTGTGTGTGTGTGTGTGTTTGTCCCTTGAGAAGAATAACAGAGACTAATAGATATCTTCCCAATGGATGTACCCTCTAAGGTAAACGTAAATACTCTAATCATACTTAGCTGAAGTTCTATTACAGTTTTCAAGTTCTATTCACAATGTAACTGTAATGTAAAACTCAGTCCTGAATTTCTGCCTTGATTTCAAAATTATAATAAGCATTTTAAAAAACAACCGTTACAAATGTTAAACCATTGGAATATTTTGAGTCGGAAATATTCCGTAAGACCATTATAAACACGAATGAAGAATTACAATTGATATTCATTATTATCATCATCATAATCATCAGTCTTTTAACGTCCGTCGTTGGACATAGACCTTCCCCAGGATTCGTCACACTTATCAATCGTGGGCGTTGCGGAGCAAGTATTTTCTAAAATTTGTCCTGTCCATTTCTCCATCTTGTATTCTGCCGGCCTTGGTTTTGCATGTGATCTCTGGGGATCCATGTTGTGAGTGATGACAACCGATGGACATCACGACTCACTACATGGATCCCCAGAGATCACATGCAAAAACTGAGGCCGACAGAATACAATATGGTAGAACACAAATACAGATGATACAAAGCAACAAAGAATTTTGATAATACAATATTTATGTTTACAAATATCTGGTAAGTTGGGCAATTAGACTGATTTATTTACTTTCTTCGTGATGTCAAAAAAAAAATTTGCTCATGTTATTCTTTTGATAACATCTAAAAGCTTCATTATTCTAGTTTTTTTTTGTTATTGGAAAAACTTTTCAACAACATCTCGATCTTCTGGTAATTTAGCGACTGTAATTTTGTTACTTCACACTTGGGTACATAACTGGACAGTTGTGCGTCTCCCTGATTTTAGCATCTTTATACAGCTTTAAAATTGACAGAATTTGAAACAAAGATTAAAAAGTTCCAAATGAAAAATAATGAAACAAGATCAAACGTGGAGAAGATATTTACAAAAATCGGAAATCATTAACCAGAATTCTGTCCATTGTTAGAATGCAAAAGGAGGTTAAAACTTATGGAAAATGAATCAGATACATTTTGCACGCTATGCACGTACGTCTACTGAGCTAACAGAACAGGGTATTATCTGCATATATATATATATATATATATATATATATATATATATATATATATATGTGTGTGTGTGTGTGTGTGTGTGTGTGTGTATGTATATATATATATATATATATATATATATATATATATACAATGCTCTTCCATATGAATAGAGCATTGATGAGGGATTTCTGTGTAAATAGATATATCGCTTAAATCCAGCCTTACTGACTGTCCAGTTCCGTAGTCCAGAGGTAGGATATCGGCCTGAAGTGAAGGTTTCAATTCTGCCTCGCGGTACTGGATGGGATAATGGAAAGTCTATAGCCACTCTGAAGAGATGTAATACATCGAAACGGCTGTCTGTAGATGACACAATAATATATATATATATATATATATATATATATATATATATATATATATATATATATATGTATATATATACATACATATATATATACATATATATATATACATACATACATACGTATACTGTATTTATATATATATATATATATATATATATATATATATATATATATATATATATATATATATATATATATACACAGTATATGAGGTACAAATCAGGCTAGCAGCATAACATAATATAATGATATATCAATGATATAAAGCCACTTCTGAAATGTAATGGATTTATTTCGTCGAGTGCTCGATACATACAACTTTTTACTCATGAAGTTAAGCTGATATAGAGTAGGGTGCGTGTGTATGCACTTGCACGCGTGTGTGACCATTATGAAAAATAACAATGACAAATAGATATCATTTCAATAGATGTATCCTCTAAGGTAAACGTACATACGCTAATCATACTTAACTGAAATAAAAACAATAATCAAATGATAATAATATTTTCCTAATGAAAAGCAAGAGGAACGAAGTTTAAACAAAACTTAATGGTCTTTCAGCAGAACCAATCTGGTTTCTTTCAAATATGGAAGGGCCAATTCGTCTTGTGTCGGTCTTATCTATGAAAATCTGTTTACAGACTCTGAGAGACAAATTACTCGGACAATGAATAGGGGCATGGAACATAAGTGAATTAAAAATAAAGGAAGAATCCCCCCCTCTCTCTTTCGATGTATGTGATCAAATTTCAGATTTTTTCCCTCTGGGTGAGAGTCTGTCGCCAGTGGATGTGCGGCCTTTTAGTTACCAAGCGTTGTCTTATATAATGTTAAGAGACAATTACAGTTAATTTATGGTGAAAACCGAAGAGAAAGTCAATAAAAAGTACAAAGAAAGTAAAGAAAAGAAAATATATAAAGATAATTTTGTCAGTCAACAATTGCCATATGAATAAACATCTATTGTGTGTGTGCGTGTGTTTCCTTGTACGAAAAGTAGTAAAAATAAATAGATATTCTTCCAAATGATACACTAACTGGGGTATTCATTCAAAAACAGGGCAATATGGCACCGGAGGTGGCGATAAGTTGAGCCAACGGGGTGGTAGATCATCACATAAAAATGGATTTTAAAAAATCTTCTTTCGTTTTATGTCAGCGAAGTTGAGAACTTTTTACCAAAGAGATTACCAAGCGAATCACTAAAACGCTAGATAAAAACCAACCACGGGAACAGGCTGGCTTGATAAGGCATAGACCCCATGTATGTAAGACTTTTGCTAAAGATCTACTGACTCAGCAGTTCCTCTATCAGGCTACTGAGACCTTCCAGCTCGAAAAGGGAAAAGTCAAGGCGATACCAGCTCACGCAAAGTCTGCCTTAGATTAGGAAAATAAAGGAATTAAACAGGCAGCAGATACCTAAGTGGCCTCAGATTCGCTGACGAAATCGTCCTGTTTGCTGAGAAAATGCATGGTCTTCAGATAATGCTAGACAAACTAAACAAAGAAAGCAGTGAAGTTGGTCTTCATATGATTTTCAATAAGAAAAAAAATGTCATGTGCAGCAAAAATGTTGTCGACAAAGACAAAACTATCTTCGAAAACTCAAAGCTAAAGTGAGAGGAACATCACATCTACCTAAGACAACGAATGTCTTCAAAAGAAGAAGAGAAATCAAGCCACTATGGTTGGTAAGCTTTTGGTAGAGCAAGTTCAACCATCAAAAACAAAAAAGATCCATTCGACTGTCCATGTTGCTAGAATGTCAGACAACTGTTGGACAAAAAGATTCACCATGTGGATACCCAGATATCATAAACAGAACTGTGGCCAGCAAAAAATAAGGTGGTCTGATGAACTAAACAAGTTTAGAAAATACTGGCTCTGCAACTGCCCATGATAGAGAGGTGTGGCGAATCTTGGGGAAGGTCTTTGTCCAACGACAGACGCTGAAACGTTGATGATAATGAAATTCAAGAAATGAAGGAAGCTATTTCATAGTACATGTTGCCAGCAGATTAATATCATCAGTGACAGAGCCAATGAAGTAAATATTCAAATACACTCGAAAGTACGTCATTTTCGCTACGTAAAATATGTATTAAACTCGGGCTTTTTTAGTTTCCCATATCTTAAAATTGTGAACGTTTTTTTTTTTTTTGCTAACCCCAAATTTCGTTTTTGCTTCCAGATTCACGTAACTCTTTGCAAATACCGTTTAGAACCAGTCCCAATGAAATATCAGAAGCATAGAACTGTTTTCTTGTGGTAAAATACAATTATCAGGGTGAAAATTGCACAGCAAATTTTTATTACGAAAAGATTCCCGTTTCCGTTTACATGTTATTTATTCATGCAATCACGTGTACACTGTTGTTAAAATTTTTGTGTACTTTTTCATTTTTAAACCCCATTTGAATACAAGGATGAGGACAGTAATACATATTCTTATGCATTTTAGTATCCTGTACAAAGGGTATTCAAGCTATTGTTGACTTCATCTACCCCCAGGTTGACTGCAAGCAAACTTGACATCATCCTACCCAAGGATGGCAGTTAATCTCAGGTGAACTAGCACACCTTTTTAAAACTTCCTGTTTCTTACCATATGTCCATTTGACATCATCCGTAGTAACGGGTCTCAAATCAAACAATTTACTATTGTAGTTATGATTACCATACGTACTCATTCGACATAATCATGAGATCTGCTTACGATCTGAATCCAACGAAAAGTTACCAACAAAAAGGTTGAAGTTCATCTGAAAGATATGTCCTTTAGTTAAGATGATTTTTCTAAGTGAGATAATCAAGAGATGTAGTCAACTTTAAAAAGAAACTGAAAAATTGTGAAAATGTGTCGCCTCAGCTTGTTGGAAAGTGTGGATGAAAGCGTATCTCAAAGATAAGACAGAATTTTAGTTGCGCTTTACAAAAAGCAACAATCAGCATCATCAAAAGACTTTGCAAATCTATGAAAGGCTTGTGGTGCGCAGGACTATTCCAGTACTGTACAGTATGTCACTCACTTTGCTACAGGTATATTTTAAAAATGTATTTGACTTTACCGTCAGGAAGCGGGAATGAGAATATTTAAGATTCATTATATAAATGATAAAATATTTTACAAGTTGGTGACAAAATCAAGGTCTTATGGTAAGAATATTTTAATTAATAATATTAAATGTTATTCATGCTCATTTTTGTATACAGTAATATCAACAATTACCCTCTTCCAGTCTCCAGATGTCGAGTAGAGGTGGGCCTTTGCCCAAGCCAAGCTTTTGTCTCTTTTACCTCTGTTAGTCTAGGCACAATCAGAGGTCTGTAGGCAAGAACCCAAGCTGACAAAGCCTTTTTTTTTTTACAGAACTGGTGCAGCTCTACACACCACAGGTCTTCCATAGATTTGCCAAGTCTTAAGTCGTTGCTGATTGCTGTTTTTTGTTAAGTGCAACCAACGTTCTATCTTATCTTTGAGTTGAAACACGCTTTCGTCCACATTTTCCGACACGCTGAGGAGACAAATGTTCTGATAATGGTGTTGGTGTTGTGATAATAATTGTATGACTTACGCTAAAAGTGAACAAAGCATTGCTGTTTATCATATTTTCATATCCCTCCCATCATTAATCATGGCTGCTGGAAATAAGAAATGCAGACAGGATCTGGAGGAGTATTTGTCTTAGGCAAATACTTATGGCTTTGTTGAAAGCTCATTTGATCGGAAACAGGCATGTGTCTAGTATGTTTTAGTTCATTTTTAGATGAAGCCTTCAAGACTTTTATAGCATTTAAAAAGAAAACATCCGGTTAAATGGACGAACGCATTACGTATCGTTGTCGCAGAAATCAAGTACGACCAGAGCTATTGCCACGAATTTTTCCGTGATCACGAATGGGATCTCAGGAGATGCTTTTAGCAAATTAGTTTTTTTAAATACTACTGCCCAACCACTACGCCAAAATTAGATTTTAGTGGGGGTCGATATATGATGTAAATTTATGCTAGATTAACCCCTTTGTGTATGGCTGCGTTTACCCTTACCTAGAAATTCACTTTTACTTTAATTCACCTAGTATCAGTTCGTACGTCTGTATCTGCATAACTCGATGACGGCTAGAGCTATGACCACCTAATTTTTTATTGTTACTAACAGGAATCCACTACCTTTATTTCGCATATTAGTCTTTCGAAATTGGGGAAAATGTCTACACTCTCAATGATAATAATGATTTGATTCCCATGTATCTATCTATTTATTTAGTGCCAAGAGTCTGATTCAATTTTATCTATTTGTGATCTCTAAGTAGTGGTGCGTCGTAACCAGAGGTATAGATTAAAGCTAACCCTAAAAAAACAGTTTTGATCACCCATTAGGGTTCAAGGTCCCTCTTAGGCCCTCAACAGGGAGCTTGTGGTAAATTCCGCCCGTAGAACGTTTTTTCAACTCATAAATGATAATTTGATAAATTGTTTAGTCACAATAATATGTGAGTATTAAAAATGTATTAATGTATAATTCTAAAAGTAATTATTCAATAATGGTGACAACAATAATTTATTGATTATTTAATGGTAATCTTGATACTTTAGTAATAACATTTATATGATAATAAATAAATTTAATTTCCTCTAAGTCTTTTTTTTTCAGCTTCTCTCTCCTTTAAAGTAACAGAAATAAAATAATATCTCAATTTTTTTCCTCGTTCATACAATACTTGATCCAATAATTTTGAGTGAAAATAAAGGCCGAAAAATAAAATCAATCAAAACTCCCGACATGCTCTGCGCGAAGCAGACGCCATCGCCATTGCATTTGAAAATATCATATTGTTTTAATAACTCTCGCAGAGAAATGATAAAAGGTAAGTAAAGCAACTTCCCTTTGCTTGTCATTTGTCTGAATTATCTCCCAAGTTAGACAAGGATTCATCATGTGAATTTTCATCGACTAACTTCCGAAAATATCAAGTGAAAAGAAAGGTGCAAATAACGGAGTTGAGACTTCTGTATTTAAATGAAAAGTGTCTGGAAAAATGGTTATCAATATATATTTCCTTTATTTTTAGATAGTTTGCTATTCATAAAATTATTTAGTTTGTTCAATTCTTTTAAAATATTTTCATTTGAATTCTCAGTCAGGTAAAATTCTATTTTTTTAAGTATTTTTATTACTCAAAATTGATTTTTTTTTCAGGAGTCGCGATTTCATCATTGAATTTTCGAGTAATTTTTGTTTTGAAAATATTTCTTCGTATTTTCTAAACAACATTTGCTGGGGAAAAAATTTAAACATAACTTGTTTGGTTGTTGGAAAAAAATGTAATAACTTTGATTTCTGTCAGGGAATAAGTCATTGTAAAAAAAAATTTTGATTAAATCAGTTCACAGAAATAAAATATTTTTTCTAATGAAATAAGCAATATTTTATGAAGTGGATATTGACTATTAGAATATTTTAAAAATATTATTTTATTACAATAAATTACATTAATCAAAATATATTTTGTTCTAATAAAACATTTCTTATTTAATTACTATAGATTGAATACATAAAAATATTCCTTATTTCATTGATTTTTTTTTTATGACTTTTCCCCTAGTCACCAGATACGAAAAGTAGACACGGAAAGAATTTGGAAAAAAAGGTAAAAAAAAAAAACACTCAGCCTTTACTGAAAAATAAATTATTCAATCAAAACCCCCGACATGCATCGTGCGAATACACCCCCCTCTTCCTGTTACCACCATCCCAACTGGTATTGTTCAATACCAATTTTCTCAACCGAATTGTACTGTATTGATATAAAACTTAGTCCAGACCTTTTTCTATCGCCTCTTCTTACTACTACTACTACAAATAATAACAATAATAATAATAATAATTAATAAATAGCCTCAGTCGTATCACGTTTAATATGAAATGACTCAATTATTTGGATGAAACTCATTCAATTTCCCTCCTCATCCTGCTACTACCACATCAAGTAAGGTTAAATGTAAATTATCTCGACTATATCAAGTTGGATTGATATGAAACTTGGCCCAGACCTCCGGGTGAACCATCCTCGTCTTTCCCCCTCTTCCTCATTACCCTGGGACAACTATCAAAGTAAATTAAATATCAATTTTATTTACTGTATCATGTTGGGTGGAGATGAAACTTGGTCAAGATCTTCAGGTGAACCATCCACATCTCCATCTTTTTCCTCCTATTCTTACTGCTACCTCGACTATTACCATAACAACGAAAGTTAAATATCATTTTTTTTTCAACCTTATCATGTCTAATTGATATGAAACTTGGTTCAGAACTCCGGTTGAGCCATCCTCATCTTTCTCTTCCCCTTCCTCCTCGTCTTCCTGACACTACTACCACGTTTAGTAATGCTGAATATCAACTTTCTCAACTGTATTGTGTAGGATTGAAACGAAACGGTCCAGACCTATGGGTGACCCGTCCTCATCTTACTTTTTCTTCCTCTCTCACCCATTCCTAATATTACTACTACTACTACCACAACTAGTTTTACTAAATATCAATTTTCTCGGTTGTACCGTGTTGGATTGATATGAAACTTGGTTCATCCCTCAGAGTGGACCATCCTCGTCGTTCTCTACCCTCCTCCTACTACTACTACAACTAGTTATGCCAAGTATCAATTTTCTCAGTTCCATGTTGGAGGATTGATTTAGAACTTGGCCAAGACTTCTGGTTGAACTATCATATCTTCCCCCTATTACGACTGCCACTAGTAATGTTAAATAATAATTTTGTCAGTCGTGTCATTATGGATTGTGATGGAACTTGGTAAAAACCTTTGGGTGAACCTTCCTCATTTTCCTCTCTCTCCTCTCCTACCTACTGGTACTATCATCACGGCTAGTAATGCTAAGTATTAATTTTCCCAGTTGTATCAAGTTCGATTGATATGAAACTGTTTAGACCTTGGGGTGAACCATCACTCTCTTTTTTTCACTATTGAATTATTTAAGAATCTTCCATCGAGAAATATTTCCTCTTGTTTTCTATGCAATATTCATCGGGAAAATAATTTGAGCCTAAATTATTTGGTTGTAAGAAAAAGCATGACTTCAGTTTCTGGTTTGGAGAAAAATCATTTTATTGTTTTCCAATAAAATAATATTGCTTTGATCCTATATAAATTGGTACTCTGTATGTTTTTGTGCTCCCCTCTATCAGATAAACAGTGCAGTGTAGCCAGTGGTATTGAATTAATGTAACTCAAAAATGCTCTAACGTGAACTGTTACATTATATCCAGAGAAACCATTCTATTTACGATGTAGCTCTAATGCTGAATTGGACCATTAATTTCCGTCCATGGTACGAAACTATGACTGAAATTATTTTAGTTTATTTCCCTTCATTTCATTCAAGTTTTTCCAAAACATAAAATTTCATCTGGACATATATTAATAAAAAAAATTATCAGATACATGGGTAACGAAGGAAGTAACCAAAACACTTCAAAGCCGTAGTTTCGTGCGACGGGTGGAAAGCGAGGATCCAGTTCAGTATTATGATTACATCATGAATAGCTGCCTCCAAACTAAAGAATTTCTTTCTTCAAAGCTGACACTTTCCCAAAAGCAACGGAGGTCTTATCGATTGAAGGTGCAAAAGTATCTACCCCTATCAAATGATCACATTTTCATTATAGCCTGTCTTACCAACTTTTCCAAACAATATCAATACTAATAAGGAAGAGAAATGTCAACACGTTTACTTGAACTAAGACCATCATTTGTGTCATTGTTCTTTTTTGTTATGACTGTTTATTTCTCTGTTTGCCCCTTTCCTCCAAAATAAATGATTGCATTGTTCTATTGCACCATTTGCATAAAATCTGAATTAGCGTTACGTATGTCAGTATGTCCTCCTTTTTCTCAGATAAACGGTGTATTGTAGCCAGAGGTATCGAATTAAGGGACCTTAAATGGGTGTACTTGAAGATACGGGGAAAAAATCGGGTGATTTGCAAATTTTTGATAATATTGTGGGGTCTCAATTACCACCAGCCTAAAAATTTTCCCTGGAAGGTAACTATCAAACGTTAATTATTAAGTACTTCCTCTTATTTATTTACTTATTCGCATATGAGTGAAAAAATTCTTCAAGTTTCTCTGATTCCCTGTTTTTTACTCTATGGTCTATAGACTCCCAAAAGCCTGTAATCTACAGACTGCAAATTTGTGTACAAGTGTAACCTGACCCTAGGATGAACATAGGATGGGTGACAGTGACCCTCTAAGGTTAATTTGAGGTAAAAATTACTTAGGCAGGTGAAATGGGGGAAATTTGATGGATCATTTACGTATGTGTGTGCATACACATACAGGCACAAATGTACAGAAAACTACCAATCTATTTTTCATCTATTTATGTCACTGTGTGTGCGTATATGAGTATCCTTTCAAAATCATCTGTTTATATATACCCCTGTGTTGTGATATGTGATGACTGGGGGAGGGATCATATTTGAAGTTTCCCAGAGAGTTATAAATAACAATATAACTTTCTTAACAACATCAGTGTTAATCAAGAAGAACAGAGACTAACATTCCAAGGGAAATTATGAATCATTGTCGCTCGTATATGCTCATTTTTATCACATAAAGTTAGTATAAACTTATATTGCAACTTGAACCCTCTATTGAAAACTGAGGGGGGGGATTCACAACTCATCGAAGAGAGTATGTGTGTGCAGAATTTCAAGCTTCTACTCTGAATGCTCAAACCTGGGTGGGGTCCAAATACATGGATAAATTCAAATATATAATTGTCAGAACACATGAATAACTTGAACTCAGCAAAAGTATTTGGTTTGTTGTGAATAGTGGCGATAAGTAACAGCAACAACAAAAACAGTTACATAACAAATGGGATAAATGTAAAGTGTTTTTTTCTCTCTCAACCTCCTGGGGAGCAATGTCTTTTGGCAGCATTTGTTGGGGTGATAAATCAAAACTTTGGTAAGAGGAGTGATCAATGAATGAATTTCCTAAAGCATGGGTAGACACAAACTAAGGGGGGATTTTAGCATTATTTAATTTTGGAAAGAATGTTGAAAAAACAAAGCATTTTCTCTACTTATTGAGGGGAGTGTATGTGCAAAATTTCAAGTTTCAACAATGGACGGTTAGGGTTGGACGATGTCCAGAGACATAGATACATATAAATGTCAGAACACATGAATAAACTAAAGCCAATATCTAAACCAGAGCCTTGGTTAGGGTGATTACTATCAACAAGTTTCACAAGACTGAGACCATCAATAGTTTCATTGTCTTTTCTTGTGTGATTGTATTCATTTCTGTATGTGCCTCTTTTCTTCAACATGAAGAATTGCATAGTTCTGTTATACTATTTGTAACAAGTGAGGGATCTATTCGCTATTTGTACAACAAAAAACTGTTCTTTCTTAATCTGGAAAAGTTACCCAGATTTATACAAATTGGAATGATTGCATCCTATGAAATTGCACAAATCATTACAAAGACAGGAAGTTTGCATAGAGTTGAATAATGGTTCAATTTGGAGAAAAATTGTTGAAATATCATTTGGTGAGAAAAACCAAGCTAGTTGAGATAAATAAAAAGTAGAAAAATCTCAATTCAAATTGATGGATTTAAAGAGTGGAAGTATTCTTATTGCATACGCCTGTTTTATAGCTGAAGGCTCTGCAAACTGTGTAAAGAAATGTTTGGAAATGAACACAACTGGATCATCCATTTTTGATAATTTGAGATCTTGGTTTAATGAAAAACAAATAGCCTTGGTATTCTGCACTTTTAATAGCGCTCCATCCAGGTGGCAGGGGAGACATAAGGCATTTCCAATTCTTCATGAATTATTAGTAATAGTTATCGAAACAGGTAATAAAATTCAATCTCACTGCAAGTATAACCGACTTTTTCGGGAGTTTTAATGTCAAGCTATGGATGCTAGATCCTTTTGACTATGAGAAAATCTCTTCGGGAAAAATGGAAGAGGGACTTACATTGAACTGAATGCAATGATGAATGAAAATACAATTTTGAAAGAGCTGGAATGACTGAATTGTTGCTGTCAAATACAACAGCTCAATCCAAACATGTAGTCTAAAATGTCAAAAGTGCTGCTGAGATTTTCAACTTCATATTTAAGTTACGATGAGACATGAGACTAAAACTCATAAATCAGAGCAAATATAGAGTCAAATCGAATAAACAATGTCAGTAAAATGTGATTTTAGTTTCATTTGAGGGGGCAATAGCTCTAAAAGTGGCGTATTGGGGGGTGGCTAGAGAAATTCTGCACCAAGATAAACGTGCATACGTCCCTCATACTACAATGGAACACTTGATCATTCTTTTTTAGAATTTAATTTCATTCTGTATTGAGTATTACGTATCTCAGAATTTCCACGATCTTATTGTTAATGTTATCGGCCCTTGTCAAAGTTGACCATGAAAATAACCATTTTTTGAAATTTACTGGAAAAGAATGATATGGCGTGCGGAGGAATATTTTAAATTTGGGGAAGGATCTTTATTTTTTTTTCGATTGAGAGGTATTTTCCATACATTTACGTATCCACTCCTGTTTGTATTTTCACAATGCTCAGAGAATTCCAAAGATATTTTGTCCAATGGTAAGCCATGGACAAAGGAATAATTTATTAAATTTCGGGGCGGATCCAGGAAGTTTATATTAGCACCATGCATCGTAACTATTTGTAAGCTGATTTTCATTTAGCTTTTAGTGGCAATGGTGTTCTCACTTCTGAAATGTGTAATTCTAATGAGTTCTGTTTAGTTCGGAAGTTTCAGGATTCGAATTGTACATAATTGCAGTTGAATCGTTTATACTAGTACTGATTACAAGTGGAGCTAATATCAAGAGCAGAGTGTGCAAATAAAAGTAAATATTTACAAGGTAGTGCGTAAATAATGATAGTAAAGTAGCTGGTTACGGTATTAGATAGCCCTGTCCGGATTTCACAAGTTTCTCTCGTCTCTGCTTGCGATATATAAAATGAACATAAAGGCAACAAGAATCCGAAGTGGCGTCATTCTCTTGACCATCCGCTATTTCACTCATAACTGAGGAGAGATGAGATGGTTTCATACCTTTCCTAAGGGCATTAATCTGTAGAGAACACGGATTGTATCAGTCGCAGTTTGAACTTGGCTCCTCGATACCATCTTCATTGCTGCTAACCGCACGGTTACTGGCACATCCGTGTGTAAATAACAAAGAGTATTTATTTAGGGATCGGTGTCTAACCGGAAATGCCTGTAATATGAAAAAATATACAGTTTTTTAAATATAGTAAAACTCCAAAGGTTAAATTCGTGGCTCTCGGAAATAGGAAAACTTACAATAATCCAAACACTTTTCAAGTGATTCAAGAATAACTACTTATGGGTAACCGAAAGATCTAGTTTTAAAGTAGTGTAATGCTGAAAATGAAGAGAAGCATCGCATGACTGCCTGTTCTTCCGATTGTAGCGATTCGTTGAGACTCTCCTGCTGGATTAGTTCAGGTCAGATAGCGCAGATTGGAAGTACCTTGATTCAATATCGCTACAATGCACTGTTTCGGCTAATTTGACTGTACAAACCAGAAACAAAGTTAGTATTTTAGTAGTATATATAGAAGGAACAAGTCTGATTTATGCAGGGTCAAATTCCAGTTTAACTTCTACTCCGACTGAAGATGATTACAGCAACATTTGTACAGACTATATTCCAATCATTGTGTTAATAAATTCTCATGGACCAGTGTTTGTTTATTTGTTCTCTCACTGTCTCTGTCCCTCTCTCTCTCTCTCTCTTTCAAACACACACACACACACACACACAACTTGTCCAGCAAATGATTTTAAAATCCAGGATGAAAGTTACTCCCGGAAACAGGTTTCTAAGAACAATAAATTAGGTGAGGATTGTTCTTGTTTTTACGGTGGAGAAACAAAACCAATCCCAGCCCCGAGCTTTGACTTTTGAAAGAAGTAAGGGGATGCCGCTCCTATACATTCCCACTAAACTGCTGTGAATAACTGAACCTGGAACTCGAGAAGAAGCACAAAATAATTACGACGGTTATATTTCTTTTTGTCTCTTATCTTAGTCTATCAAACGAACCATATTTTAATCGTACCAAAAATAACATAAAACACGTTCACAGATGTATTCGTGCTCAAATATAAGTATAAGTATTTGTACGCTTTGTGTCTTGACTCACTTTGTAAGATTATTCATGTTAGCCCACCATGAAATTCCTACAGGTATTACTAATTATATTCCAGGCATGAGCATATGTGCAAAATTTTGGCCTATAACTTGGAATGTATAGAACATACAGACACACAGACAAATATTCACTTATACACACGCGTGCGCGCGAGGGTTTATCAAAAGGTTCATGAACAACCGAAATTACCTTCACTAAAGGAAGCAAAGATCAACTAAAACAATTAGTTCAAAAGATAAGCTTCATCTTAGACCTACGTTTGTCCATTCAGTTCGTGTAATAGTTGACACGTCGGCCTCACTTTCAGAAGGTGCTGGGTTGGTACGAGCAAAGAGTGAAAAACTCTTTATTAGGGAAGATCTCTTGGTGCACTCTGCAGCGAATTGAGTACACTCCAAGCTGGGTGATTAGGATGGAAGTATTCCTTTGATGGACTTACCTAGGGGTGGTCATGAAAGGTTGTAGGGATAAAATCTCGACCAGACTTGGGACTTGCACGAATCCCTAAACTGACAAATGCAAAAGAAACCGGTTACCGTACTCGATTTAGGGTTCTCTTTTAAGAGGCCTATGTTTATGCAATTCTCACGTTATATAACAACCTCCTCATGAGGGCACAATGTGACATAAAACACACACACACACACACACACACACACATATATATATATATATATATATATATATATATATATATATATATATATATATATATATACTCTCGTATATACACCTGCACAAATAGTGATAGTAGGAAAAGAACATACTATTAACTGACACATTAGCGACTTCAACACGATGTGAACATTCCGCGCATGCGTACACAGTCTATTGGCAGTTGATGGCAAACGCTAAGGCACATATGGCCTCTCCCAAACTAATGGCATAAAAGAAAAAACTCAGTAAAAAAAGTTCAAAAGCAAAAGTAAAGGCAAGTAAGAAAGGCAAAAAGGAAGGAAGAAATGAAGGAATGGCATCTGTCTTATTGCCACCCTACAAGACGAGAAGGCACGAATACATGCCGTTTCCCTTCCTGGTTGCTTGGAGAGAAGCCAATGTTTATTCTTGTGGCTGCATCTTGCTAGAAGATCATTCTGAGACAGTATTTTAGGCTGGTGGGTGTTTTCAACTCACCTGCAGATCTTATGGACTGACATCGAAGCAAAGAGATGGGAAGGGAGAGAGAGGGAGTGAGAGAGATAGATACATTGATATGAACAGACAGGAATATATAGATATATATGAATGCATAGATGTGGATTGATAGATTGACATGAATAAATAGATTGATATAAACATACAGGTACAAAAACATAGATATGAACAGATGTATATGCATACATAGATAGATATGAACAGATTGTTTGATAGATAAGAACAGACTGGTTGGTTATATAACTTTGAAACTCTATTTGAAATTATCTCCTGTTATTACTCATATCGTTTGGCCAAGACAGTGTAAATAGCATAAGCTATTAAAGATATGGGCTGCTGAAAGAATCGAACCTGCAACCGATATATATATATATATATATATATATATATATATATATATATATATTATACTCGATTGAGCCGAAATATCAGACCTGATCGGTTTGTATATTTTGTATAATCTCAACAGAAAACTAAACTCTAAATATATAGGACTATACTGGGATGACGGCCGACTTATTGTAGAAAACAGCAACACGCAAAAATTCGAAAAAAAATTCATCATAAAAGAAATGAAAAAATTGAACTTTAAAGTTGAAATTGAGCCCAATGTAAAAATTCTACATTTTTTAGATGTTACTTTCATCTAAATAATAACATTTTTAAACCACGTAGAGAAGGAATCTCTGTAATTGCGTATATTAACATGAGATATGACCATCCAAACAAAATCATCAAGAAGATCTCAAAATCAATTGAAATTGGGCTAAGAAATTGTTAGAAATAAATATACTAAACCCTTACAGGACAGTAGTTTTACCGGAAGTGGCTTTAAATTTGACGAAAAAGTAAAATCCAATAGAGTAAAACATAGCAACAACAAAAACAGTAGAAGTAGGAAAATCATCTGGTACACACCGCCATTTAACCTACGAGCAAAAACCAACGAAGGAAAAATATTCCTCCGCACATACAATGAATACATGAATTATTCCACCCCATGAAACCCAAACAGGACAGAAACATGAACGTGTTTGTGTAGAGAATCCTCTACTTCAGCGG